>OZ030385.1:7697152-8292964 GCA_964023945.1 Ectemnius cavifrons | reverse complement strand
TCTTAATTCTGGTAAACGCGTGCCTCTTCGTCGATTCGCAGTTCTCGCTTAGCGAAACGGTCCTCTTAGCGAAATTCGATTCCCACCTCTCATCCGGCAGAGCATAGCACTCGGCCTAATTTACATGTTCGCTGTCTCGGCTTAGTTGTACACGCTTATGTCTGCCTTTGTGTCCGAGTGTGCGTGTGGCATGACACGCGCATAACCTGTCTTTCTCCTGTCTTACTTGAAACCGCTAGTTAGTCCGGAGTTCCGTTCACCGAAAGCTCCAGCCGAGCGGCAAGCACCACCGCTGCGCCATGCACCGCCAGTTCCGCCGGAAATCCTCATTATGATTCGCTTGAATTCTCGATGAACTACGGAGGAAAGGCCTAGTTCGAGGAGTTTCGGCCTATTTTCGTAAGAAGGACGCGTATCCTTGGGGGAACAGTTGCGAGAGTGTGCTTGCGCGCTTCGGGAATTATATCGCCTGACTTGGAAACTGCGTCCAGGAACTCGGAGCTAAGGATAAGCGAGATTAAAAGTGAATACACGGTAATAAGAATTCATCTGACATAAGCAAGGAGCTGGCAAGGACGAATTGGAAGAATTGGCAAGTTGGAGCCAATTGGTCGGGAGTAGCTCGGGGAGAGTGCAATCAATGGGTTCGGAATCAATTAGCTGTAAGTCCGAGCTCCTCGAGCAACCAAGAGAATATATCGTTCTTGGGATATATATATATCAGGCAAGGTCCTGACAATTCGGGCAGCGGGCGGCGACTTTGAAAAGTAGGACTCCACGATGTATACCAGGGCTTTCGGAGCGGAGTTCCGTGTACTTAGTCGGGGAACTTCCTTCCCCCAGGATATATCCTGCGCTTGGTAGTCGATCCTGTCGAATGCCTGGCGTACAAAATTCAGAAGGAAATCTCTTTCCCCTTTTGGTTCGATCTCTTCTGTGTTAGCGTGTACGTATGAAAGAGTGATTAGATCCTAAGACTTGCCGCTGCTTTCCTCGATAACTTGGTACGTAAGCTCGTGGTCTTTCAATTCTGTCTTCCAGCTGGCCGATCATTTCATCGAATGATATCCTCCAATGAAGAAGTCCACTCGACAGGCTTCGTAGAAGCTCCATTTCTCTTTTCATCTATCCTTTTCTCGTTTTGATTAGAGCCGCAAGCCTGGCAGTGCCCGTTTAATCACCAGTGGATTTCGTCTCGTCTTGTCGCCGTTCGAAGCAGCTTTTGATTGATTTTGATTACACTTTGATCCGAGCAACGTGTTGGTGGAGCTTGAGAGAGAGAGAGAGTGGTATTGGAGGGTCGAGGATTACCGTAAGGGTTAACGAGGATTCGTGAGAGGAAATGGTCGACGCTGCGAGTGATCGCGATGGAATTGCACCCGATATTATCGTCGAGAGTTATCCTGAAAATAGGCCGGGGGTGACGAATTCCACCGGAGCAATTCGGGGCGCAATGACTCGGTGCTACTGAAAGTGACTTAATATATTGTCGCATATTCACGCTGGCACGAACGCTCGAAGAATGCTAAACAGGTATGGGCGCGGTTGGTGTCGGTAACAGTGATAATGATTCGTTCGCTCGACAGCATTGTTTAACTGAGGAGATGATGACCCGCGCGTGGTCCAGGTGTTATTCATAAATCCCTGCGGCCGTAACGACACTGGCACCGCCGAATTTACATTTAAATTGCGCGCGCTCGCTCGCTCGCTCGCCCTTCAAAAACTTTCTAATTTCCCCTCGGAAGTGATTATCACGGCGTACGCTCGACGAGACCTATTTAAAGCTGGGATATATCCAGGTCGCTCCTGGAATAAGAGCACGATTATCCCGAATCCGCACGCTGATTCCGCTTCACCCGCGCCGCAAAGTGTTCGCTGATCCTTTCATTCCTGGATTCGATGCCTGCCCGAGCAACATCTCCAATTAAACGAGAACTATCCCACCGGACCTCGAATATCATCCACTCGCATCTTTCCAGATCCGTAAATTCCTCCTACAGAAAAATCCCCAATAGGAATGCTCGACTTTTCCAAGCGACCTACGCTAATAAAAGTCAGCTCCGCAGACTCCTCCCTGGTTTCCTTGCTGGTTCCTACTGGTACAATACTGGTATTTCAAAAATCCCAAGCGGAAGGAAGCATTCGTCATTTTTGGTAGTCCAGTCACGCGTACTGGATGCATCCTTTCAATTGCAGTCGGTATATAACGGGGAGCGAGAAAAGCGCGATTCAAGGAACGAGTATCGACAGTAATTCCAAGAAATTCGAGGGTAATCGAACGATTTTAGATATCCGTATAACAACAATGAAGGAAAGGAGCGGAATGTCTTTGGGTTGAGAAAGCGTTCGATAAACGAATTTAAATATCGACATAGGGCGAAAGAGAAGAGTGAACGTTGGTAGGAGGGTCGATACCCGTTCATCTTCTCTGGCTTCTTTCTCGCTCATTGTTCCGGTTCGATACTCGAGGATATCGGGAGCAGGGACCGCTGCCTTACGACCTCCTTCTTCCACCACCTTCCCTCATTTTCGCGTTTCGCCGGAATAACGGGCCTCCCGCTGGCAGGAAAATAAATTGGCTGTCGGGAGGGCCACGACGATCGATTAACTTTTGTCCCGCTTTTTCTAACCTCTCCTCAGCTTCTTCACTCACTCTCTTTCTCCACCCTATGTACGTGACAGCGCGCGAGTGCTCCTCTCTGCGTTTGGCCTTGCGCGTATCTTACTCCTAGCTTCGAAGCTTACGGCACCCATCTTCTTCTTATCTCTCGCCTTAAGCACTGATCGCAGGATCGCGCGCCATTACGCAAACGCGTGCTTTTAAGCGCCTCGCCCAGGATTAGCCCTCCGCGACGCCACCCTTCCTAGAAGGGAAAGTTCGTAAGGCACCCTTCGGACAGAGAAAGTTTCCCCCTGAGGCACAAGACGCCACTGGTTTCTAGTGATTTCTTGTGAAATATCTTCTGTGGAGACATAGTTCTTCTCCCCGAAATTTTATTGTATTAATTCATTTTTCGACATATCAATTAATTATAATATTAAATTCGAAATATTTCAATCGAGGATTTATCTAACAAATGTAGAAAAATTCCAGACAATTCTTCAAAGAATTAATCAATCATTTTTAAATATCGAAACACTTTTTCCTTTTCGAAATCCTTGGGTAGTGAAGAAAACAATTTCAAATGATTCGAGAGAAGTGAAAAATTCGTACGAATCACACATACACCTTGATAGTTTCGACTCCCCAGTGAGAGGAGTAATCGAAGCGAAATCGCAATCGAGGAATCCGAAGTATGCATTCCGAATTTCTCCCTCGATCCTCCATCCATGGAGAAGCGCACAGGGGAAGTCACTTTTTATCGCCGATTCTCAAGCCGTGGTTTCATTCTCAATGTGGAACCGGTTGGATAGTCAGCGAAGGGGGGTTGGCGGGGGGTGTCTGTATAGGTGGCTGGCCGTGGAGCTTTCCTGTACTTGGCAAGTTTCCACGGCACCGCAGGAACGCGGTGCACCTCGTAATATGCAAATGAACATAATCCGAGAAAGGTCGAATGTCGAGACTCGACCGCGAGAGAGCTTTTTTCGACGCGCCGCCGCTGTGCAACCACGCGAAATCCATCGTCGTCGTTCTTCTCCACCCTCACCGCCGCCACCGCCGCTGCCACCCCTCTTCTTCACCACCCTTGCTTTCTCATTCTTTCTTTCCCTCTGTCTGTCGCTCTTTTTTTCAACCCGCTTCTACGTATCTGTATGTGCGTGCCACTGTGTGTATGTGTGTGTGCCCTGGAAACCGATAATTCTCTCTGCCCCGACTGGAGCGAGGCGAGGGGACTGGAAAGGCCATGCGAGCACAACCACTTTTCATAAAGAAATGGCTGGAAGTGTTATTACTTGTACGACATAGTTGCAATGTCTCCCCCCTCTTCTGTTTGTTTTTCTCCTCTTTTTTTCTGTCATTGTTTTGCATCGTTTTTGCGATGCTCGGTTCGATAACAGTAACGCGTAGGTGTGTATAGATAAATTTCTCTCTCTCGCTTCATATACTCGCTCGGGCAGAGCAGCGCGGGTGAAAACGCCTCGTTAACGCGGCGAATATTTTATACAGTTGTTCAGTGATTCAACAATATGTATATATATATATATATACGATTTCGATTTTTTTTTTGATTACGCTTTATCTCGCATTTTGGTTTTGCGCTTTTTTGCATCGACGGAAGAGTTCGACCGCGACACACACCGGCGCGCTTACGCACTAATAGAAAATAGAAACTATTAGGATAACTCGACGTTCGAGGCGGTCGAACTCGAGGCTTTTTCTTTCTCTCTTCGTGATAGTTCGAGTTAGACGTTCTTTGAATGAACTACCGAGTCGACATTTTCACCGCTTCAGTCGCACAGATATATTCTCTAATCATTCGTAACAATGTTTCATTAGTCGGATGTGACGCGATGCCAAACGCAACATAGTTCAGCCGTCTTACACGCTATCCGTGGGAATCGCGGGGTAGTTGAAGGGGATACGGGGAGAGAATCCCAATGATTGTTCGTTACGTTCGCCGAGATATCACGTCTGCGTATCAAAAGTATCATTAACGTCGTCGTGAGCTTGTATATTGTTTTACCTTCTCTCGAATAAATTAATGTACTCTCAATTAATCCAACCCGCAGAATCCAAGTTTCACCGTTGCGTTCGCCAAGAATTTTTCTTCTACGATCTCGAACGAATCATTCACCCAGCAATACCTGTTCAGAAGTTCAGCTCGTTGGAGATTCGTGTATTTGTGTTCTCCTTGTTGAGGGACATGCGTGTGAGGGGGTGGTTTTGGGTCACGCTTGAATTTGTGGATGTTTTGGTGAATACGTTCGCGGGGGGTGGCGGCGAGGGGTGTGTCTAAATGGAAAAGGGGTGGTAGGATGGGTTAGCGAGAAGAAAGGGGATCAGTTTTAAGGAAACGACCGAGCCAGGAAGATGATAATCATCCTGCGAGTGAGTGACTGGTAGGCTTAGAAGTCGGACTGCGACGTAGCCAGGGCACTCTCGGCCGTTTCCTCGCGTCGTCATAACGGCCTCGTCACTTCGCCGCACTCGCAGTACATCGGATGACCTCGACGATCCACGCGATTACTTATCGAGTGATCGCTGAAACAGACAAGAAAACCATATAGTTAGTCACCTTGCCGACACAAAACCAATCCCACCACACACCTACACATTTCCGTCCACCTATAGTTTTTAGATTCTATAGTTGCCTCTCGATCGAAGCTCACACTCTCTACTTAAACGCTCTCTCGATCCATTCAAATGCAGTGCCACTCGCCCCGAAATTCTCCTCGGTACTCCTCGAGATCTAGTTGAATCTGTACAATTCGGATTTGATTGCATTTGCCGTGTGAGAGAGAGGCGCCTTGCTTATCACAATCCAACGATACAAATTCTGCGGGTGCATACGTGTGAGAGAGAGAGAGAGAATGCGCGCGGGCGCGCGCGAGTGCTGTGGTGGATTTTGTGCGTCTGTAAGTTGGACCAATTAACTGTTCTGTCTGTTTGAACTCCCCCTCCAACCGATATTCTCCAAAACTACTATCATAGTTAAATGAGGTTTGCTCCGAGCGCCGTTGGAAACCAGGTTGAATTTCGAAATGCATCCGACTGATAATAGTTGGATTGCTAGTGGAAGGTTGCAGTTGCCATTGATACAGCTAGTGTGCAACAGTCATGTAACGCGTGACATCATTTCCATGTGCCTTGGTATTCCGGGTCGACACACGGTTGACCCACAAAATAGAACGACTCGATCGAGATAGGGCAGAGAGCCACCGCTGGTTCATTGTCGCGCGCCTCAATAGAGGCAGCCACGATTTTCTAGGGGGAAAAAAATTGCGAAATTGTTGGATTCGAGGATCCAACATGCTGGCAAGAGAGAGATGTCTGTCTATATGTGTGTGTGTGTTGTTAGCGTGACCCAGATTTTGGTTGAGCCACGAAAAGAGCGACGAGAGTGCTCGTTGCCTTGTCAGTGCTCGTAAAGCGATTCTATCAGGCAGTAGTTACTGTCCAGTTATGGTCAGACGCCCAGCTAAGTAAGTCGGATTGCGTGCCGCCTATGATTAGCCAAAGCCACCTGGCACCGAATTCTCTGTGCTTTCATACAGAAGCTTCGCCTAATGCTTGCTGTAACGCGTCCGCAGAAGTACGTGTCAATTGGGACAGAAGGTGGAGTCTATTTCTATCTATAGTCGATCCATTAATATTCGGACGTTCTTGTCTTTGACAGATTATTGCCACTCGATTATAACACCGTTAACGGTAATCGGGGAAAAAACAATTGCTTGGTAAAATCGAAATTTAAAAACGGTCACCGATTCAAAGATATTATAATTTATGGAGAAATTATTTATTAAATACTCATTGCTTTCGTGTACAAGTGAAGCATTATTTTCCCACCAAATTTACCATTCTCCTGCATAATTATCATTCATCGTGCAAAAAATCTGTTTTCGCCCAATCAATTTATTACTCATCAGTGGTTCATTTGGAACAGTGAATATACACGCGAAACATACGAACGTTCGAATATTTACGATAGTCTATGTCCATCTCTCATCGTTGAGGAATGATATGCACAGGAGAGAGGCGGTTAATGGGTCAATGGAAATAATTACGAGCTGGAACTAGCGGCCGTGACCCTGTCTCCCCAGGGAAACGGTTGGTAGGAGACGGGGAAAGGGAGGAAAATCCCGAGGGCAGCCGAAGGCGATTCACGGAAGCACTTATTAAATGCCTGCACTCGTCGGATCCAATATCGCACGCGCTCTTCTAGCCGATCGAACGACTTGAAAATTTATGTCCTCCGTAATCATAACTTCGATTCCAACGAGAACGCGCACCCACACTTACAACACTCATTCCCCATCCCTGTTTCCCACGCGTTTTCAAGATCCGTTTTAAGACCGCTCCAGTCTCCATTCCGCCCGTCAAATGTCAGAGGAGTAGAAGTCCAGTGCGCACTACGTCGACTTGGAATTCGAGAGGACGTCGCCAGTAATGAAGTTAGAGAAATAGCACTGGCGGAACTATAATATCCGAAAGGACGACGAGGGTCGAGTGTGTCCGATTTGGGTCAGCCGGGGAAACTTTGGGGCGGAAAACGCGGCCGCACATCCAACTCTGAGTGTGTGTCAGAGAGAGAGAGAGAAGTGGCTCGTCAGCTGGCCGCCGAGCGGAGAGCGGTATTGTTATTCTGCCAATATTGAACCAGACTGCGAGGGCTATCTGGAGCTGCGGGTCCGAGGGAGACGACGAGCAAACAGTCGGCAGTAATTAACGAAGCTAGCAACCAGCAGCTCCCCGCAGCGATGAGCTGAAGCGATGCCAAATAAGTTTCCGCGCTTCCAAACTTCCTTTCCGGCCAAAAAAAAAACACACACACATCCTCGGCGTGTCAAGTTACGAAAAGTAGAAGTTCGAAGCACTTCGATGTTTCCTTGTACAATGGAATAGTTAACGGGTGATCGTCCGTCGATCTTCGTATTAGCACACCTCTGCGAGCTTACACTTGGTACATGACAAGCTCGCGTGACACGTTGTTGAATTTTGCAGGCTGCGTGAACTCTCGGCGATCCGAATTTACTGGGCCGTGTTTAAACCGGACGCAAGCCTGCCGGAAGATCCGCTTGGAAAACTGCGTGTACACGCGCGCGTTCGTACAAGGATGGTTCGTTCGCGTGAGCCTAACGAATTTAGTGTTCGTCGAGGCTAAAAGCTCGTGTTGGTTAGGAAGCAATCGGGCGAACTCCTGCCAGAGAGAAAAGCAGCACCGGCGAAGCTCCGGTATTATTAATTCTACGAAAGCGGCTTCCCTGCACGCCCGGATAACGTGATTCCGAATATTTGCCGGATTAGACAAGCCCCTGGGCATTGATACACCAGTCCCAACCACTAGTTCGCTCCGCCATCTATTATACACTGACGGGCGACCCTAATCATCCACACTAATCTTGTTTCGAAGTACTCCCCCGTAATAGCCCAAGTTCCGCACGACTTCAATGATATATCTCTTTCATAACTGAAAGTGATACCAGTTTCTTCCACTTTCCTTTCGCCTCTATTATGGGATTTTTATGGAAGTAATCCTAGTCCGATTAAACGTCAGACATATATTTTTCAATTATGATAAATTATGTTTCCTTGTCAGGATTTTTGATTTAAAGAATAAGTTGTACTCTCTTTGTTAGAACGAAACTGAGAATGTAACAAGAATACAGAACAACCTGTATAAATAATGAATATTGCCATATTTGATAATCCCATTAAAATCGATCGAGGCGAATAGACAAAACTTGCCATTTTCTATTAGCAGTGATGTTATCATGAACTCGAAACAGGGCGCAATCGGGAGTGGCGCAAAGTGTCTTTCTAATCATGTGGATTTTCAGGGAGCGCTGCATTCCGAGGGATTAATCGTGCCAAAAGGTGCATTCAATCGCCAGACTGGCAGGAATCCTAGCTTACTTCTCCTCTCTCACACTCTCTCTTTCACTCTCACTCTCTCTCTCTCTGCGCCAGTGTCTCTCGGGGAACAATAAAGGGGCAATTCGTGGTAGACAAAAGGACGGCGAAAATTCGTGGACAAAGCTGAGGGACAATGCAGGACTCTCCCACTTGTGTCGTATCGGGCAGAACTCGGCCTCACCATCCAGACATTTGCACTGGGAGCATTTTTATTCTCTCCTTCTCTCTTTCTCTCTCTCTCTCTCTCTCTCCGGAGGACAGTGATAACGAGCTACCCACGGGATGAATATCGTCCGGATGCTGGGATACAGTATGCCCGACTGCCCACGCGAGATCACGCGTTAACACCCACGGTGGTGGGAAAAATTCAATTACTCCGCAAATGAAGGCGCTCGGAAATTCTTCCCATCATACCCGGAACTCTCCGCACTTCCCTTAGCTAATACGATGATCTTCCATTAATAATGATCCTGTAGAAAGTTCTTGATATCATTTTCCCACGCGAAATATGTTTCACGGGAGGTTAGTACTTCGAGTGTGGTGAGTCGATTTTGATGCTTGATTGTGATTCTGTTTCCAGTTCTTAGTCGAAGCCTGGAAAGAGTTGTGATGTGTGATTTGTACAAGGTGATTCATTTGCCTTTCATTTGTAATATGTATATTATATTCTGTGCATTGTGTGTACAATATAATATTATAGAATATTCAGAATGTAGAAAAGAGTCGTGAATTTCGTGTGAAATTAAAATTATTAGGTTATTATTAATTATCTTATGTACAATATACTTAACAGTGATTATTAAAGACAAGTGAATCACCCTGTATATATTTCTATGATCCTTTTGGACCTCCGCACTCCTCAATTAAATCCTTAATAAATGTATATGTCATAAAAATGAATACTCGGAGTGCGGAGAGTTAATTTTGATTTTCGATCGCGATTCTCTTTCCAATTCCCAATGGAAGCCTGGAAAGAGTTGTGATGCGCAATATATGCGCAGGATAATTCACTTGCCTTTCAATTCCCAAAATGTACATTATATTCTGTGCATTGACAATAATACACAATATTTAAAATACAGAAAAGCTTCGTAAATTTCATGTGCAAATTAAAATCACCAGATCATCATGAATTATTTTATATACAGCATACCTAGGCGAGTAACCAATTAAAGGCAAGTGATTCACCCGGTACAGAAAAAAAAACAGAGGAAAAGCGACAGAAAGCGAGTTGCGAGAAATGATATGACTCTTTCGAGACAGTGTTATTAAGCATCGGAAGACAGAATTCGAAGCCGTTCCGACAAAGTCAGACCCAAGGGAAACACAGAGTGTGTGTGTATTACAGGATCGCAAGCGACCATTAACACTTGCCGCGTCATTCGACACATCAGGGAAGAAGAATCGATTCATAAAAATCGAGGTTCTCCCATGCAGAATGACGTCGATAAGTGTTAACGTTACGAAAAACTGGCCCACAGACGAAAACAATCAGAGAGCGGGTGCGCATTCATCGAACTGAACGGTCACGTTCCAATCTGGCAGTCGTGCAGTGACAGGGAGAGAGAAAGAGATAGATAGACAGACAGACAGACAGGACAGAGCAATAGAGACAGACAAACAGACACAGAAAAGTGAACGGGCGAAAAAGTAGTCTCGGTGCGGTAATACACTTCTAGCTGCTGTTGCTGCTGCTGCTGCTGCTGATGCTGCCACTCGCATAAATATTGGCAAAGAAACTTTTGCAGAGAAGAGAGAAGAGAGAGAAGAGAGAGAGAGAGTGAGTGAGAATCCGGAATCGCTTACCGGAACAGCCTGTTGCGACTGGCACAACTTTGGCAGCCGTGCTGATAATAGCTGAAAAATACGATCTCATTTATAGTCTGGCTTTGTCAATTCATTGGATTTCGTTGGCAATAATTGAGAAAAGGTTACGCAACCTTATCACTAGTGTCAATCATACGGGACAGAGTAGAAGTCGGAGGCCTCAGAGGGTGTGGTGGGGGAGGTTTTTCTCGCACAGAGGGAAAGTGTAGTACGAAGAAAACCGGGCGGGTAGAATTTTGGGTGGGGTTCCGTTTGGCAGATGGTGGAGCAGTAATACACGGCGTTCTAGCAGCTGTTTCGCTTTTTGCCGACTCGTGAATGTGCAGTGGCAGCGTGCCACCCTAAATGGAGGAAGAGTGAGTGAGAGAGAGAGAGAGAGGGAGAGAGGATTCTTCGTTGGAACACGATGGGAGAGAAAGGGAGAAGAACATAAATGGGTGAGAGGAGTGCTGCGGGTGGGAACATTGCGATTATCTGCGCGAGTGTGCAACAGGTACAAGCCTGGAAGAGCCCAGCGTACCGCAAAGTTAAGTAAAATATAAAACCCACCGCGCCAACTGAGAGGGGGTGGAGAGAGGGGGTTGGGGGGGGGCGACGACCACCGGTATAACCCGTAATTACCACTCGCGCAGAAGCTTGCCAGAAACTTGAATCGCCGCTCTTTTTCCACCAACTGCCCCCGCCGCCATTTCCTCGTTTCCCGTTTTGCGACACTCGCCGGTATTATTATTACCGTCTTGTCTCGATTCCTTCGAGCGTATCGTCACGCGCGCCGCTCCTTTCCCCGGCAGGCTCGAAATCACTCGGTGAAAGAATTGTTCTCTATCTGAAGTGCAGTGCGAGAGAAGGGATTTTTTTTTTTGTTGGTTTTTTGATGGGGTTCGAAATTAGCAGGCGATATTAGTTGAGTAAGTTCATATAATAATTCTAGATGACAAAATGTGTGTGTGTGGGTGTGTGTGTGTGTGCCGCAGAAGAGTTGCATTAATCAGTGAAAAAGGGTGGTTCTATCTAACCTCAAATTACGGATATCTCGTGGATAGTGAATTATTACTTGTGAGAGAGAGACAGAGAGAGAGAGAGAGAAATGTACGACTTTTGGTGCGAATCTGTGCAGCAGGTTTCACGAAAGTGGCTTCCTGAATCATAGATAAACGGACAAAATAATACTAACCGACAGACCTATTAAAAGATGTGAATTTTCAACAGTATAACTTTGCCATTTTATGTACTCTACATTTCCATTCAAGGAGAATCTCCGAGCGGATCTGCTCGAGGGGTGGCAAAGAACGAACTTCCCATTTCAAAGTACTTTTCTATATTCCACTTTCCGTGCAGCCGGCCGCATTTCACGTGCACTTCCTCTGTGACAAAGAAAGAAAAACAGGAAAGAGAAGGGGTGTGGGTTGGTGGCAGTGAGATAGAGAAAGAGAGGACACGTAGAGTGTTTTTCGCGGAACTTTTAATCAAGATTTAGAGTGGGCGAATATATGTGCGTGTGTGTGAGTGTGAATGTGTGTAGATGTGTGTATATGTGAGATAGAGAGAGAGACAGAGAGACAGAGATAGAGTAATAGAATAGGAGTGAAAGAGAGAGAGAGAAAGAAAGAGAGACACGAGACACACACGTAAGCGGACTGTCAAGTGACTGTAAAAAAAAACAGAGACGAAGAGACGGAGCACGTACGGGTTGGCAGGCATAGTATAACAATAACTAGGAAAAATCCCGAATGTCGAGGGCGCTCGAGTGAAGGTAATACAAAGGCATTCCACATTTCAGAAATGTCTCGCTATTCCGGCCTGGAATGGCGAGAGGTAGAAAGAGAGAGAGAGAAAGAGAGAGAGGCCGCCTTTTCCCGATATTAAAACCCGCCGGCAAACGTAATTGCACGCGAACACATGCGAAACACGCGAAAATAGTTTCCGATTTCACCTTGGGCGGATATCGCGCGCGCTCGTGGTTCGCCTTCAGGGTTGAAACGATGTTCTCGATTTCCCACGGTAAGCTCTTTCTTTTTTTCTTTTTTTATCGCCGCTTTCGGCGAATAAAGTCTCGATTGGCGGCTATTGAATCGGCGGTGGTGGAATGCTTTGAAATTACTGCGCGAAGCACCGCTTTCCCTCCTTGCTCTTCGTCAATTGGTAGAGTTTTAATTGGTAAACAGTTACACGCACACCCTCCGCACAAGCGCTGCCGTCGCACGCAACAAAGTTGGCACTCGGGGCGATGAAGTACGCGAGTTTTAAGCTACATTGCGTGATCGCGACGGTCTTTGCTACGTCCGTGGTGGTGCGAGAAGGAATTGCGTACAGGATGGCACGTTTGCTTTGGGATCATTAAGGAAGATTCATTGATTATTAATAAAATTATAAAATAAATCAGTTTTATCCCATATATTAATCACGTGATTAATTGCATAAACTGTATAAATAATTGATATAGTCTTCATGAATAATAAATAATGATAATAAAATATCATCATTGATTCCAAAGCAAACGTACCATTCTGTGCAAGGTGTGTCGTGAAAGGATACGGATTTGCAGATTACAGTATAATAATAATAATAATAATAATAATAATAATAATAATAATACCAGTACAAATAATATCTAAAAGTCAACATTCCTCCGTGAACCTTCCACCCTTCGAGCGGGAGAAAGGGTTGTGGTGAATGTAGAACATGGTGCAGGTATAACAGAAACATAATTCTTGCTGTCACAGGACACCTTGTATTCAGGCTTATCTCTGAGTGTCGCTTTACTACCAAGTGCAGACGTAGTCGTGCGCAGACGTAACGTTTCCACGGAGCACGCAGTGTGGCATAAAAGGCATACGGCCGCCATGGGGGTTTTGAGGCCCGACCGGCCCCGTTACAGTTTGTTACGGGGCGGAATCGCTCGTGGAGGGTGTGCGTCACAATGGGCAGAGACAGACGACAAGCGACAAAGTCAAGATTCAACGTGTAGACATTATACTCACGCGAGCTTTCTATCTCTCTTTCGTTCTAACGTCCGATATGAATGTCGCAGAATTTACATAACTCGATTCTGAAAAGAAATATGAGAAGAGTATGTAGTCGACTGGTGCAGCAGGAGTCTCCTCGAAGCAGCTTAATCAGAATCGATGTATGCACAGAAATCTCTCCGTACAGAGTTGTTTTTCATTCTATTACTATTAGTTTCGGTATCTACAAGATGGCCGATTCTCTGCTTCTCCCTAAATGAGAAGAAAGAGTTGTGGATTATTAAAACGATGGCTATTTAACGCGTTTAACGAGCTCGCGACAGCCAGTCATTTTCCACTCGACCCCCTTTTTTTTTCTTTTTATCGGGATGTATAATTAAATCTCTTACGTGACTTACATCTCTGATAGGGCCGCGCGTAATTTCTCTGGAAACTTGACGGTTAATGAGAGTGGCAGTTTTTCGCGCGATACCGTAATTGTTTGTAATTGTTTATCGGCCGCAACATGCTTCCCCTTTCGTCAAGTTTTATACCGATCTTTCTTCACGTGGGACTCGTTTGAAAAGATAGTCCAGTCTCCGGTCGCTGTTTCGTAAGATCGTCATTTCCTTTCATTGTCCAAAGGGGGGAGGGGAAGCGGAGGGGTGAAGAGATGGTCGCGAAGCTAAATGAACGTGAAATGACGAAGGAATAATTCACACGGCGCTACGAGTAGCGCACTCCTCCTCTCTTTTTCGAGATCTCCACTTTGGCCGAGGCACTCAATGAATATTTAACGAGGCCAGCCTTGTTTCACTCCCTTCTTAATACTTAATACTAAGTAAGCCGACACCAGACATTCTCGGCCAATTATCATTTCCCGAAAGCGGCCGCCTTCCACCCCGGACTTTCATTGGACTTAAAGTTTGCCCCGACCTGCCGCAGCCGTTTGTCGGAGGCTTTATAAATAATTTCGTGAGCTTTAAGGCCGCCGGTCACGGAATTCGTACTAGGGGGGGATGGGGAGTTTTGCGGAATGCGCGACGATTAGATCAGATTCTCGTCTGGAAAGGCGAAGGTCGGGGAGTTTATGGAAATGAATTCTCTTATCGGGTATTAAAAGCAGTCGTGTTTCATTAATAACACGTAAGAAAGGGGGAATTCGTTGGAAGGAATGGATTTTCTTTATATCATATGAAGTATACGGGAATTTTCATAAATTCGTAATACGATTTCACAAGGGAATAATACGTAAACGAGATGAATTCAGTAGAAAAAGTATATCTTTTTTATAATATCGTAATACGATTCTACCCTTGGCAATACTCTCAAAGAATAAATGTAATAGCTCGCATACTTGGAGAAATACTTTAATCAGAACTCCCAGTTGTAACCCAGCTGTTCCGACAGGATCGCCACCCTCTAACGTTAGCTTATTTCACGAGCTTACACCCTTTCCCACTTTCCGCTTGCAGAAAGCTCGCGCCGCCTCCACAGTAAAGCTAATTACCTGTCTGGGGCTAGCATTCCAGCAATGAAAGGTAAAAGGTGCTCGCAAATTCTTCGCATTCTCGGTCGAAAGCCTTTATTCTCGAAGCCCACCAAGTAGCCACTGTTCTTTGAAGGGCGCGCCTTGTTCATTGCTACTCGGCCGAGCCTGTTTGTCGCAAAGAGAAGGGTCGAAAAATTCACATTCGGCCAATAAAATCCAGGTCAAGTTTCGAGCCACTTCCCCCACCAGTTAGTTGCGTTCGAGTTCGCTTGGTGTTAATAATCTTAATTAATTGCCAGCGCTACAAATACTGGTAGAAACTTCTTTGTCGGAATCACGCGAAGGGCAGAGGGTTGTTATCGCGTAGAACGTAGAATGATTTCAACCCCTTTCTAGATTTACATAATATTTATCCATCACTTCCCAACTAGAATTATTAAACTGTAACCTAACATTTTCTTTATTTTTAATTTATTATTATAACAGATATACCATATTTTATAATATTGTTAGTGGTCCAGACAGATTGCTTCGATCTAAAAAGAAATAAAAAGGGCAGAGGGTGTTTCAGCAGGCCTTGACAATATTGTAAAGTGGGAGGGAAAGGAGAGGGTGGGATCGAAGACAAGTCCTTTTCCATAGGAGGCTCGCTCGAAACTGGTGATGTAGAGGGGAACTCCCGAAGGCTTTGCTCGCTGAATCCCGCGAATATCTGACCCATATCCCTTGAAACATCGCAACGCCATTTCCTGCGCCCTAGAACCCGAGGAGAGACCTACTACTACCTTTCTCCACCTAGCATCCGCTACATTACCGGACCCATGCACCCCATAATGGGGCCACTTGATTCTGGATTTAGGTTGCACCCGCTGAATACGTATTTTGTTAAAGGGTATTATCAGAATTTCGAATTTATCGCTGTAATATATATTTATATTTATATTTTAAATTTTAATATTATTTTTAATTAAATTTTTAACCCGCCCATGGAATGTCATTCGGCTGAAACTGTGTTGGGCAGCTAGTGTTACATACATTCTACGTGTAATATAATATTATACATGTAACGTAGACAACGTAGGAAAAAGTTTTTGTACAAAGTTCAAGTATAATTAAATTTTCCAAGCAATTTATAAACTATTCTTTATACAGCAGCGTGTACCTGACAATGGAGTTTCAAAGGCTCGTGATTCGCTCTATATGTACGTATGGGTCGAGGCTACGTGAGTGGCGTAGTGAGAATCGTGGCACGTCGCCGAGAAGGCTGGTTTCCTTTTTACGGATAAGCAAACTTCCGGCGCCCGCCGGAAGGCCGTTTATGATGCCTAACTCGATTCGATAAAGGTGCGCGACTTCGAAAATTCCCTTCGCTCTACGTTCACCAGTACCCTTTGAAACGCCAACTGCCTTTCAAAGGGCTGAGAAACTTCCTATAGAATTCGTCAAGTGCCAGTTACGAGTACACGAACTTCCCTCTCTCAAGGGAGGAAGGAGAGAGAGAGAAAGAGAGAGTGCGCATTAATTTCGAGAGGCTTGGAAAAGCGGGCGCATTAAAGCAAAGAGAAAGGTCTGCGAGAATTGTAAACCCTCAATGGAATCGCGTCGATGGATATTAAAAGGGCGGCGAAGGTACGCGTGTGGAGTTCTCTTTCTCCGAGAGACCACGAATTGCTCGGCAAACAGGCGCTTTTAAGGGCGAGCAGTTAAGGTCGCCGAGCGAGAGCGGCTTAATCCTCGTTCTACAACGGTAATTTGGCCCTCTTACCAGAGCACGTTCGTGAACACGCGCTTTTGCCATCTACTCGCCACCGGAATTCCCCTCGGACACCACCACTACCACACACTTTCGTGTCCGTGCTACTCTCTCACCGGCGATGAAACGCGCCACCATTATCTTTTTCACACCGGAAATTACCATGACTTGGGCGAACATCTTTTCAACCTTCCCTGTTAACCTTTGCACTGTGACACTGGCATTTTTTTGTCGTCTTTCGTTATGAAGACGACTCAATATAATATTAATAAATTTAGAATTAAAGTTTGCAAAAAAATTTCAACTGTAATCTAACATTTTCAAATATATATGAGTACTCATTGATTTTTTATTATTATAACTACTTATTATAACAAAAGCGAAGTTTAAATATCATAGTTGTCCTCATTAAAATTAAGACTAAAAATTAACACAAGAATAGAAAAAAATTAATTACTCAGTATAAGGGTTAAGTTTCCTTGGAGAGCGCCAGGAAAGTCATACATATTCGCCCGGTACATTTTGTCTATATATGATGGTCGAGCGAGGCTAGAAGCTCTTATTAAATCGCCCGGAACACGAGAGAGGAAATTTCTCCGCTGCATTTCGAGGGCTTTCGGTGCAAATTCGGTGCTGGCACTGGTGGGGATAGTTTTACGAGCTCTCTGTTTACCATGGCTCGCACTACCTGCCGGAAGATATACCGAGACAGTTACCTTAAGTCGTTGGTGCAGCGAGGTCGCGACAACAAGTGGTGTGCGTGTCTCACTCACTGTTTCATCGAAATAGCGCTGTGATTTGTTGCTGCCAGATATGCCTGAGACTATTCACTTATATGTATATATATACTATTCTTGATTGCGCAACTACGAAATTGAAGGAGTAACTCACAGGTTTTTATGAGACTGCAATTATTTAACGTTTAATTGTTTAAGGTAGTTGTCACGCTGTTTAATACTCAAATGTTTAAATACAAGGAATGAATATTTCAGCTGTGTTCCGTGATTAAAACTTTTAGCTAGATTTGTATGTTTTGAATTGTTATATATACGATTGTTAAAACTGAATGTCATTTGAGGAGAAAATAACTAAAATTGTCATTACATTTGCTTTTAATAGTTGTAGACAAAACCCGTACAAAAGGTAGTTTTTAATCGAAGGTATATCATCAAAATTGTAGCCCATTTTAAAAAAAAATATTGTAACGTAACAACTACCTTGATTGCACTACTACTATGAATTCCAGTTATCACTGAAGCGCCTATTGAATTGTACAATCAAAAATTGCATGTCAGCAGTCATGCGATCTGTTTTCCCTGGGATGTATCGGGTTGCCTGCCGGTCATTGGGGAACTTAGTTACGTATTTGTGATTAATTGTTGAATTAACCGATAGTAATTGGGGCCGCTACGCTTCCATTAGATGTTTGACGTCCATTATTAACGTCGATTGACAACGCGATTCCAGGATGCCCCTCTGTAATATCCTGATCAGCGTTCTATGGCATTTTGATCGGCTGGTTCCAATCAATCGGCCATACAACTCTCTCCTGAATAACTTCTATCGATATTGCCACCTACGATATATCCTATTACGTTCGTTCATTTCCTCTATCGCAATTGAAGCACCTTTCTTCGGAGGAAAGTGCGAGAGCCGCAAATGCGAGCTTGCATAATACATGAGACATAACAGGTAGCTCGGTGCTTTAATTCCCAGCGGTGCGATTCGCATTCTTTTTCTACTGGCAATCTGCATTAATTTCAATATGTGTTCGCGACGAGATTTTCGCAGGCATTAATCGAGGACGCGTGATACGTCGGCGATCGCGTCTTATTGGGTTTCGTGACCTTTCGATCCTCGTTACGCGCGAACCCGTGCTTCGCGAGGTCGCTGAAAAGCTCTGGAAAACAACGTAACTCGACGGAAGCAGTTTACGAGCGCGGTCAGATATCCGGTAATAAAGTTAGTTGCGAAACTGGACACTTCAATTAGTAACGTCGTACACCGTGAAAGAGAGAGAACGTAAACGAGGGTATATGAACGAGAGAGTGAGAGAGAAAGAGAGCGAGGTTTCTCTGGTTCTAATCAACGAACCTGTGAAATCTCAGCACCGCACGATTCATAGAACAGTTTCATACTTCGTGAGGAATTATTCGATACGGCAGTTGTTAAATTAGTTGGACGAATTTTCGAAATTATTAAATTCCATCCGCTCTGGATTATTATGCACGGAAATATTAGAGATATTAGTTAGTTGCCAGTCGTGTCAGGGGCAGATATTGCCCAACTATTTCCGCCGATAGAAATATTTAATTAGTCGATTCTGAACTACAGCGGTCGATGGTAATGGTTTAACGAAATATCACATGCAGGAATGCCCGCCGGAGAAAGAGGTATGCGAATCGTTGAGGAGGAAGCGGGGCTCTCGTTAAATTCTTCTGGCTGATATAACGCTTTCCAACGGATATCTTACTTTTGGCAGGTTCTATGAAACGCTCGTTTTAGCAAGATTTATGGGGTACCCTTTTCAGCCTCTGCTTTCGAGCACCATTCACTCCAGATATGCACGCCTATCCAAGCGTGGCATTCGCAAAAACCTTTCGGAAATTCCATACAGGAGAAAACTCTAGGAGCGTTAAACGAGTTGCATGCTGGGTTGAAGCGAGGATTCACCTAATTATCGCCACCCTTGGGACTACTTTCCGTTCGATATTCGTTCTTGTGCGAGTTCCTCGGAGACGGAACGCAAACGAGAGGTTGATTCCCAGTTGGAAAGCGTCCAGAAAGTTTCAGCTAATAACAAGTTCCTAAAAGATCTAGGTCTCTCTCTCTCTCTCTCTCTCTCTCTCTCTCTCTCTCTCTCTCTTTCTCTCTCTCTTATCGAACCTTATTTCGTCGGAGTGGCCAAGCGCAGTCGTTCTGCTTTCGAAACCCTCCTTCACCCCCATATTTCCCCCATTACCCAGACTTTCCCGTTGGCTCGCGTAACTCAACAGTTTGCCGAAGGCCCCTTAATTTCAGTTTTATTTTGCTCTCGCCAGTTTTTAGCTTTATTGGGAAAAATACCCCGTTCAATTCCGTCTAATGGAGGGCGCGGACCGTCGTTGACGGTCTCTCGGCGAGTCGTGTCTCGTCCTGAAAACGACCACCCCTTCAACCCAACCAACCACCCACCCACCCCCTCGCCTGGTACAATTAATCTCGCAGACAGGCCGCAGAATTTCATTTACGAATAGCCGCTGCCGTCGCTGAGTTTCTACCCCTTGGAGTGTGTTCGTGTTCCACTTGTGAGAGAGCACTCTCTTTCTCTCTCTCTGTGCTTCTCTGATCCGAAAGAGACCTCGCCCTTCAGTCTTCGCTTTGTCCTTTTCCCTCTCTCTGTCTTTCAATTTCTCTCTCAATTTCTCTTTCACGTGGATATAGTTCGACTTTCGATGAAAGAGAGCCAGACTGTATTTTAGCAGAGGCAGACACCGCCACTGAGGGAAATTAATTTATTTAACCCCGAGCCTGAAAATGACGGAGTGGAATTATGGACATGGTGTAGGTTGCCGGTGACTTTTTTCGGTGTCGAAAGGGGTGAATTAGGTCGGCCATGGGGATCTATCATTATTAATATAAAAGAAAAATGTCTGTCTGTGTGTTTTCCGGTAGAATTGGAAATCGGTGAACTGGTTTCTAGAATAATTATGAATTATAAGTTATTAAATTATTTATTACTTCTGCGGACTGTTTTAAGAGTAATTTCAACATTTCAAGGGGATCAGAAGTGTTATAGGTTGTTAAAAAAATGTTTGCAACAAAGATAGAAAGAATAGATGTTCGCAACAAAGTTAGATGCAACCAGCTAGAACAACTAGTAATAAATATGAAGGCATAGCGGAACGTATGTGTCACGGTCTTCGTAGCAGGCATTTCAGGGGCAAGGTAGAGTTTAATCCTAAAGTTAATCGACATCAGATGCTGAGTTTTTGCTATAGCTGCTGAGTCTAGAGTATAAAGCGATCCATAGTTCGCTCGCCCCAACGAAGTTACACAGCTATCATTATAGCAGTCGTTGAATAAACCAATAGCAGGTGAATAGCAAAAGGTGCGTGCAAAGCAACGACAATAGAAACGACGTTATTTCCGGCGTCAAGACGACCTAGAGCGATGAATCACTTTTGATCGAAGTATAAGTATTTCGAAGTGTAGTACAGGGTGCTCCGAGAACGTCATAAATCACTATCGTCATCTTGTAGAGAACGAGGCGCAAATGTTTGAACTTTGTTTTGTAAAGAAATAATGATTTTTTTAATTTAATAAACAAGATTTTTGATAATAGTTAATCTCTTCGCTGCAAGTTAATTACAGTCGGTTATATTTTTAGAGCACCCTGTATAAGTACAGGGAAAGTTGAAGTATAGTCTGAACGGGACGTGGAGAAGACATTAAAGAACCTTTCTTGTCCTTTCGCCCTTTCGTTTCGAGTATTGGCTCAGATTGTATCGCACGCGCCAGACTTTATTAGAATGCCAATCAATATCTCGTCTCTCGTATCTCGAAGGACCGTCGGGACAATTTGTCGTTTTATAAAGAAGCGATACATCATTCAGAATTTTGCGAGATAATCCATCAAATCCACACTGCACGTCGCGCGATAAGCTAGTTGCCAATATCGTAAGTTTAATTAAGTACGTGGATCTTCCGAGCACCTACTACTTCATTTACTCACTAGCTATATCCGGCATCAGCCGGGTACTTTAACTTTACTTTGCTCTCATGACATAAACAAATATATAATTCCAAAATAAATACATAACACCATTCGCTCCAACACCGCAGGAATAAAAAAGTCAAAAACCTTCCAAATCGATATTACGAATTCATCCTAAATACCCAAATCACAGTCCTCGTTATAGCAATTACAATTCTGAATCTCTGCAACAATAAATACGCTTGCGCATCGGCGATCTAGCGTAAAAAAAAGCATCGAGCGCGCCAATTAAAATCCAAATCGGTCTGGCGCACACGTGGGCAATTAGCAGGAAGGATAATTATAGCCTGGCTCCGGAGTACCATCGAAAAACATGCGTTGCTCGTCCAGTGAACAGTGTGTAGTTGCGAGGAGAGGGAGCGGCTGGAAAGGCGATGGTCGAGCGCGTGTGCACGGCCGAGTGGCAAGCACTTCAATCGAAAATATATACTTTCAGTGGAACACGCGTGTGTGGTGGAGCGAGCGAAACTGGCGGCGAGTCAACTAAATAAAATTCGCTTTCGGGCAATCAGAGTTCGTGGCTTGTCTCTCTATGCGTGTGGCTATGCGTATTCGTGTATAGAAACACTAGCACTGTTGGATTTCGGGGATCAAATCTTGCTAGTTCGATTGTTACAAGCTTGTTGTACCTGGATTTATTCCGCTGATATTTCTCGTGTGCACTTTGATCATTTCATTTAAAGGGTAGTAGATTGTTATAACTATCTTTTAACGATGTATAACTTGATTTCACATTCCTTTTGAAATAGAAAGGTAATTCGTATTACAATAATTTATAGAGTATAATTATACAAAAAGATTATTGCCTCCCACATTATTTCCAATTATCAACCAATAAAAAATTATTTCCCCACCAAACATTTTCAAAGATCATTAATTCATTGTGAATACAGAGTGAAAGCTACCTCTTCGAATTTTTATGCGACTCATTGTACATATTTCTACTTATCAACCAACAGCACATTTCTAGCACGAACATGTACACGCACGATGGTCCGACGGTGTCGAGAAACGTGGCGGGATATCGTGGTGGCGGGCGAGATATTTCTTTCATGGAATCGGATTATCTGCTTCGTTACCCCGCAGAAAAGAGGCTGTGGGGAGAGGGAACTTTTGCGTGGCTCGGCGGGATAAAGTCGGGCGTGAAAGTACCCGGGGCGAAATAAAAAATTAATCGCCAAGCACGAAGCACACTCGGCATCGTCGGAATTATTGACGAACGCCACCGGCATCGTTCCACATTTCGCTATATATAAACGGGAGGAACTCCTCCTCCTTCAGCCATCCATCTATCCGTCAGATTTCTTTCGACCTCGGCCACTATCGCAAGCCTCACACAGACACACAAAGAAACACGTATGTTCTAAGAGTAAAGGTTGATGTGTGCGGCGACGAGTACCACTTGATATTGCTACCATCTCGTGAAAGTCGAGAGAGAGAGAGAGAGAACCCGCTTCGAATTATAAACATCTTAAAGCTCCCCAGCGCACCTTTAATTGGAGCGTCAATCGAGAGCTTTTCTTTCCGTGCAGTGAAATTCGAGCACCTCGTTCCAAGTAATCTGTAATTCAGAAACTCTAGTCGGTTTCCTGGACTTCGTTAAGAGGAAAGTCTGGTTGCTTTGGCGCGCGAGCTAGGGAAATTAATCGGGCCACGTGAAGTTTCGAAGGTCTACCGAATGGATCGTCAATGATCCTAGCTCTCTGTTTCACCGAGTCTGTGTTTGAATAGTTGGGAGAATATCGTTGCCGCCAGCTGCAATTTCATGCCGAGCCTTGGGCGCTTATGAATTTGACAGTTCGCCTTGACGGAACGAGCTTTTCCTAGGAGAATACTCGAAGCTCCGACGGAAATAATTAGAACGATCTAATAATTATTCAATAGAATTTTGGAAACTCCACTTGGTACTTTTACTTCTAAAATTCTCCTATCAAAAGGACTCCCAGCGTTCTTTTTGAAAGACATTTTAAAACTAACAAGTTCCGTCGAGTCCATGCAAATCAGGCAGCTTTTATCAGAAATTATTCGAGCGTTCTACAACGCGATCGATAGTGGCTTTCCCATTTTTCGATAAGGATTACAAGCAGGATGGACTAGTCGTATAAAAGAGCGGAGGCGGGCTAATCGCATTCCAGTCTCATACGGACACTGGAAGCGTTGAGATTTCTGATGGATCAAAAATTAATAGGCAAAATTGGGTTGTTGGGGGAAAATCGGTTGCGATCTCGCCCGAGCAAACTAGATTTCCACTGTGCCAGGGGCCATGTGGGGGCTATCGGGACATGGTTAACTAGTTCTAGGCCTTTTCCTAGTGAGTCGACTGAATGAAACCGGCAGTTTCATCAAGCGAGTCCCTCGAAGCCTTGGTCCTATCGCTAAGATTTAATAAAGCCCAAGGCAAGAGGCTGTGCTCTCTTGAATGCGGCTTGCCCGCCGGCATACCGTAGAAAAACCATTATCGACTTCTTTTATGCATACCCTCTCCTTTCCCCTTTTTCTCCCTCCCAGCATCGTCTATGCTCGTCAACATTATCGGACCACGAATATTCATGCTGGTACATAAGGCTTTCGCTCGCAAACACAGGGATAAAGAAACTACAGAGAAAGAGAGGGAGAAAGATAGACGGAGCAAAAAATGTTTTCGTTGTTTGGCAATTCAAAAACCCCCTTTCTATTTCGCTCTGTGCTTTCTTTACCAAAACAAGAACTCGCCGATTCATTCTGTATAACCAGACACGCTTTGCATTTCTTTTACTGACACGCTGTAATCTAGCTCTGAAAGGACACTATAGTCACTCTCTTTCTTTCTCTCTTTCCGAGTTGATTACAGACTTTGCAAATATTCGATGTGCCAGTCGAGCCATTCTATTTCCTCGAGGGTGGTCGGTACAAAGTATATCATTAAAGTGAAAGGGTTCGATGCAATTCCTTGTTTCAACGGGTTGCGTAAGACACTGTATTACATGGGGCGCGTTACGTGCAGCACTCTCTTCTTCGGAAGTAGGAAGAAGTCGGCTGTCCTCGAGAGCGAAGAAGAGTCTTTCGTGAAGCGAGGGAGCTTTAAAGCTCCATTAAGTTGATTCGCGCGGGACAGCAGCCGGAATTCTAGGTCACACATGTCCGGACTGCTGAAGGAAAATCTGGCCAGCTTGATATTACAATCCACTGGAATTTCTACCTCTCGACCAGCTGCTGGTCGTGGAAAGTCGAATTAATCATTCTGAAATCGAGTCGATACACCACTCTTCCCGAGGAAAATGCGCGTCAATCATTATCGATGCTTGTGTTAGTGCTTGTATTGATGTGTGTATGTGTGTCTGTGTGTCGCTATCGTGCATACACTATCTATTTTCCTGTCGACCCGCTTGAACTATGGGAGCTGTTTTATTTAAGTTGCCGAAGATTTACTGAGCATCCGCGCTACTTCTTCTTCCGTGTAAACCAGTAAATGCCGACGTTTATGTACTCCGCTTCCGAGCTGGCTAACGTCGACCACCGCGCTCTAATTGACCCTACGCCAACCATGCGAGAACTTTACCGGGACTTGTTTGTGTGTTTACTCGTTTTGGTAACAGGGAATTCTTGATGGAACTATCAATAGGATGAACAGGACTTGTTTAATGATTATTCGTATGTATTTGATTTAGAAAATCTTTTTTTAGTTTTACTGAAATCGACTTTTTTCTTTTTCAGTTTTATTCTGTATGAGTTTCGAGCTTGATACATGGAAAGGAGTCTTTTGACCAATCACAAAATGTAGGTAAATCTTGATGGCATTTACATTTCAAAGGTTTCTTATAAACAGAATTTTTCCTGCTACTGGAATAGCCAGGAATAATGCATAAAAATGTTAGAAAATATGGCTTATGCGAGGTGCAATGCTATCACTGACTTTCGAGATATGATTGAATTATGAGTTACTATAAAATAGCACACACATATATTTCTTTACATTTACGTTTTCTTCGTAAAGATGATATAACACAATGATTTACTTGATAGAATAATAATATTTCCAAAAATACAATAAATATACATTTACTTTTTGTATAACAAGTTTTCCCATAGAGACAGGTATTAGTTAATCTTGGATAGTTCCAGTGTTAAAGAGCACTTGTTCGAACGAGCTTTTAGGAGATTTATCTCGCTCCGATGAAAGGGACCCTTCGCCGCGATGGGAAACAGTGAGGAGGTGGTTGTTAGGAACTCGGGAAAGTTTCGGGGGCCGAGTTTTTCTTTATCGAACGAGAGGAAATTAATTCTCGCTCGCCAGGAAAGCGGCCGAGTTTGCGAGGAGTCGGCAGCGTGAGTGAACGCTTCGGGGGTGAGAAGTGTCGGACATTAGCCCGATTAAAGACCGGCGATCCCTCGATTCTATTCATCGACGTCCACTCGGCTAATATGCTTCGATCGACGATGTGCCTCGCAGAAATCCCTCGTCAATTCTGACGAGATATTTCTCCCTCGAGTAGCTCTGTTTTCCCCGTAAGCGCGCCATTCTCTTTGAATCGGCTCGCATTTTCCGCGCCAGTTTACTGTGATTGCCAGCGTAATTCCTGGGAACGTTTTTGACCAATCGCGTCACTTTTCATTGATCGCTTTCAGTGATTTCACTTTGAAGTTTCTCACATGAAGTGGACTCCCATTAATATTCAAATATTCTCGTGTTTGACAGATCCCTGCCGCTTGCGTATGTTTATAATAGTGTTAATTAGTGTTAGTAATTAATTGATTATTTTTTACTGTATTAGAAACATATCATTTATGCAAATTGTGTTAACAAAATAGAAGGAAGGAAAACATTATTTTGACAGAGCTTTCAGCTTTTTTTCTCTTGTTATTATAATCATCCGGTGAGATAATGAAAAAGTTCTTTCCTCCTGTTATTGGAAATTCCACAGTAACACAGTTATTAACGAACATTTTCGCTTCATCTCTGATTTATTTGACATATCAAATAAAACAAACGAATACCAAATTTATACGAATCACTATACAGAAATTACTCTAGTTAATTCATGAGTATTTCTCTCGTTTAATTAAATGCTTGCAAATAATTGCTCCAGGATATGTCTGTTAAATTTACTCTGCACGAGTGTTCCTTGCTCGGCGAAGGTCTGAATGGAGTAACGCGGTTTACACGTACCGACAAGCTGAAACTTTATTCGAAGGCTTCTCATATTCCTAGAAAGCCGACAGCGCACGCTGCTTGAAAGCGAGCGGGAAAACAGCGGAATTACCGAATCCCAGCAGATGTTGCTGAACTCGAGATGTTCGATTTTGCGCCTGACTTTTTCCCTCTGACTTCCTCCCTTTTTCTTGGTACACTCGCTTCCCGATTCTTCTTCGACTTTTTCCTCAACTCCTTCGCTTCGCCGGTCGCATCCTCCAAGGGTACACGAATAAACTGGAAATGCTCCGGTTGATGCGCCGTCGAAAGGAGTCGCAGGAATGAACGGGAAACTTTTCATTTGATCGTCGGCTTTTTCGGATAAAACGTAAAACTGACGGAAGCAGGAAGTGAGCAAAGCTTTTTTCGAGGCTGAAAAGAACGCTCCGGATTGTAATTAGATGAGGAATTGGGAACGCGCAAGAAGAGGTGGTTTTAGTGAAACTAATGTAGCAAAATATGATGTTTTACACACAAATTTCACGGTAAATAAATCAAAAAGGAGTTGTTTGTGCATATATGTTTCCATATAGAACCCTTTTTCTTTCTCTTTCTCACTCCTCGTCAGATGAGAGCAGGAATAGTCCATCAGCAATTTGCCACACAGCCTTTTACCCGAATTAGAGCGAGTTCCCCCAAGTTTTATTTCGCAGACGAGCCTGCACTCCGCGATACCAAGGAAAATCAGTGCGGAGAGAGAGAGAGAGAGTTGACGGAATATTTTTCGGCTCACTACCCAACCGGGGGTTTGAAAAAACTCTGTCGCCGAGTGCGCTTTCCAAGCTTCTGGACTCAAATGCGCTTTAATTAGAGCGCTCGCAACTCTTCAGAGAGATTTTTATCAGATCCACTGTTTAAATCCCACCGGGTGTGATAGTTTTTTTTTTTTCAGGCATACGGATTTCGCTGTTGACATCCAAGTGAAAAAGGATACACACGCGCGTGCTCGCGTTTGAATTACGAAGTCAAGGCGGTTGGAAAGGTTGTTGAAGTATTATTAGTTATTCATAAATTCATGGATGGTCGGGCCAAGGTATGATGGGGAGGCTGTGTTCTCCAGGGAGAGAAAAGACGAGCTCCTGCTCGGAGAAGTAGCAATTTTCCCAACAGCTTTTCTCTTGATAGCTGAATTAGAGCAGATCCTCTCGACCTGCCCGCCTTCGTACCGCCCTGTTCCGCCCCAACTTCGCATTAAAGAATACGAACGAAGACCTTACGAGAATCTTATGACCATTTAGAAAGAAGTCGAAATTTTAAATATCAATTTCTCATTCCTCATCCACTTTTCTAACCAAACATCTTCATGTCGATTTTAAATGAAAACCCAATGAGAAACATGAAAGCTCGCCGAATGAAAGGAATCCGTATCTGATAGAAGAGTCAGCAATTTTACAGTCGGACTCGGCAAAAATTCAATCCGAAGCTGTGTGAAAAAAAAAAGCTGAGAGAAGCACCGATGAATTCCTGCGCAAAACATCTCTGTTTCCTAGGACATTTCACAGTGGAATTACAGGAACGTAGAGGATCGCGACAAAAAGTGGAAGCTTTGATAATTACATTGTAACACGATAAACCACACTCGAAAGGATCGGAGGCATGAAAGGAATAGATTCGTCACTTTCTTTCTGTATGCGTGATGATGGCATAACAGTGCATAGCCGTGCGAAATTGATTAAATCCCATCGACTATCGACGTATACAAAGTGGACGATTGAAAGTCTCGTCCATTCTTTTGTCTCTTGCGGTCCTCCTCGTTCTATGGCGTTGCTATCGAGCGGGCGTTTCCGTGATTAACGGCCAGCAGATCCAGTAACTAATCGCACTTTCTCGGTAACTGGCTTAATCGCCACGTTCGAGCTCGATGCGACAATTAAGGCCCGGCGTACTATTCTTTTATCCAAGGCGATGTATGACTCGATCTTCATTAAGGAGTCCATCGCCGAAGTAACTTCGAAACCATTTCCCTTAATTAACTCTTTAATTTTCTGCACTTACGGAAACTTTCTGTTGTTACCGAAATTTTCTGCTAACACTATCTAAGATACTAAAATTTATTGTTACTACTTTTTATAGCCGATAAAAAGTACAAACTTCGAAGATGATTATCTCAAGTTTGGAAGAAAGAAGTTTCTTTTAAATATCGTTGGAATTTTAACAAATTAAGAAGTTGATAGAACAACTGATTCTAAACGCAGTGGAAGCTCACTCAGTGGATACACCTGTCAGGTAAAGCTCGAGAGAAATGCGAGAGAGCGATCGGAAGGGAAACAGATCGGAAGTACAAGAACGAAAGCCGGCTGCTGGCAACAAGGAGTTAATGGAGCGCCGGTAATTATAGCGGACTGCTCGAGCTAGAAACACGCGTCATATCGTATGGGATCGATATATTAGACAGAGATTAATCATTTCGGTAATACATCGCAACGTCGTGCTCGGTGCTTTCGCGTCGACGACAAATGAGACTGGTAACCAGCGCCTCTGGTCATTTGTCCAAACCTATCAGATTGCCAGCGATTTTTCGTCCCTAATAAATCTTCACCGTTGCGATCGAATCACCAAACAGTGTGATTTCAAGCCTTGTGTTTTGTGGGAGTGCAGATTCTTGTTGAGGAGCTTTCGGAAGCTTTCCGAATGGCTGAAGTCGTTAAGGTCGAATCCAATACTGTCGGAATAGATGTCACTAAACGCACTTGACTGTCTAACCAAAAGCAACACGCGAGAACATACACATCCAGTCGCGACCGACGATCCACTGCTTTTCGAGTTTGACCCCGTTTCCCATCTTCGGTTTGGTTCAAATCACTTGCTTTCGAATCTCTACTAAGTATCAACTATGTAAATTATAGCACTATAATTATAAATTAGTATTCAATTATACACAAAGATCTTCCAAACTCTTCTCTAATTCCTGAATATTACATATTAATCTCATATTACACATACAACGCACATAATATAATATACAGAAGTGCCTGATGAATAACGGCACACGACGATACTAGTTTCACCACAGGTGCATCATCCTGTACCATTAATTCTCAAGTTTGCTTTCCCATCCAACCCTGCATTAAGAACGCGAGTCAATATCACTTTGCGGCCGACATGCACTTGCATTATGTAGACCCGCCACCTCGGCGAAGTGCTGAAACTGCGATTAATGTGGGTTAACGAATCGTTAGTGAAATTTCTGTAACGCGGCGAGCCGTGATTGTTGTTGGTGAATGGCGCTGTTGCTGCGCCTGGTGGCGACTGGGCGCGGCAAGGAGAGGAGAGGAGTGAAGAGAGGAGTGAAGAGAGAAGCTTTCCACAATATTACGATCCCGAGTTTCCCTCGAACGGCTTTGTAACGAAGGACAAGGCTGCTCGCGCTTGATACAATGCGGGCTCCGGAATGCGGGTCAGGGCTTCGGCCTCCTCGACTTTGCTCTTTCTTTCTGTCGACGCTTGACTTACTTATCTTTTAAAATCATCGTTCGAACGCCCCTGCTCGTCTCGCATACCATCGCCTGGAATTTATGAAATCCAACAATTCATTCGCGCGTGGAATCCTTTTGACACCGACGCCCTCGGTGTTTCGCAACCCTTGGATGTATCAGTTGAAAAAGTTAATGTAGTCGTTGGTTATTTGTATTATTAATATGGGAAATTGTTGGATATTTTTATTTATGTATTCTGGGTGGTCTTGGTATTGTAAATATGAATATAGATTGTTGATAGTTGGGATAATAATTTCGAGAAGCTTCAATAGATCTCTGCAATTGAGGCTACTAGTACGTCTGACTACTACTTGACTCGTACTACTTGGACGGGAAGATATTTCAACTCTGTCGTAGGAAAAGAGAACTATTTAATTGGAATTAATTGTAACAAAATCTATACGTATAAATGTATAAAATTACAGAATTCCTGGCAATTTTTAATACAAATTTATTTTATTTAAGAGCCGTTTCTAGCAAACGTCGCTTCTATTAGTTAATCCAGTGAGAAGTGTGGGATACTTAAGTCAGACGAATCGTGCTTAATCAGCAAGACCGATAGCTGTTTTCAGAGTATTTTACGCCGATCCTGGCGCCCGCCAGACATTGGCAAATACGTCTGGATGGAAAGCTCGCCTCACTGTTTCTCGTTGCCGAACGAAATCGGCCGTCCGATTTCGTTCTCGCTCGGTGCATCTGCTCTGCAGGAACTCTGGTCGCGTAAAGCTCCGCGACTGGCTCACCGACAGACTCGACGTCGACGAGAGCGATTCAGTTTGATCGAAGCCGTAATTCCCATGGAATGGCTGCGTCGAAACTGGCAGGAGCGACACGAATCTCAGCAATGGCAGCACGGTAGAATATCGAGTGCGTCCGCTGTTGTAATTCGAAATGTAGAACTACTAACGGCAAATGAATATCACCTCTGACATTCCCCGTAACTTCTGCCTAGCTTGTTTTCTCGAATAATATCGGCTTCAAAAATTTGCGAGGATTTCCAACGCTTCGTGGACACATTGTTCGATGACTTTGACTGTACAGTGTGGTTTGCTTTTGAATTCTAGAATTATTATGGATTAAAATGTTAATTGTATATAAAGATTACTTTGTTCAAATATTTAAGTTTGGTCAAATTTACACTTATTGATTTTAATTTAAATATTTATACACTGTAATATTATTTTGTACTTACAATGCATACAATATGATACATGCACCGCGTGTCCAACGGCAATTTTACAAAGAGTGAAAACGCCCTCGAAAGACCCAAACTATAGATTCTACTACACTCTTTTCATTCCCCACCCTCAACGAATGCTTTTACCTGCCATTACAGACAGAAGAAAAACCACCAGTCAGTAATGGCCACTTCACAAAACCTCTCGAAAAACTCTGCCCTCTGCTTTTCTCTTAATGAATTTATTGATTCAAACTCGAAACTAGCAGGATCATTCCTTGAAATCTAACAACATTATCAGGAAGAATATTTGTAAAAGCAAAACTCCATGAAGATTTATTCGTGGAAGCTCGGTTAATTCCCAAGCGAATCATTATGCGAGGAAAGGAATTCGGCTGCGAATTAGCATATGATTATTTGGCAGTAGTCGGCGCGCGCTGGAGTGTGCTCGCGCACTCAATCTCCCGGCAATAATTTCGATAATAAATTCGACCAACGGTGCAGCTTCGTTGGGGATTTACGTCGATTCGCAAATTCGTTTCATCCCCCTCCGCTCTTGGTCTGGTAATACGAGGTTCGTCGGACGTTAATCCCGCTTCTGGTTGGATCGAACATATCAGGCATGCGAGGTATATGAAAGTACCGATGATTGAATCCCTTTTGCCAGTATTTGAATTAAAGTCAATGATGAAATACTCTGCCTTGATTAGCAGTAAGATAAGTTTCATTCCAAAGTGGTTCGAATAACAGATTAAATTTTTTTACTGTTAGTAATATTTCGTATTAGAAAGGCAATCGAACGTGTAATGGAATGCAGTCGATTTTTTGGAAATTTAATGACAACAGAAAGAGAGTATAAAAATTCTGTTATTTCTCCAGCATGCAATCACTCATTTTACTCAACATACGAGTGTAAATTTTCATCTGCCAAGCTTGCGCTGATAATCGCTTGATTCCAGACTGAAAATCATCGGACAAAATCACTCGTAGTCCGAAGATTCCGAACTCCAGACACATCGGACTTTAATAGAGCGATGTGCGAAATCGATGGAGATTCGAGCGAGGAACGGATTCACTTCATGCGATTAGTCTGCGATCATCCATTCTCTCCGGATGCCATCGGCTTTAATAGTATTCGCGTAGACATCCGCATTTTTATGTAACTTCGATCTGCATTAACCAACAACTCGACTTAGAGTTCTGTTCGCGATGTACATCGTTCGCCATCAATTCCAAACTGTCCACTGATCCTCGGTAAACTGCGGCGAGCAACTGAACCTTTGTCCTTCCGGTCGAGTGTGTCCACGCTGACAAATCCAAAACGATTCATGCAACACGTGCGCGACTGTCAGCGCTCGAACCACCAACCCTACGGCGCCGTTGTAATGGGAGGACAGTGCAAATTGTCGCCGCTTTTTTGCTCCCTTTTTTCGTGGCCCGCTCTGCGGTTTCCGACTATCTCACTCCATTGTGTCTGCGTTACGGCAATTTCTGGTTGGTGGGAGCGCCGTTGTGGCAGGAAGCATTTCGCGCGGGCATAAATCGTGACCGGCTTAATTTTATTAGAAGAGATCGCCGCTTGATATGATTTCATGAACGGACAGAGAGACGCATACGTAGAGTTGGAAAAGCGGTAGAGCTGCAATTCAGGTGCAAAATGAATTCTCCTGACTTTATTTCGCTCTCGCTACTTTTTCCTTCCTCCCACCCCCTTTTTCTTTTCTCTCAGAGCCGCTCTTTTTTTCTTTGGCTCGGCAGTCACCAGCGTTGCTGGCCGACGTGTCGACACAAAGTTCCGCCGACTCTTCAAAGAGCCGTTCCAATTAAAACTTCGGTAGCTCGCCTCGTCACTCGCTCTCACCGTCGGCCTGCTCTTTCCTTGGTGTGTGTTTCATTATTCGTATGTTAAGCGACTCTAAACGCTCGAGGAGCTTAGCCAAAGCTTATCTTGGCCGCACTCGACGGGCGCAAAGTACCCTTTCACGAGATTCGATAGTGTTCCCGAGTGCGGAATAATGGCGAGCGCTCCTTCATTGAAATTGACTTACGTAAAGTATGCGTCTCGCCAGAGAAATTCCGGCGACTCCGGCCAACCGAGAGATGTGGTAGAAGTTTTTCAAGTTATGTAAGCAGCTTTATCAAAATGGAAGCGTGTCCCGGAAACACAGAGGGCGGTACTGCGCGAGCTTTTTCATAAAAGGGAATGTTACGTTGTCGCTCCCTGCTGTTCTTTGTCTCTTTCTCGGATTCTCCACCTCGCTTTTCTAGACGGAAGCAGATATCCGGCACGTATCTTTCGGGACTCCTAGTATTTATCATCATTTGCATAATTTTATTCCTCCGCCGTCTCTTCCCTTCGATCTGACCACACTTGGGAAATGTAAATGGAAATAACCGACTCGGAATGAATAAGTCAGACATGCCGCTTTCCCTCGCTTGCCAGAAATGCTTCCTGTTATACGTGGCTCAACTTAATTCGATCCTACTCGCAACCATACGCATTTAGGAGTTCCATGGAAAATTTGGTGCGTCAATGTACAGGATGATTCAATTTCTTTTGAATTATTAGTGTTGAGGAAATATTCTAATATGGAAGTATTATAAATTGTCTACCAATTTTGATTACGTTAGCATGTTAATGTTAAGAAACATTTGTATGTAATTAAATTTACCGTTAATTCAAACGCAAAGGAATCACACTATACAGAGTAATACATTTACCTTTAATTCTTTTATACTCTGGATTTTACTACAAAAATCCCGTGTTGCTCAGAAATTACCTCTGTACTTCTTGTAATTTCACGATTTAAAAGTGGTATGAATAACGATCCGCCGTTCACGTTGAAGCAGTAAAAAAGTTGGATATATTTCATGGAACTATGCTTCAAAAAGGTAAATCTGTATATTGCATTATTTGAATTGTACGTTCAATGGGATATTTATATATAATATACGATATAGAAAATATGTTCGCATTCGTTCGTGCGTATTTAAAACTCCCCAACAATTAATAATTCAAACAACAAAAGGAAGTTCATTATTTCGAATATTATTAATTCCAACGGCGATTCGCTAAACGAACGGGAAATGATTCAAGAAAAGGGTGAAATGACTATTTGATCGAAGCGGGTACACGAACACCATACAGAACGGTAGTAAAATACTGCGACGGCTCTCGAACCCATATAGAATTCCGGGGCATGCGGAATTGTGGCTTTCAAATTTTATCGCAGGCTATGAAACTCGACAGGAAATCGGTACACGCGACACGGCACAGGTGAAATAAGATAGGAACGTGATGAGAATAATCAGCTGTATGGAAATTCGAGACGCATAAATTCTGTGTCCGACTAAACGACCTATTAAGTTTAATTCCAGCTTTATTCATTTCTCACTTTACCAAAGAATCGCACCAACGATCTCCCAATTTTACCCGGCCAATTCAGACTAAATTCAAAGTTGACGGTATACAGGAAATATGAAAATAGGTATTTTCGTTCCGTGAACAACCATTGGAAGAGGAAACAGAGAAGAGTCATTGCGATAATGTCGCAGGGGGAAACAGATTGTCGGGAGTATGAAGTGGAAGGGAGTACAATACAGACGACAGAGTCTAGCCGAGCTTAATTCAGGCTTGATGTATGACAAGCTAGTTTGCCATCCCCTACATGAAACCCGCTTTTCCCTCGGATTAACCATAACATAATACATATACAAAGGTATCGAGTTTTTGAACGCTCTACCAAGAACATTCTAGGAAATTTTCATAGTAAAATAAGATAGAAACATGACAGGGTTGGAAAAGAAAAACGCATAAATTTCGTGTGCATTTAAACATCCTATTAAGTCTAATTCTACTGAAACCAACAGCAAAAATATGAAAACAGTAATTCTCGTCACGAAAGACGAAAGAGTCAAAGCAATAACTTCACAAACGAAGGAAGATTGTCAGAGGGGCATAAAGTGGCAGAGAATAGGTGCCACCCCCTACATAAAACCTGTTTTTCCCTCGACTTAACTACAATATAACCAACCATATAAAAGTATAGAGTTTTTTAACGCTTTACCAAGAAACATTCCGATATTTCTGTCAATTTTTACTACGAACTTAATAATTCACACAGTAAAATAAGACAAAAACAGGGATGAAAACCTAGGACGCAGAAATTCCGTATGCATTTAAACATCCTATTAAGTTTAAGTCCAGCTTTACCCAATTTCCGAAAACAAGGTAAAACTCAATTCAAATCCAACAGATGGAAAACATGAAAACAATAATTCTCATCATGAAAGACAAAAGAGTCAGAGGAATAACTTGACGGGCGAAGGAAGATTGTTAGAGGGAGCATGAAGTGGTAGGGAATAGGATACAGACGACAGAGTCTGGCCAAGCTTAATCCAGGCCTGATGTATGACAAGCTTGCTTGCCATACCCCGCGCGATACCGGCTTTTCCCTCGAAGCTGCCGGCAAAACTAAAGCGAGCGAGCGAACGTAGCCCTCGCTTCGGCTCTTAATGTCGTCACGGCGTTCCCGGCGGCCGACCATAAACCTGACAAACGGCCGAGCCGAGAAAAATAACCAGGCTCATCGCGACATTTTGCAAGACAGTGGCGAGCGCATTTATGGCCGGGCGACGCCACCGATTCACAATGGCTTCGGTCCGCCACACGTTTCCCACTGGCCCATCCTATCCGTCAAGGTCCGTACGACCGAGATATTGCTCGTAGAGGCTGACTTAAACTTCTCGTATTCCCGTAGACGCAAGACGCTTCCTATTTTCCCGGCTCGTTTGGCTCAATGTACAGTGGATCGAAAGAATATTCTCACCCCTTTTCATGGAGTAAATTTCGATATAAAGAAAATCTCTTGCTGATGAAAAACAGTTTCTTTTGAACTAACGAGATTTGAACTATAATATACCCAATTTAAAATAATAAAATTTCGTAGGTATCCAAAGGGTGAATAAAATTGACTCTAGAAAATCTAAGTATGGAAAGACTTTCTATCCACTGGAATTCTTGTAGAGCCATATTAGTCGATGTATCTGGATCGAAAGAAAAAAGAACTAATCACTATTCATTCCAAGGTTCACCGCTCACCTAAGATCGTTGCCCCTTGTTCTCCGGATACCCCTCGACGGTGAGGTTCGTCGGCAGTCACAGTGCATGACGCAGAGGGCGACGCTGGTCGCCAGGGTGACAACGAACGGCGCCGCGAAGAAATGTATTATCGTGGTGACCTGCGCCTCTCGGTTATAGTTGGCCATGACGATGCTACCGTTGACGCGGCTGTAGTGGCAGGGAAAACGAGCTCCCTCGTAGCCCAACTCCCTGGTGAAGTTTTCGCAGTCCACCACCGGTGGGTAACCACAGCCTTTGATGTTCACCAGCAGCACCGCCTCCACGTCACCCGCTGATGTCGGCACTTTAAACAATCGCACCGCCAAAAAAGATACATCAGTCACGCTTGCTGTGTTACCTTGTTCGCATGCCATGCATTAGAGCTAGCCATGAATAAATTAGTCCGACATCGATGAACGCTATTTCTTACTCGCGACTACCTTTAAAGCAACTTCCACTGGAGTTTCTTTTATTGTGGGATTGTTCGTTTGTTATTTGTTCCGTGAGAAATGTCATTCTTGATTAATCATGGCTAACATAGTTTTTGTGAATATTTCATTGAGTACCAAAGTATTTTATTTTATAATTTAATCTGTATATTACTTTTGTACTTCTACAAGTCGATTTTAATAAACTCCTTTGTATTATTTGAATTTCTATAAATCATTGGTAGAAGTCTATTCATATTTCGATATTTCACACACGAACCGATCGAGTAATCCACTCAATCGTAGTGCGAGCCGCGAATCTCTCATCCAGCGCGCAAAGTAGATTCAGTCGGTTCGTGCTCAGCCACGGCAAGACGGCCCGTTGACATGAAATACATTCGCTCATTTCTCGCCAGTAGCATCCGACAGATATACGAATGGATGAAGTTTGGTTGCGCACCGGAACTCGGTCGACTCGGGGCAAGTTTACCACGCTCGGTTCATCCGCGCGCGCGTGTGTGTCCCTTCAGATTCCAGTTACCAAGCAGTTGGCGACATTTTTCACCACGAGTTACGGAAAAGTTAAACCAAGTGTGTTGATACATTTCAACGCGCTATTCGAATAGGACGCATTGAAAAAGGTGGCAAAGAAGATATTCCTATACAATCGAAAAGCCTCCTCGCCTTTGACGCTCTATCATCGAGCAAACGCGTTATTAAGTCCAGCGCTAACGAGCTTCACGGTCTCGCGAATATATCAATTATTAACTTTTCACACGGCCGCTCATTACGCCACCAGCAAACAGGAATATGTTGCCTAAAGCGATGTTCATATCATCCCGCAATTAGCACGATAATACAACGCGCAGGACTCGGATGTACTCATTTGGGGGGAGGGAAGCTCGGAAATCAAGCTGAATTAGCTATTGTTAACTCGGCATTCTATAGATCAGCATGGCACCGAACTCCGGCGGAACGGGATTTTCATATGGCTCATTATACGAAAGTTGTGCTGTTCGAGCAATTAGCTGAGTTGAGTCGACTCTGACTTCTCCAGAGGAGAGAAAGAGAGAGACTAGCAAACAGGGAAACGATCGAAAGGGTAGCAGAACTTGTAAGTCAGCGATTAACTCTGTCGCAATTCAAATAGACTTTCCAAAAGGAAATGTCACTAGATCTTACCAGCAGTGGTAGTAGTAGTAGTAGTAATAGTAGTAGTAGTAGTAGTAGTAGTGGTGGTGAGACCAGTGGAGTTAGGTTGTCCCCTGGACAAGCTATCATTTCTAATACTGGAATTGCTCCAGGGTGTGTAAGTAACATAGATGTGCGTGCATCGGTAGACATCGCTGGTGCATCCTTCCCTGCAGGAGCTCCAAGTGCAATTGAAAATACCAGCGATGTCTTCGCGGCGGGAAGTAGTGCATGTGACCGGCTCGGGTGAGAAATCAGCGGCGAGGGTACTGATAGCCGGGTCGACGTAAAGCGGCACAAGAAATAGAAGAGCGGCACCGCCGGACGTCGCGACGAAGGCCAACGCCGAGGTCGCGTAAAAGTTGAACCGCTGACGGCAGGTGCGCCGTTGCGGTCGGCGCCGCGAAGCGCCGAACCCGAATTCCACCAGCTTGCGACGACGTAGCTCCCGCTCCTGGAAGACCTGCTTCTCGTTCTCCAACCGTTGGAGATGATGCTCTCTTGCAGCTTGGCAACTCTCGCCGCTCTGGCACTGGGCGCAGCTCGCCTCCAGCAGGAGCTCCGAGCTGCTCCCGCGCATCACCCAGCCGCTATCACGGCTAGCTAAACACCACCTGCTCTTCTTCTTCTTCTTCTTCTTCTTCGTCGTCGTCTACCTCGCTCAGGCCTCCTCCAAGCTCACCAAGAGTCAGGGCGGCCACGATCTTGAGGGTACTCGGTCACGAGGACTCATCGAGTGCTCCACTTTCGCACGCACCCTCTTCTTCTTCTATCTTCCTCTTCCTCTTTGTCTTTCTAGTACTCGCCTCCTTGATCGAGCGACCTAAGGTCAACTCTCGAGGCACCTCGAATCGCTCGAGATGCACCGATTGATTCTGGAATCGATCGACCAGTGAATAGGCCTCTTGTTTCGCCTTCTCATTTAGTAGTCTAGGGTAGCCGCGATCGGTCGATCTTGGTCCTCGGTGCTCTATCTTCACTCTCACTCTATTTTACTCTCCTTTTATCCTCGTCTTTGTTTTTATAGGACCTCTTCTTCGAGCCAACTTCCTTCAGCACGCGTTATGGCGGTGATCGGTTTCCCTGGGGCTAGTGATTGCATTAAAGCCTCGAAGCTTAAGTTAGTTGAGGATGATCCTCCAACGCGCACGGCCTTAACGATTGATTCCATTAAAAGGCAATGAGGTGTACGTGCAAAACTCTCCTTCTGCGATCTATTCTTTCGAATTCTTTGCATTAACCGATGCTAATCGGATCGAGTTTTGGATGAACGCTCCGCTCGGTTATCGTCGTCCGAGCGGATGGAATAGTATCGCGCGATCCTGAAGACCCTGAAGGAATCGAAGGTGAGCCTTGGAATTGACGCGCCGCATTTCTTGTCGCTTGGAACTCTCTCGCCGGTTGAAGAGTCCTTGACACGCTGCTGGCGTCGCGCGCGGATATACGCGACGAAGAGGATCGAACGTGGAGGCTATCGCGACATCCGAGCTTCTTCTCGAGTGGCTTTCGGGATTGCCGGTTCGATGACGAGCTGTTGACTCCACTTTTATTGTTGATAGGCCAGATAGGCCGCGTGGCGGACGCCTCTCTCTCAAGTAGTATTTCGCTCTAGTCGAAACGGGGGTGGGCAGAGCCGCTTCTCTCTCTCTTTGCTCTCGTTCGACCCGCTGCACTTTAGCGCTCAACTCCCTGCCTTATCGCTCTGCATAATGACCTTGCACGCTTTAAAGTTCTTTTAGGCCATCGAAGTAAGCCGATCGATCACGACCTTTCAGGCCGCAAGCACGCCGTGTCGAACATAGAACATCTCTCGGCGGCGCGTCAGCCCTCCGGCTCCGAAAGTTTCAAGGCCTTGATCTTCGTGCCCGCCCCCTATCGAAGCGCTTCGCCCCTTCGATGATCTATGAGCTCGATATTAATTAGGCCGCTGCTCTGATTCTCCGAGTGCGCGTCCTCGACAATCAGGATTCTTCAAAGTGATCCTAGTATTTCATTATTCGAATATTACTTGTCAATCTGTCGATCGCCTCAATTTTCTCATTCTTCGACTTCTTTAAATCTCTTTATTCGATGTATCGATTGATCGGGAATGATCGATCGAATAGCTACTGTAATCAACAGGAGGCGCGTCCCGAGCGAGTAGGTCCATCGAAGCTGGCAACACCAGCTTCACTCGCCTTAAGATTGATCCGATTCCTTCGTCAACGTGAAATTCCCTTTTCCACTCGGTCTGGCCAGCCAGTATCACCGATGCCAGGGAACGGAACAGTAATCTCGTAGTCTCGTCTCGCCCAGGTCGAACCTCCGCCGTCACTCGATTCCGCCCACGTGAAAGCCTTTTCCGCGCCGCACCGCACACCCAATATCTCACTAGCAGCGGTATTACCAGAGAAATTCCCTATACTTTCTATTCCACTCGGTGATCCATCGAATCCTTCTCCGACACCTTATCCTACCATTCGATCAGATATCACAAGTAGAATAAGAACCACCCCCCCAGTCAGGCTCGACAAGTGGTTCTCCCGTTCAACGTGGAAACCCGCCACCGACTAACCGGATCCTAACACCCCGCTCTCGTATCTTCTTCCTTTCTTCCTTCTGCCGCGACACCCTTAGCTTCCCTGGCAAGTGGCTTGATCGAGATCCTGGCACGAAGCAGAACCGCACCTGCCGCGCGCGCGCTCAAAGGACTAAAAGCGAGAGAACCAGCTGGTCTCTTCTCCAAGAACTAGCGCAGCAGTACTATTCCTCCTGCGAGCCAGGAGCTCGACTTTCCCTGCAGGTGTTGATAATAGCGATGATGATGTTCGAAAGGAGGAGAGGCAGAGCTGCGAGGGCGCGGATATATCCTTGTCACATCGGGCAGCAGGACCTGCGAGTCCTCGCTTGAGTCCTCGTAGCATCCGCCTCGCGGATCGCGAGTTAAAGCGTGACTGCTCGTCCACCCTCGGCCGAGAGTCCTCCGCGGCAACGGCACCCCCTCGCAACACTCACACACGCGCTACCACCCCCGCATACGTAGACAGGGATACAGGCATACACAAACACACACACACACACCCGCGAAAGTACAGGGCGGGGTTCCAGCCGCGCATGAGCGAGCGTTTCTCTCGTTCCCTCGCACCTTTGCCCCCTCTTCCTCCCCCGCCGACCGCCAACCGCCCCTCTCCCAAACCCTCCCAACCATCCCCCACCCCCGGCGAGTCTTGACAGCCGAGATCCACCCCCGCGATGCAACCCTCTTGTTTACCCTCGTGCCTTCTCCTGCCGCCAGCTACCACCACCGCTGAGAACGATCCCGATGGTGTGTTGTCGTTTCCTTCGGCCACCAACGCTTCCAATGCAACCCTGAGATATTCGTATCCCCACCCACCAACCACCCCCGTAACGATTACTGAGAGATGGGTTTGTGTGTTCGAAGTATTGGATAGTTGGAGTCTTTGGGGATTTTAGTTTTGTGAGATTCTAGTATTCTGGGATTTTCATCCCCCTGTTAACGGGTGAGGATTTTGGATGCTTGAATTGTTGTATGTTTAGAGTTTGGACGCCGGGATTATGGGAGTTTGAGTGGTTGAGTTAGTTTAGCATGTCTATTTATTGTGACGATAGGAATTTGTGTGGCTGTGTTATATACAATGTTTTAATTCCTGTTATAATTGGAGGTTTTTTGTGTTGAAAGTATTATGTTCTGGTAGGTTTGATAATTTTGTGAATTGAGGAATTTATAAGATTGTACTCCCATAGAAATTCATACCTTATAACGATTCATGGTTTTCTATGCTCGAAATATTACATACTTATAATCTTTATTTATTACTAGAATTTATGATGTTATTCTCCCTCGAGAAATTCATCCCTCGTAACAATGCATCATTTCGAATGCTGAAAGTGTCTCATATTTGAAATCCACGTGGATTGCAAGACTTTGTTAGACTGCGATAAGGTGTTTTGAGTTAAGGAATGAGTTTCAGAGATTTTGTCAGCGTAGCTTTGAGAGTATGGCACGTGCTAGTGGGGTGGAACTCGCACTTCCATTAGCCCACTAATTTCGGGCCTGTTCAACGCGACCCTATTAACATAGCGAGCACGCCATCGGGCTGAATGTATTTTCAAGGGTTATTCCAAGCGGGAGCTGAGTGACGGCCAAGATGTTTGCCGGTGGTATACGCTTTTCGTAATGTAATGAAGAGTAAGTATGCGTCTCTTGCGAATGCAGGTATTGGAAAATCGACGGGGAAAGCAGAGGCTCCTCAAACAGATGCAGTACTGATACATCAAGCTATCGTTAACCCTTTGATTAAGCTTATGAAAATTAAGCAATAAAGATATAATGAAGATGCTCGTTAAACAAATTTAGTGCTAATACATGCATCTATCGTCGACCCTTTGATTAATTTTATCATAATTAATTACCAGGGATTTAATGAAGATTAGGTGTAACTCGGATAATTTCAGACATCAAGAGCCAACGAAAAAGTTATATTACGTCAAACATATATAATTTTAATACATTCAGCAATCATTAACTCTTTGATGAAACGTATAAAAATGAACTACCAAAGAAGTAGCCATGGGACAATTTAAATTGAGAGTAAATTTCGTAAAATTCATTTTCCGCTCACCTTGCATCCTCTGTCTCATCAATGAAGCTCTCTCGAGTATCTCCATGATGCAATTATGAAAATGGCAGTGCGCGCGTGTCCATTAAAAGCACGGCGACACGATCGCGTAGTCCGACGGTGGCCAGAAACGCAGCAGGAGCACTCTCGCCGGTGCAAGAGCAACAGTTTGCTCGTAAATTCACGCGTGATTAGGTACGCGAAATATGCGCAAAAAGCGCGCACTAGTTTCTAGTTGGCGAACGAGTGAGAGAACGCGTGCAATTGTGCCTGCCTCGCAAAGAAGCACGACTAACATACTTTTTTGCCCTCCTCCTTTAATAAGGACTTTGACAAATTTAACTAGAAACAATACATAACACTGTGCAATTAATTCATTCAAGTACGAATTATACTTAACAATATTAGACGACTGTAAATAATAGTCGTATGTATAAATGTTTTCATTAGCAAGTGAACAAAAAATCCAAGAGAAAATTATAATTCACTTGTTATTCTAAAAGTATAATTTTAGTTGAAATTCGTTATACTAGCATGTCTTTGGAACATTTGTCTTTCTATCGTTCGTACATTTTTGCGAGCTCGTCCAACATATAATTGGCTATTTACTTGATTTATAACAGAATAAATTACACATGCGTTTAAGAGAAATAATGCTTTGCCGTCTACCATTAGCATTCACTCTTTCCTACGATAATTCCTGTCTCTTTCTCTTTCGCAGGGTGGCCAAAGGACAAGAGTTGAGATTTCTTTGTCGAGGATTTACAATGCGAATCCTCGCCACTGTAATTTCTTATTTCCAGTGGCACGCGGTCGCCAGAGGCACCTAGATTACACGGCCTAGATTTTCCAGCTGCTGCTAATCAATGCAGTCGTTCTTCACTCGCGCGCGCGGAATCCTCGCCTCGCCTCGCCTCTCCGCCTCGAAGATGAACCCTTTCAGGACGCCCGCCGCCTCCATTGCCGCCACGAGAAAACGAGATATCCAAGGTGTTACGTGATGCTGAATAGCAGAGTGCACGTTCTATCCTCGGCGTTCGGGCTTCGCTTGATAGTCTCGATGGCAATCGTCGTGGATTCACAGGTGCGAGTCCTGACGCCCGATGCCAATGCTCGATAAGAGGACACGGCCGAGTCTTATCGACTACTCTGTATATTAGCGCTAACTAGAAACTTGCTAGTTCCTTGACTCGAAAGCACTGATATTAATGACTTGTACTGAGAAGTTGGTGAAAGAGAATAAACTAGTGTGGAAAAATTGCTTGGGTTCATTCAATCTACCTTACAACTCCTATCTTGTATTTATTATTGTTAGATCTTTGTAAAAAATTCGATTTTCATTTATGTATTTCATAATCGTTAGAATATATTTTCGTCTTAATCGTAGTTTAAAAATTTTGCATATGCTACCATAGTTTAATTATTATATATACTTTAAATACAAGTAAATGTAGTTTGTCCAGCTTTATTAAGATTCGTGGGAAAATGTATATAGGGGAATAATCTGTATTATCCTTTATGATACATGTAGAATAGCCGAGTCAGCCTTGTCTAATTAATACATTACGACGGTTGCTAATGCGATTATGGAGATGAATACTAATTCTTCCTTGGGCGGCGTCAGCGGTGCGCTGGTCGGATTCCTTCGTTACGGTGAGTCTAGCACGTCTGTTGGCTGCGTATTGTAATCCGAAATTTTGCCGAACAATACCTCGTCTACTCTCACAATCAGTCCCTTTCGGCCCCGTTTGGATCGCTGAACCAAAGATTATTCCTCTGGCAATTACCACGAAATTCCCACGGATTTCTTTGCTCCGCCTGACGAATCCGTTTCGCCAGCTAATTGGAAATGAAATTATTAGAACGTAATTAGAAACGCTTTCACGATACTGTACTTTTTAAAAAAATGTATACTTTCAAGTCTCGAATGAATAAAATCGAATTTGCAAAATGATAAAGAAAAAGAAAATTATTACAAGTGGAAATTTTCACGGCTGGTGTATTAGTGATTGATGAAGTAAAGCTTGATTTTACGAAAAAGATTCGAATAGGGTAGCGTGTGCCATCTGGAAATTCTAAACCGGTTTTATAGTTTTATTCGCGTTGTTCCGACGAATGGTAGTCTGCAAAGTTGACCGATAATGCAGGCAGAAAACCCCTGTGGATAAGGGAACTCTCTCTTATGTTACGGGTGGCGCACTAGCACAGACCAAGTTACCGGGCAAGTATACAGGGTGATGCGGTAGACTTCGAATTAACTTTTTATCATCGAATTATCGGTAATGCCGACCTTTGAGTAGTTGTCTTGTTAGCCGTATAATGTCACCTGTGTCGTGTGCCGCTCGTATAAGTAGATTATGCGCTAGGATCTTAGTTTACGATTATAGTGCCAGATATTCTACTGAGATGTAGCAACATGACAATTACTGACGATTATAGATAGTTTTAGTTTCCTAGTTTAAACGTTATAGTTTTGTAATGATTACTGATAGAATCAAACGATTTTTTTATTGCTGGATACTTATTGATTAAGAAATATCAAAACTTTTTAATTAGTAGAAGGAATTTTGTTGGTAGTAATCGAATAACTTAAATTATTTAACGAAAGTTTCAATACTTGAGTTTCATTCCACAAGATATTTGTATTTTAAACTCAGTCGTATAACTTTTATTTTTTAACTGCGTGAGTGACGCCATATTCTTGATTATTATTAAAATGCCGAGGCATATGAAAAACATACGAGCAGCCAGAGATAATAATCCTAGTCATAAAAGAGCAGGAGGGAGGGTGTTGAGGGAATATGGGCACATTTACAGGCCCAGCAGTACTTGGCCTCCTTTTCTACCATTCGAGTGTGTCTCATATTCATAATATCATTTCATCGGATCATTCAGTATTATTATGTTCCGCGCCACCCTCTATTTTTTATATCTCAGCACGCCATTACTAACATTTCCTATCAACGATCTTAAATACTATCGCAATAGAAACACCGCAAATGTTCTTGGACGCGTGATAAAAGTGGGGGTGAAGATAAAATCTCTGCAAAAATCAGTTGCACCACTTTGAACATTACAAAAATCATTTTTCATATTGCAAAAAGAAAATCGTACCGTTGGGAAAAAAAAATTTCGCACATTGCAAAAACCACCGAAAGGAAAAGGTAGGCGTACACGGGGGCGCAAGAACCGTCAGCTAAAAATATCACTTTTTTCGTGGAGTCCGCTGTAGAGGGTGAAGAGTCGTCGCGGGGGTTAAAAAGATTGCGCTCGCTGTGGTGGCATCGAGTGACTCGCAGAGTTCTTGACCTGCTTGGCATGTGCGCGCCTTCTCCCCCACCCATACACACACACACACACACATACACCGAAAACTTTAAAATCGAGTGCGTTCCAAAAAAGAAGCAAGATAAAACTCCGGCTGTTCATCAGGGCCGAATGGAATCACCGTTGAAAGTCTTTCCCGATAAAGAATCGCATTATACTCGGAAGCTCGATAATTTCAATTGATAGAGTTCGCCGGAGGGTTTGAATTCCCTTGGGTTGGACGAAGAGGGGGTGGAAAAGCGCTTGACAACCGGCGGTGCTGTGCTGGCGCATCCATTCACCTCATTTTCCGAGGAGCGTGCGAGAACGAGGGGACAAACGATGGAAGGCAGAGGGAGGAGAGAGGAAGGAGACGAGGGAAAAACGTCGTCCGAAGAGATATCCATCCACCCCCGGCGGCAGCGTCCGGGGGGTGGGTGCGAGAGAGGGTGCCGGCAAGAGCCGAGAGCGCCGAAGGGGATGAAAATGCGCAGGCGTGCTGGTTGGGGTGCCAAAGGCGGCGAGCGAGTGGAACAGTGGTGCGAGAGGCGACGATCCACGGGGGTGGAAAGAAGAGATCGAACAGAACAGTCGTCTGCCGTTGTCCGTGAGTGCAAAACCGGAATAAACTTTTCGTCGACAGTGTGTTGCAACCCCATTTTTAGTGCTCTTGGATTCCTCGCTCATAACTAAGCTTGGTGCATCCTATTATTGGGATTGCTCGATTTCCAGCCTGATCGACTGGAATGTGAGAGCAAAGTAATCAAACCTGGCAGCAGTTTCGTAGTGCGTCTGCCTTGGAAGATTCAACTTCGCCACCTGCAACAGATACTACCGGCACGCGCACCCTGAAAATAGTGAGCAACTTTATATTTTAGTTTATTTAACTAACTATTTTCAAACTCAGCTTTAATGATCTAGTTTATTATACAAGTTTGAGAATCCATTTGTCCTCCCTAATATCTTGAGATAAGCACGGCGTGTGTGCGTGAGTCAATGGCGGATTAGAATTCTGTCGAGGGGAAGCTGCGAGGGTTGAAAGTTTAGCAATCCCTTGGAATTCTGTCTTTGGAACGTGAAGAAAATAATGTTGGGTTAAAAACAATGGTTTGATGCAGTTGTTGATAGCAGATGAAAGAAAGCTCGGAAACGTACGTCTCTGTGTTTTTGCATTGGCCGCTCACGTGAGAGTTGTATCAAAAGGACGATGTCGCGGCTTGATTGGCGCGCGTCAACTCTTTTATTCGTGACTCGGCATGCGAGAGATACACGAGAGATACGGTGAGCTTTCATTAGTTGTGGCTACGTCGGTGAAGAGGTACGTGAGGTTGAAGAGGCCGCGCTGGCGCCATGAAGTCTACCGACAGAACAACATATATGTGTCTATAATGTAGTATACGCAGACGCTTGTTACCGAAATGAAGGTTTAACGATGTTCAATCACTGTTCATCTCAAATTAATCTGTATCACTAATTCCCATAAATCAAATTATTCCAACCACTAATTTTCCATTTCGAATCATTCAAATTCAAACATCGCATCTATTTTAAATTAATTTCTTTACTGCGATCATTGCATCATTTACTTAATCAGAGATAATTAAATTCAAATAGTAATCCATCAAGTAAGAATTATAAAACAGAAAAGTTGTAGTTATTAGAAGATATTGATTTCATAGCAGAGTAGTTATCGCACCGATAAATAAGACGAGCGTCGCAGCGTGATTCATACACGAGTACCACAGCCAAAACCTTCTCCCTCTTAGTGTGGGGCAAAGCAGAGCGTCGTTAAAATCAATTGGCGTCCTTCCCGATGGATTTGCAGGAGCAATTAGCGAGACTGCACGTAGTCTCATCGCATAGTTAAAATCCCCGGGACACCTGTTTGTCTTTGTTAAGCAAGAGGCTGCGTTAATGCCGAAGATTTAGCTTTCCGGGGTCGACCTTCGGCGAATCATTGAAGCGATTACTTGTGCGTGGATTAAGCTGCTAATGCTCGGCTGTCTGCCTCGTTAAATTGACTGGCGGCGTTGGCAGTGTTAGTCCTCGTGTACACCGACTAGCAATTAGTTAGTGGAGCGCACTAAGGCCGGACCTCTCCGTGCAGCGCGTCGCTCGATCGATGCGCCAAACTCTATCTTCCTCTTTCTCGCTCGCCCCTTCGCTCTCTCCCGCTTCCTCTCTCGCTTGCTCTAATTCCCTCTGTGCCTCGCAGCAGCCGCGATTGTTAATGGATCGTAATTGTAGAGGCGCGACGAGATTGCAATAAGGTCTTTGTGAGCGTGAAAGTACCGCGGACTAAAAAGCCGGATAAAAGAAAGCGGAGGAAATTGGGCTCGAGGGAATTTTCAGACCCCGATTCCTATTTTTCAAAAATTGCGCAGTTGGATACCTTTCTCGGATGCGTTTCGGAATTAGGGTAAGTGGGCATTGGTAAATTCTTAGAGAGCTGTGTAATAGAAAGTCTTCGTGAGACGATTAGAGTATAAATATTTCTTTCCTAGTACTTTGACCCTGATAATCCCTGTTTTGCTAATTAGAGAACTTCCCCCCGGCAACCGACGAGAGATCCTCGGTTTCTCGTATTAAGGTCTAACGACTCGAGTTCGGGATAAGTCTATACATGGCAGAGATTACCGGAAGCATTAGAAAACGCAGAGATCGAATTCCTCACTTACTTAGGGCATTCCTGGCGTGCGATTCCTTAGAATGTTTTGCTGGGAATCGGGGTAAACGGATAAGTCAACAGAAGCCGTACAAGAGTAGTGAGTAGACATCGACCGGGAAGGGTAAAACGAAAGTAAGAATATAAGCTAACAGTGCTACCAGCTAATCCCATCCAACACCCAATAAACACCATGATGTATTTCCAACAAAATCAGTTAAACAATCTGGAAGAATAGCTAACGAGCCATTCCAAGAATCCCATGGGAGACTGGTGAATTTTAAGGAGCGTCTTGAGAGCGCCGCCAGACGGAAATAAAAGATAAAAGCGAAAGGGGTTGGCCTTCCTCGTGAATAACTCTGAATAAGATCAACCCTAAAGCCGTGTCTCTAAAGAGTCAAAGAGCGAATCAGTAAACATGCCAACCTTACCAAAAATAATTCCTACCATTTCCATCATTCGCTCTACAAATTACACTGCTTTATCGCGTCGGCTACTGATTGCGTACGGGGTCAATGAAGTGCAGTCCACGCGAGGGCGCGACTCTTACAATCCGAGGACTTCCTATCAATCCATATTCCGGCGGCGTGGAAAATAGCAAAGTGCTTGCTCTTCCCGAGCAATCTGCGTATAAAGGCAAATAACTGTCTCTCTTCGTCGCGGGCCGCGAGAAAGAGAAAGAGAAAGATAGGGAGTGAGTGGTAGGTAAAGAGAGAGGGTAGTCAGAGGTAGGCTGAGCCGCCGGGGTGGAAAGAGAGAGATTCGCATAGAGGAGGAAGCGAGGGGTGTCGGGGGCGCGACGAGGGTGTTGGTTGCGAGTCGATAAACCACGAGAAACGCGAGCGCCCTTGCGCACGGCTTCAACATGGCGGCCGGTGAGTCCCATTCCCTTTTTTCCTCTCGACGTACACCTCAAGCCGGACTCAGGATTCATTCGCATCAAACATTCCCAGTATTGTACGCTTCTTCTTTTCTATCTTGCCTCGAATCGCTCTTAATTATAACCTGATACACGTGAATTGTTATATCGGAAGTTCGAACCTTCGCCCCTCGAACTCACCAGCGGCGCCCTGTCATTACGCCAGGATACCACGAAGACAAAGTGCTGAAAGAGGACTTTCTATTTTGCAGAGGAGCGGCTCCGATATGCGGCTCAAGGAGGCTGTGCTCTCGGTTCCGCTGCAACCCGCTGGCCTGAACAATAAGTGAGTACAACTTGTTAATGTCAGAGGCACTCGAAACTATGTTGAGTTTACTTGGATTTTTGAATTTTCTGTTTTGTGGGATTGGATTATTACTGTTCGGGTTTTAAAAATTTACGGATATTTGGATCGTGTAAGAAAGGGGATAGTTTTATTTTCTTGATGGGGTTAGAACGAGTTCCAGCCGACCGCAAATAGATCGGGTCTCGCTAATGCTAGTTCACCCTTCGGTGTATTTTTACTAGTACCATCATGCCGTTTCCGAAGGGTTGCAAAAATAGGCGTATTGATCAGTAATTTCTTTCGAGTGGTTCTTTTTTCTCGTACATTTTGCTGCGAAATATGCAAGTGAACTTCAGAGACCTTTCAATGTACCACTAATATTCCTCTAAACTTTACTATCTTCCAAAATCCCCTATTAATTAACAAATACATTCCCACTAAAATTCTATTATTCGAATCCTATCGTATCATAGCATTTTCTTACAAGGCTTCGTGTGCAAGTGAACTTCAGAGACCTTTGACTGTGCTATAGTAAATGTTGTACCGCGTGGTCTCGCCCACGTAATTCTCTGGAAGTCGGCTTGCGGAAGGAAGGGATCGATCGATCGGGGAGTCGAAGCTTCTCTAATGCCGTCTGTTGTGTTGGCAGTCAGCTGCGTAGGATTGGCCTGAATCAGCCGGTCACCGAGGAGATCGAGAACCGCAACGAGAGCGGGCCGACGACCACCGCCACCACCGGTAACAATTCAGTGACGAGAAGTTCGTCGCAGGAAGAATACAGCTCGGAAGAAATCGAGGAGTTCCGGGTGGCCGAGGATACCACCACGTGGTCCTCCCTCGCCATTACCCGGGACAACGTCCAATTAACCAGCCAACAGGATACCAGCAACGCTAACAACAATAACAACAACTTAACAACTCGATTACATAGAGATAGCTCCGTTGAGAGTCTGCCTGACTACGAGGGTGAGCTGAGACGAAACTACTGAAGAGAGCTTGCGGAATTGGAGGATGAAAAAGCTGGCAAGAAATCGAATGAATTTCTTATCGGCCCTGACACTGTTACTCGATCTCTGCTTCTCGTTGAAGGCCACTCGAGTGCTCTATATTAGGCTGGATTCATATTTGCATTTAGTTCGACGCGTTTAATCAGAGCGAATTACATTAAGACGTCTAAAATAATTCAGATAGTAATCAAGTTTATTAATTAAGATATAATATGACGAAATTATAAAGATATTTAATGGAAATTTCGTAATAGTTCAGTGTGAATTCACCGTAAGAATTCCCACAGAGAGTCGAGGATTTCGTGGGTGTAGAGAGTAATTGATGCCCGCCAACGAGCGACTCGCAGTCATCTGGTCGTGGATTCGATGAGTCAGTCATGAAACACTCGGCCCGATTACTCGGCATTTCGTCTGTTAACGCGCTTCTCTCTTCCACGCACGGAGTAATCTCAAATATTTATCAACTGATAAGTGTAGATCGTAAAAGCCTGCTGAAAATTCTCGATCGAGCTAACTGGACAGTCTCAGTGGCGATAGTCGCTCGATGATCATTCTCCAAGCGCGATGGACACGAATGTGCACGAGCCGTGAAATTCCACAGGGCGTAACTCCTCGCACGACGACTCGTCGCACGAGCTGACACCGTCCGACTGGTCCGATTGGTCAGAGGACGGTAATTTGCCAGCGGGCACACGAGGAATCATCAATCCGAACTATCCGGGCTTTCAACACCTGGCACCTTCCCTACTCTCGGACACCGACCTCACTGAGGATGAGAGCTGGCCGGAGTACACTCTCCTCGACGAGGTAGAACAGCAGTCGCCCAGTGAGGACAGCAACGAGTACAACAATAACGTCAACGATAATATTAATCATCTCAGTAAACGCAGCAGTGATCGAAAAACATTCTACGAGAAGCCGAAATTCAATATTCAGGTGAACCTTGGTTTTATTAAGTTTATATTTGTCGTGTGAGATAAACCATTCAATTGAATTCGATTGACTTTTGCACGTGTTTTGTATGAAGGACTATCATGAATCGTTGGGTTTAAATGTTCAGTTTGGATGTCAATGAATTTAAGTGGATTGATCGAATGATTAATGTGAATCTAGGTTTATTGTTAGGAAACTTTTCATAGTCATCTCTTAGTTCTTGGGGATTTGACATTTACATGAATCATATGAACTACTAACATGAATCATTAGACGTTAAATTCGCGAGGATGTCAACGAATTCAAGTGAGTGATGACTAATGTAAAGCCAGCTTTATAGTTGGGAAACCACTCGCAGACTTCTCTGACTTCCACGCGCTCGCGCGCGCCCGCCCGCGTTCTTGTAACATAACTCTAGATAAAGGGGAGATTAAGTTTCAACCTAATTTTATTCAGGATATCTTGTAATCTCGCGAAGGCTTTTGAGAGAAAGAAGAAGAAGTGGCGCTATTTATACGATGAGCATCTGCTCCAAATTTAGTCGAGTCGTTCGTGTTGCACCACTTTATTTCCGGAAGTATATCCAAACAATACTAGTTTGTGAGAGAAGAACGGCATGCTTTCCACTTTTCAACAGTCGTGTAAACTCTCGTTGCAACTGGTTTACTTTTACAGACGGTCACCTCCCTCTACGAGCCGGTGCCGCCCTCGGAGAAATGCATAAATTATATGAAGAGCGTGGAGGACTCGAGAGTCGACGGAAAGGTCACGATCACAGAACGAAACGTTGAGGCGGATGCCGAGATACAACATCCCACAGTAATAAAAACCGAGAAAAACGAGGAGGAGGCTGACTCGGAGAAGTCAGAAACTACGGACCAACAGGGACGAGAAATTCCTGTGGACGTTGAGGTCGTCGAGGTAACCACGAGTGTCAAGGAAATCTTGCAGTTCCCTGAAATCGAAGAAATACCGGATTCAGGGAAGAGCAGTGAAATTGGGGATGTAAGTTCCACAGTTTCCCATATTTCGCTGATTTCTTTCGTACTATTGTCAAACAAACACTACTAAACTTATAACAATTTCGATTTCTGTCAAACGAATCTTCAGTCGTGTTTATTTAAAGAAACTTTGATCGTAGAACGCTGGTGCATCGACTCTAAAGTGTTTCATATTCGCTATACAGAGTTCTTCGTACGAGTTGGTGGCGCCACCCACGGAGAAGTGCGCAACCTATTCAAAGAGCGCGGAAGACTCGAAGTCAGAGGAGAAGCTGGTGTCACCGAGGCCGGAGCTCGTTAGTGACGAGCTACACCAGTCAGAGACGCATCAGACGTTATTAGAACCAGAGCAAACACACACCGATACGCTCGAGATCAAGGAACAACAGGAGCAAACCTCACTCGAGGTTGAGGAGGCACTCAGCACCAAAGTAGACGAGAACCTCCAGAACTCAGGCCTCCAGGAAATTCCGGAGTCCGAAAAGACCAGCGAGATCGAGGATGTGAGTTTCTTCTCTTTCCTTTTCCCGCGCAACTACTAAAACCATAAACATCGTCGAGATCAATAAAAGCTGGAATCTAGTCAATCTAACGAGTCTACATAAAACGGTATTCGCTATAATTTTTCACTGGCGCACGAGTTTCATCGGCCGTTCTATAATGACGAAGTACGAGCAATCAACAGTAATGAAGTCTAACCGTACGCAGGCTACGTGTGCGTGTGTCTGTATGAGTTCCGCCGGTACGCAAGTGGAAGACTAATGATGCCGCACTCCTCTCGCACATACATAAGCGCGCGTGCGGTCGTGCATTAATGCGCCCGTCAGTTATCCGCCCGGCTTCACTTGCAGTCGAGGATTTTTTTTAATCGACGAAGATATTAAGCCTCCCGTTAATTGGACCAGCTTTTTAATTGCGCTTATGTCTGATAATTCAGATTTAATCGTGTTAATGGGACAAGAATTCATCGCGTTGCATTCCCTCGGGTGCAAGAAGCACTTGACTCGCACTGATATAAAGCACTCGAGGCCGGAAGCCCGAGGGCAATCTGCGGGATTTCTTTAAAGAGGGCAGCAATGACGTAGATGATTTTTGCCGACAGACGGGTGAGATCGTAGTGGAGCATATCGACCTGATACGAGAGGCAAAGGAATTGCCTCAACACGGCAAGATAGGCAACCGCCAGGCTGTAAGGTCGGCCGGCTCAGCCGACGACGAGGACGACTCGACGAGCAACAGCGACTCCGAGAGCTGTCGCGGCGAGCAGCCCACGTACACCAAGCTCGAGGAGATCGACCTCCTCTCGAGCATTGGCCGAGACATTGGCGTCGACCTGGAGAAATACGTACAACCGGTACCGGACGTGGTCGCCATGGAAACGATCGAACACATCCATGCAACTCCACGTACCACTGGCGTCGGCTTAATGAAAGATCCTATGGAAGACATGAACAAGTTACTCGATCGAGATATTCCCGACGGGACGAGCGCAGATATGAAGAAGAAGGAAAAGATGGCTAGAAATCAGGCGAAGAGACGCCAACAGCAGCTACAACAAATGCGAGGTGGCAACACTCAGAAACGCCCGGATAAACGTAGGGCTGAGATTGATAATGGCCCAGGTAGGCTTTCAATGCTCTTTCAGATCTTTTCAACACTTTAACTAGTCTGTCAATTTAATTCGAGTGAGAGGAACATTCATACACACGTACATAGTTATTTCTATGGGAGTAACGTTAATAAATATTGTTAAGATATAACAGAATTGACAATCTGTAATTACAATGACTCGTATTAATATTCGAATATCCTGAGGTTCGAGAAATCAGTATTGCGTACGAATTGATTATTTTTTACTAAATGATAAAGTAAAATATTCTCAGAATTCACGTCACTTAAAGTATTCTTACATCCACTCGGTTTAACATATTTTATTAAATTCATATTAGCATTTACCAATTTGCAGATTCCCAACTCTTTCATTACTACTAGCAAAAAACATCTTCATAGCACTCAAGTTAAAGCGACTAAAGCAACATGCGCAAACTCGTTCGAAGAAGTCTTAGCGGAAGAAATATTTCCAGACATTGTTACCTGGTTTGAACATAACTTTGGAGTTCCATGAATGTCATAGAATAGATAAGGAAATCGTACTGCAGTCTATCTGTAAGACTGTTTATCCTCACGAGTCTTACTCGACGAGGTTGCGCAAGAAATTCCGCCGAGACTCTATCGATTGACCGATAACGGTTTTCGGGTTGACGCTCGATTAGCATGCGCGGCTGAATCCGGCAGTCTCTTCCGAATGAGAATTAAGATCACTGCTCATTTAACGTAGCACTGCACTTAAGTCAATGTAAATGAACGATTGCCGCGCTTCTCATTGAAGGTGGTTTCGACGTGTACAATATCGAGACAGCCATGCCAAAGATCGACCTGGACGCAATCGAGACGCACTTGAGAGCAGCCAAAGAAGAGGAACGACGGGTGAGTGAAGTTCAATTCAGTCAAGATTCATAGAACGATTGAACTAAATAGAAACTCGGTATAAGTATTTTAAATCGTATGTATATCTATTAGTATTATTCAAAGCGGTAGATGGAACGCTTGCCAGTTACGCTCCAATAACGAAGAAGCGTCCGATAAACTCTGCTCTGTTCGAATCTCTATATTATCTTCGTTCTCTTCTATAAATTAACAGGGTTATTATTGCAAATATTTAAAGCTATACCATTTAGAATAATTGGCTGTTAGTGGTGGACTATTAGATTCTCGGGATAACTCGTCGTTCTCAAGAGAGTGAGAGAGAGAGGGAGAGATTCTCTTCCCTGATTATCGAGTGAGAAAATGAGGTCAACGAGGTGCACGACCGCCATCCTAGACCTCGATAACGACACTCTCATTAAGAGAGCATGTGCGGTCCACATTCGCAGTTGCCATTGTATGAAAATAACGACGGGCAACCGGAAACCAACGGCGAGAGTATCGAAGCGAGCGTGCCTTTCAATTCTCCTTTAGACAGGAACTTGAAATCCACGTCTCTACCATGTCGCGGACTAATCCTCAGGGCGAAGTACTCATAATTCTTTGATTCCACCCGGACAAGACGCGCCCGCAGCATCTCATTGTGCCGACAGGGCACTCCTGGGTCATGTGATTCGCTTGGCCAGCCATGTGAGAACCTTACGCATACTCACCGGCGACTAGAATCACGAGATTTTTTTCTACCAACAATGCAAGAACTTCCCACCGAGGAGAGACGTTCAACATTGTGCCACGTAGAACCGAGAGGCGGAAAGAATGTGTCGGGTATTGAGATATAAGAGAACCGCAACGAGATCAATCAGTGCTCCACGGGCCGTTCTTGAGATGAAGGAGATTACAGGCTTATCCAATCTCCGCTCTGGTGAACCGCGGCTAAACGCGCAGGAACTGTAGAGTCTCGTTAAAACTGTAGTTCTGCATATCTTAGAAGGCAATTGAGAAATTCAGTTGCACTAGCTTGGATTTTTGCTAGACGCTGACTCACCCGGTGCGAGAAAAACTGTTCTCTATTTCAATGAATCGTTAAGCAACCAAGGTTTTTCGAGGTTCTCGCTTAAGGAGATTTAGTCTGCCGTACACAGGCATTCCCAGAGCGTGTCGGACACTTTCACCTGGCGCGCGTACTGTGAGAAACCACTTGGAGTCTGCCGGCAAATCGGTACCGGCTCTCCACCACCTTGGCCACCTTGTGCTGCTGGGCAAACCTTACCGGAAGATCGGTTCGCCGCTCTCTTGACTCGCTTTACGCCAGTCTACACTTGCTCTCCCGAGCAGTGCGGTTCTTTCTCTCTTGACGCACGCCACGAGGAAAACACGCCAGACCCGCTATCAAATGCTCCGACTATATCTACTCGCTTGTCCGCCGTTTGCCAGTGCTAATCTACTGCGAGAAAGTGAATGATTCGGCGCGCGAGTGCCTTTCTGAAAGCGTTTCGCAGTGGAGTGAACGGGCAACAAGTTCTCTCTCGACAGTGTTAAAACAGTTCTTCTCGACAGTCATTCGCAAAGAAATAACCCTTTTTTGAATAGAGTCATTTTGCCATTGTTTCGACGATACACTATTACTGTAGAAGACAGTCCTCGAGCTTAACAATGCAGACTTGAAGTAGACTCTTTTCATCCGTCCTCCTCTCGTTTTCCATCTCTAACAAGTAGCTTTGTTCCATTTCATATTGCCAGCTTCGCCGATCTAATAACTGTATCGAATCAAGGAGTTTTCTAGATGCGAAATTTATTAATGGGAATCGGTCGATTTCTAGACTTCGATTTGCCAGAACAGTAGTTCTGTTAAAGCGAACGGCATTCCCTTCTCGTTAGCACTTAGCAGTTAGAGCAGCCGGTGGCCATGAACATACGCGCATGTGTTTGAGCCAATTCGAGCCGCCTCGCACGCTAATCCGAAAAGAGTGGAGAGTAAATGAGTGCACAGTGAAACCAAGTGATCTTGACACCAGTTGGATTGGAAAGTAGCGTGCAAGCGAAAGAAATCGACCATGGGAAGCAGCAGTAAAATTCGCAAGCACTACAAAAAGGACTCACGTTTCGTGAGCGATCTTTACACATTCACCTATGATGATTTCGATCTCGTGAGTCTCGATTCATTCAGCCCCGGAAATCGAACGAATGGCGACAGGAAAATATCTTCGAAATTCTGTAAAACTATCGTTAACCCTTTGCACTGAAGAATTTTCCTCTTTATTATATTTATTTTAGTATTAGTATTATTTATTATTTTCTAATAATTTCGTCAAACATTCACAAAATGTTGCCATTCACCAGCGAGAAGATATCATCGAGTGCAAAGGTTTAAGGTGAAATTAGCCGTAGTGCAAACTAGTTCAAGCAAATTTTTTCCTCCATCACCGTCACCGTAAAATCTTTTGGTCCGCTCAGTAGGTGGTATTAGTGGTCCCGTTTAGCATCTGGCAGCCGACAATTCGAGAAATAAGAACAGGTCAGTCGGGCGCGGAGAGCCGAAACGTAAACAGCGCCAACGGCGATGCTGCATTTGCGAGATCAAGTAAAATGCGAGGGTTGCGTGGTAGGAGTAGATTGAAACTTCACTGAATAGACATAGAACCAAGCCAGAATCCTGAAACCATGAAAGGGTGCAGTACTATTCCGCTCTACCATCCATTTGCGAAATTCGATAGCTTTGTCTGCTTCTCTTGGCAAAAGCTTCCCAAGCTTTTGGGGTTTGCAGGATTTACGTCGGTGTTAATAGAAATCCTAATTAATTATAATAAACATCCTAATTAGGAAGCCTACGAAATTCAGCGGTCGAAGCTTTTCTGTTGCAAGTTAACAGACTATTCAAAAATTACTAGTTTTGTACGGGCTTTCTCGCTTAATATTGTTTCCATCTGAATTAGCCTGCCTCATTAAGGCGTTGTAATTAGACTTAGTAAATACAGTTCGTTCAATTTATGAAGTTATTGAAGCAATAAATTACCGCGAGTTTCCAGTTTAATATTCTTTTATCGATACTTTATATTAAGTTCGCGGAAAACTAGATTCGTATTTAATATCAGTTAGAAAGCTAAATTACTCTTTCGCCAAGTTAATCGAATAAATCACATAAAATGAACAATTAGATCGAAACATTTTGTTACTTTCAAAGATAAAAATAACCGGTTACCTATTCGAACTCTCCATAAAACTAACCAGTTACCAATGCTTTCCTAGCAAGTATAGACAATTCTACACGAAGAACGATAGCAAAGTTATAAAAATAACCGTAGGAGGAAGCGATCGACCATCAAACGAGTGTGTGCGTTTGTGTGCATACACATTGCACAGAATACACGCGAGAATAGAAGCATTGTTTCGCCAACACTGCCTGATAAGTCGCGCGCTTCCTACACTTGTTGTTGTCGTTTTACGGAAGGTCGATGACTCGCCAGGCCGATGATTCGCGGGGGAAAGTGGGTCGCGAGTTGCGTTCAGGTGCCAAGCACCAAGAAACACTCGATTTTCAAATCGCCACAACTCTTATTCAAGCTGCTCGCTCGTGAATCAAGGAATAGCGCGCAAAAAACAGCACGAAGAGTTTTGTCATTGTACGCAGGAAACACTCGGCCGCCCCAAGCTAAAAGCATCGTCAGCGCGTAATTATCATTGTGGAATTCGTGGATGCTCGCTGCTTTTTGAGATAGCCGAATAATGCCAGACTCGAAAGTCGGAAAGTTTCATTCACTAGGCGGGCTTTTTGGCCGAACAATAGAGAGACAAACAGAGTAGAAGCTCTTTTATGAGAATCTCTTGTATGTGCACCATTCACTGTTTATTTAGCGGAGACACAATATTGCTTAGTAGCTGACTGATTTCGAATCCATTAATCTTTAATTAATCAAATCATATTTAACTTCATTATTTATTCTGTTCTTAATATACGAAAATCGTACATAAAGTAACTGTTCTATTAAAACGAAAAATATCGCAGTTCACAACAAATACCAAATTTTCTCGTATTCTTGATAAAAGTCACATCTCCAAGATTATATCTCAGAATCAAGATTCCAATGTACTAGATTTTTGTCCTTTTTTCAAAAGCTCGCCATTGCATGAATACATCTCTCGCAGCTAATGCGCGTCCTTATTGCCGACGACTCGAGAGACGTTTTAACCCAGTCGGACTGTAAATCATCGGTGCTTAGACAAAGTGGTGGTAGCATTGAGCACTCCGACCTACTTGGATCAGGGTACTTTGCCAAAGAGGCGCAGAAATACGTTCGCAACTCTAATCGAAATCCGACCAGTTCTTTTCCCACCTTTATCCTTCTGCATCGGTCGTTCCCGATAGTTTATACGTCAAGCAGCAGCGTCAGCCTGTGTGATATCTTGAGCTTGATGACGATGACGGTGTTGGGGGAAATCCAACGTCGCCATTCGGTAGACTCAATTCTTCAGAGAGCCTTTCGAACCGGCAACACAATCGTTGTTATCGACGCCTATCGCATATCGGCGTGCTCTTTCATTATTTTGTTTTTCGGGGGAATCAGGACGATGAGAAAGAGGTCGTAAAAGAGGACGAACAGAAGCAAGAGCAAACTGAGTCAGAGAAGCCGATTTCTACGCTCCAGAAGAGTTGTCAACCTCCAAAGGAATCCGAGAGGGAGGATTTACTTGCACGATTCGATAGACTCATACGAGGAGATCGGGATGAATCGCTTCAGGTGCGACGAGCTTCCAAAGTACTGGAAGAAAGTTTTCCATTTTCCTGTAACCCGAGTTACCGGCGCGTGGAACCTGCCGAACTTTGGCAAACAAGTCCCGACATCCTCTGCTTGCCAGTAGTTGTTTCGATCACAGTTTCACCGGAACTAGAATTTATTACAGGAACTCCGGAACTGATTTAAGAATGTTGAGTATTTCTGGTCCCTCGGGCGAAGTCTGTTTCGTGGCCGAGCAGGGAGGTACAATTAAAAGTGTAGTGTTCTTCTCTTGCAATTGGGACATCGCATTGTCTGGACCACCTATTCTCTCCTGTTCATTGTGTTCCTTTAAAGAGCACCGTTCGTTCCTCCCTAACCGATTGGTCAGTCTGCTCTCATCTCCTGTTCGGTTGCAATCGACTCTCGGTGTGCCAGGAATGTCATCGTTATTTATACTTCTACCTTGTTTTTCTATTTCATGATGGCAGAAGTCAAGAAATTGCCATGCGTACATTTTCAATTGTTGATTATTAATTTTTGGTAAAAAGATAGAATTCATTAGCTATTAAGATGTATCAGATATTAGTGGTTGAAATGTTTTATTAGTCAGGCAGAAACATGGACTCTTGCATATGGCATGAAAGGGCAATGTGACTGGCAAAGTGCCAGCAGATAGTGAATCAAGAATTTAGAAACCCTGGGATCGAACGCATTAATTATTAACACGTTTTATCCACTGGTCAGAGCTTTGGTAGAACTGTTAATTCATTATTCATACTTGCAGCGAAAAATCTCTCTTCACCCTTTTTGTCCTACCTTGTAATGATAACAAATTTGAAATTCACTGATTTTAAATTCTAGATTATTAATTTCAATCTAACAAAATAGAATTGATAATCCTTGCGATCTAGATTCGAAATTATATCACTGTCATTACAAATTCCTATTCGTTATTCATACTTGCGGTGAAAAATCTCTTTTGAGCCTTCTTTTTCTATTTCATATTAAAAGTTTCAAATCCACTGGATCCAATTTCCAGATTCTATTATACTGGCATTAAGTATTAACATGTTCTGTGACTGAGGCAGAGCCATGGACTTTTGCACATGGCATGAAAGGGCGCCGGAGCAGGCTGAATGCCAGAAGCGAGTGAATCCAAGGAGACTGATCTCACTGGATGATTTCTTTATCTGTTGGCAGCGGCGAAACGATCGCGAGGAAATCAGGAGGAGACTGGCAATGGGTCCAGACGCGGAGGACTTGCGCGTTGAACGCGGAAGAAAGCCTAGCCTCCAGTCGCGCCTCCAAAGCGGTCGGTATCACTCGAAACATTCGCACTCTCCGTCTTCCAGCGAGCTCTACGCATCCACCTCTTCGTAAATCCATCCCTTTCGGTCTTCGTTAATATCTCTACATTATTTGTACATTTAATACACCTTTAAATCAATTGCATTAATTAAAATCACGCGTTTTTATTCATTTTTAATCAAACTTTGTCAATCTCGCACAGAAATCAACCCTTGTTTATGGAACATCAATATTTTCATTTTAAAACGATTCATTCTTAATTGCAGTGTTTTGACGGTGTGCGTGCTCTCGTTTGCAATTCGGTCGCTCTAATTTCTCGTAAAATTAAGACCAGACTACAGTAGCGTGACGAGTAGCGAAGTGGTCGTTTGAGTTGAAGTATGTGCCGGTGTCGAGCGGTGATGCGCGCCTTCGTGTTTTAACCTGGCGTATTTTGTGCATCCCCCCGAAAAAAAGAGAGGCCGAGTGGGCTGCTCTCGAGTTAAATTCGAGTACTCGTTGGAATAGTTTCTCAGTTGCGCAACCTTTTGAAAGCAGCACACAGCGAGCACATATACATACGCACAGTGGATGCTAAAGGGAGATTTAACTTTCCCTCTCTTTGCAGCATCCACTTTCTTATTTTCAGCTTTTCGCGAATTCTTCACTGCAAATCTATAATTACTAATAACTAACAAAAGTGTCGAAGACTATTTCTCGAAACATTAATTTAGAGAAATCATTATGAAAAATCGTGCTTCATTTAAAAGAAACTATTAAATATATCATAACTTCGTGATGAGTGGCTTCATCATTAGCCCTCGGTGGGCCAGATGTCATTACAAGGTTCTCTGGAAATATTGCGAGAAATATAAGTGGAATCTCGATGATTTCACTGACGCAAAAATACTTGGCTGTTTTAGGGATGAACCTACAGATTTGCTTCATGAACGAAACACCGTCGGATACGGAGTCGTTGTGCTCGGAGAACGATGCTTCGCCGGACTCGCCACCGACGACGATGGCATCTTCCAAGCATAATCTCCAACAACAGCATCACTTGAAACAACAGCAAGTGGCAGCGCGGCCTCAGATGCTCAGTCTACCGCCTCTCAGGCTCGACGCGGGCTCGAACTCTGCGCCGATCGACGAGGCAGACTTCTTCGCCCGGCAGGCCAGGCTGCAGACCGAGGCTCGGATGGCTTTAGCGCAGGCCAAGGAAATGGCACACATGCAGATGGAAGTCGAAAGACAGAGGCTCAAACAAAGTCCCATCACTGAGATGGTTCGATCTAGTCTCGAGAAGGTATGTTTTTGTAACATGTCAATATTTTAATTTGGAAATATTAGTTCGATTACAAAAGAATTAGAAATGTGTCATTTGAAAAATCATTCAATCTGTAAATAACATTCCACACGAGAAGGTACGATTTCATAAAAACTGGAATTGGATACATGCAATTTCAAACGAGTTAGAACTTCCTCATTGAGAAATGAATGAACGTATGAGTAATATTCCGCCAGTTAATGCAGCATTCTACTTGAAAGGTACGATCCTATAAGAACTAGAAATTCTTCATTGGAAAATCAATCATTCTATAAACAGCATTTCGCTATCCAATACAGCATTCCGCTCGAGAAGGTACTACATCCAATAAGAGTTAGAAATTCCCCATTGAAAAATCAATGAATCTATAGACAATATTCTGCTAGCCAAAGGAACATTCGACTTGAGAACGCACGATTTCAAAAGAATTAGAGTTTCCTCATTGAATGATCACTCAATGTATGAGTAGCATTTTACTAAAGGAGTTCATCTATAATCGTCTGATTAAATATGAGCATCTCAATCTCTTCTCGGTTGAGAGTAATTGCAATATCGTAATGAAAGGATCATCCAGGCAATGCGGATCTTCGTTGGAAAGGGCGAACCTCGAGTGCGTATTGACCTTTACCTCGGCCTGACCTTTCCCAGAAGTAACAAGTTTCATGGATAGTTCTTCCTATAAGTAGCCCTGGCTGTCGGACATCGTTCTCGTTGAGCAATTAATTAGAAAGACTTCTCCAATGCAAAGAAACTGGCGTGGGTTTTCGCAATACGTCATCGACGTACCTTCCGTCTACTTGACATTATTCTGCCAGGCTTTTATCTGTATACCTGCAACCGAAGGGGCACTTTTACGATTGGAGGGTGTCCCGTCGGTGTCATTGTCATCGAAGTCAAGCATTCCGATGTCTTTCAGGTTGGCGTCCAATTGGGAGAGGACAGACGACGATTGTCGCGGGTGTTGTTAACGGAGCTGAACGTGGCACAGTTGCAAGTGGTAGCGAATGACTTGCACGCGAGAATTGCCGCTCTCAACGAGGCACTGGTCGAGGGATTATTGAGGAGAGACGATCTTCACATGGAGCAGGACTCGATGCTCGTCGACGTCGAAGATCTCACTCGATATCTGTAAGTTACACTGATAATACACGTTGTGATGATTTCTCTCATCGCTGCATTGAATTTATTTCCAATGACTTGAGTGAATTGATAAACAATTGCAATTGGTTTATCGTTTGTACTCTGAAAATTTGTCACTTGGAATATTTATTAGTGATCTAAATCTTGATCGAGTTTGTCTAATTTCCTGTCAATTTCCCGGTATGAATTTCACTCTCTTTTGGGCATTGCCTAAATTGAATTAAGCCTAATGCATATCGTATCGCATTTCCAATATTATATTGATAGAATGTCTCGCTCTGCATAGCTGGCGCGTTGTGTACATAGAATTCCGTCTATTTATTGTGATATTCAACGTAGTTATTCAATATTTCATTTAATGAAAACGAACAGAACCTGACCGAGATCGTAGAATAAGCAAAGGCTTTCGTAAATTGAAAACTCGATATTCTATCATAGTTCCGCTCGTATAGTCAGCATACGCTTGGTAACAATCAATTTCGAGCAATAATTCCCATATAGCATTATCGAACACAAATCAATCGAGAGTTCAATTGACACCGGGGAAGTTTGACGATAAAAGAATTCCGCAGACAACCAATACTACCAATTTTCTTTTCCGGATTTTGTCGGCTTAATAAACAGCTTCCGCTACTTTCACATGCACAGAGGTGCCAAGCAGGAGTCCCTGAAGAAGAAGCAGAGCGCGCGCGATCAAGCGCAGACGACTAGCAAGACTCAGCAACAAGCGAACAACAATAACAACAACAACAATAATAATGCTCCGAGCAAGATGTTGCTGAAGCCGAGGCTGTCACACCGGGGTTTGGTCGCCCTTGTGAGGAAATAATGCTTCGCCACGAGACTTCGTGGTCTCGTTGGAATCTGAGGGGTCCAGCTTGCAGATGATGATGATGCTCCGGCGGACCCCATTCAAAGCGCTCGAATTCTCCCGAAGAGAATTTCATCCGCGCATCCTGTTAGAAATCGAGCTGGAGCGATTCCAGCCACACTCGCACTATCCTAATGATAGTCATCCTTCTCTCGGTTCTTGTACTGACTCGTGCCAGGAAGTAACGGAACTTCTCGACAAGGAATTCCAGTGTTAATCACTTCCCATTTCATTTGGTCTGTTTTCTAGGAGCGTCTCCTCCTATCTCGAAGCTTCTTTAGTCTGTTTTCATTGGCCATTCCGGTTGTTTCGAATGGTCTATAAAAAGAATAGTTTGTCATTTCAGTTTTCGCTCGAGTGCAATACAAGGAACCGATGTGAAGGGGCGAGTATTTTCCAGCCTTTACAAGAGTTTTTACAGCTTCGTCGTTAACAGAGTGGAATTAGATTATTCGTACTCTTGCATACGTAGCTAGAGAGGAACCAGTAGGAACGAGCAAGAAGAAAACCCCCCCCTCCCTTTTCAATCCCGATCTGTATAATCCGACATCGATTTTCCCTTGCCGATAAATCCACGTCCAAGCGGTGGATAGGCGGAATGATCCAATAGTCGACACACACACACACACCGTTTTTAAAATCGTGAGGATTCGAATCATTAAGCGTTACTGAAGATAAAACCAGTGCGCATTAGCAATACGTATTAAACAAGTTTAGTTTCCTAGTTGAAAACACCGGTATCATCATCAGTCTCGCTTAATCCTTGAAAAGGTGATGATCGCAATAGGACTATCGGATCATTCTTCCTTCAATCGCATGCATGCGTTTACCGAATGTATCGATATCGTCGCCTTTATATAATAGCATTTAAGCGATAGATCTCTTCTCAGTGTTGTAAATAAAAAAAGTTGCCCCGAGATAATCTTCTGTCCGGCGATCGTTGCGAGGTCTGCTACGCAGTTTTCCTTTATAATGAGCACGATGAGAGACGATCCTGTGGCATAAGTAGTCATTATACCTGAGAAGGCTGCACATTCTCCCGACGTCTTCCATCGGCATCACATCATACATATGTTTTGCCCCTTGCCAGTCAGGGAGTTCAACTTGTGTACACATTCAAGTCTGAAAATTATGTCTTGTTAAAATTGGATTTATATCTGGCTCTCTTGTTGAGTTAGTCTCTCACATCTACGATACTGCCGTGATCATTAATTGACCAATGATTTCTTTGGTAAAGTTTAACCCGTCCCAGTGGGTATAGTTTTGCCCACATTGGTTCGCCATAGTTTCGGACGCGCACGTTTCACTATGCAGATTATAGTATAGCCGAGTTCATCGTACTTGAAATCCCACTAGTTGGCTACTCGAGCTCCAATAATAATGTCACGATATCTCTCATTCACATGAGACTTATGTAACAAGTGTAGAAAAGTTTACATTCGTCGCTGAAGCTAATTAGAGCCACGTGGAATCCCGGAGCAAGCGCATTTCTAGAATTTGGATAACAAAAGAGTATTACTATCGAGGATATAGGCAGAGTTCCAGAAGGATTAGAGTCGCTTGAAGTTAATCCGCTTTCGGCATCTTTGTCAATGACCGTGCGCGCGCTGATGAATTTATCATCTAGCCGCACTTTGTATAGAACGCCCGCCAGTGAGCCTTCAGTCTTTGACGAGGACAGAGGCACACTCGCAGTCTCTCTCATGTACATTTGTGGAGAGTTTTTGCAATAAAGGATTAAACTACGTTTCGAGAGGTACAGTTGTAATTCTAGCGGGATATTCTCTGAATCTCTGAACGACCAGATTCGCGCTCTAATTTTTTAATTTTCCATTAGATAGAGCATTTCTTCCTACCCGATCGATTTTCTCAGCCCACTAGCTCGGTTCAGTGATCCAAATTCGAGTTTATTAAAAGTGGAAAACTGGAGCGAACTGGTAAGCCGATCCAATCAGTCTGATGGATGGAAATGTGGATTGCATATCCACGCACCGGATAACTCGCGGTCGCATCTTCCACCTCTTATCTTAATCGAATTCGCAAATACATCGATACAATCGTCATTCGAGATTCGCAGACAGCCACTCATAATTAGTGCAGTGTTTGATCTCGGGTTTGTACTTAAACGTTTTCACGGCGATATTAGCGCAAATCAAAGTTATAGGACCGACTGGAATTGTTCCAGGATGAAAGAATAATAGTCCTGTAGGAGACTATATAATGTCGGTAGAGTTAGCGACGAGATCATTGACCGATGGAAGTAACCGGGACACCCTCGATCTTGATATACGTAATAATTAAAAGGTCGTTGACGCACGGCAACGCGCACAAGGGGACGACTCTCATTAATTCAAGTGACCGATCTATCCCATCGACGCATTACCAGAGTACGTACGAGGATTACTAATTACTTACCGATCCGCAGCCTAATAATTAGCGACTCAGCCACTCTTTACTGATAAGGAATCCGCTAATCATTCGAGACTCGAAGAATATGTTTCGAATGCTTGGAGCATATTCGTATTCTACATACAGGGGACGAGAATAGGTGTAATACACTAGCGAGGAGAAGCGGGTATGACAGATAGTAGAAACACAGGATGACAGACACACGTACACAGGTTTATCTACAAAATACTTTTAATCGTAATATTAATTAATAATATACAGATTGTAAATAACTAAACAATAATAAAATATGCTGTAACAAGTTCTTCCGCTCCTTCACGCAACTCCGTTTCACCGTGTCTCTCCGCACTTCTTTCTTTCTGGCTTTCGTTCGTTCGGTCGTCTCTCGGACATTGTGAGTTCTTGTTCCCGATGTCCCCGGGGAATAGCCCGTCGGGGAAGCCGGAACGGGAAGAAGGCACGGGGCAGTAATCGAGTGGTGTTCCATTCCTGTCGTAAGCTTCTCCCTCTCTCGCGCTCGCTCTACTGATCTAGCTCTAATCGTAGCTCTAGCCGGCGTTAATCGTGATTCGAAGTTACTCTCGGCTCGGTGTTGATCCTCGGGAAACCAAAGGGATCAGAGGAAGCACCATTTAAAAGAGACGTATCACGCGAGAAGAACACATAGTAGCGGTGACCTACGATGCCGTGGTAGGACGTAATATAAGTGCTTGACTCTTGCTTTTTTCGTTTCGGTCTTTTGCTCGTTTTCCTCAGTTACGATTTCGCATGTCGCGAAGGTACTTTGGACAGAACACAGGTGGCAACGACGGATTAATAATACGCTCTCTTTCTTAATTACAGCCTTGTCTTCACCGGCGGCGCTTAAACACCTCGCTCTTCGCTGTTATCGCGCGCCGCATCGGTTCTCCTGTTTGTTCCGTTTTCCTCGTTTGTCTCGGAGTACAGCAATCATCGTTACACCCACGTATATCGTAGTAAAAATTCTTAAGTTACAACCGTAAACGATTACTCTCTACTATACAATGAAGCTCGTTCGTGACGCGTGCCCGTTCATTCAACGCTCGCATCATTGTGCTCGATTTCTACTTGTGCTACGCTTCTTCATTCTAGTCGCAATGATTTCTCTCTCGATATTGGTATCACCCCGCGCACACATCTCTTTCTGTCTCCCTCGCGATACACAAAGCAATGGGGACTTTGATAGAGCTTGTTTACTGTCATGTAAAAGTTATCCGGGATATCTAGAGGCCTTAAACGCTCGCGGAGATTTAGTATTGAAGACGCATGTAGCAGTAAAAGAGACGACTTCTCGGTGTAAAAGCTCTCCCCGCGGTATCACGACGATCGATAGGACTTCCAGAATAGTGGAAGATAGTTATAAAAATTAATTAAAAAAAACCATGATTCATGTGTCGCTCGTAGAATCCGTTCTAAGTACTTAGAACCATTGAACTTGTAAATACTCCAATGCCCCGTCTCACTCTCTTTCTCCCCGTCTCTAACGACTGCGGAGCTAAAGATTAAAAAATTTCCTGGTATCTAGCAAAGTACTACGAAACTCGTAAAAGTGGACATTGGATGCCCATTACTAAGCTCCCGGGGATCGAGACATTTAAAATGCTCAAGACACGAAAGATGGACTTCGAGTTTTTCACGAATCGTCATCTCCCACGGTATCGGTGAGAAAAGGTTTTGGCAGCCGCTCGGCCGATTAGAGAAACACAGCTCAGCGCGTTACATCGACATCGTTTTCTTAACGCAATAGTTTTAAATAGTTTTGTCTGCAAATATATAAAAATAATAATACTATCGATCCAGCGCGCTAATACAAAATATGCTCTCCCGACGCGTTCAAATCATCGACAAGGAACAAAATGCTTCCAGCCGAAACCCTTCAGGTTAAACGAACGAGCCACTAATCATCCGAAAGCTGTTGTCGCGCGCATATGTACAAGGTGTATCGTAGTTGAATCTCGGTATTCGTGTAAGAGCGGGCCACTCTAGAGATTAGATGCATCCTCTCGCTAAGTGACTTCGCGGTCTCTCTCGTTGATCGAAATCTTAGTGTGTAACAAAAAGCCATGGAACACAATATTCGCAATTGAATCTTACGATAGTACAGCAGCTTTATAACTCGCCAAAGATCATTCACGTCACGTAGATACCTCTCTGCTCGTCGATTGCCTGGCTTTCTTCCTGGCGCCGTCATCACGTTAGATTTCACATGGGGCATCGCGCGAGCCGCGTGAAACACGATCAATTAATATCTCACTGCAATCCGTATGGGATACGACCAGTAAAGAATGACGCAATGAACCCTCCCGGTTGTCCCTTCGAAGCCAGTCTATGGGTGAGAACGGTAGCATTCGCACGGGTTAATCTAGCAATTCTGCAAAAGCACGAAACCAAAAGTCGGCTCGCCTCAAAGGCACAAAACGTTTAGTGGAGCATCTGGCACACACGATATTATTATACAGTGAGTAGTCCGGTTAGATGAGCAATTCATTGAACGTTCTCACTGAATCGGTATCGGACCAATCGGCATCCGAGGGAATTGCAATCGGAAGTTTTCACGGCTAGTTTGGGCAACGGGAACGGTCACTTGCCCATACTGGCGTTCGCTGGCAAAGTCGCGGACCGCTGTTGCACCGATAAATATGGCTTTAACGTCGACCTCGTTGATTCCCTGCAAAGCACAAAGTACGGTCAACGGTGCCGACGGCGCGCGCCAGCATATCAGTGCATCATCCAATCTCGGATAGACGAAAAGTGCACTGCGACAATCCGAGGGTATACAGGCTAACATACAAGCTGCAAAAGCATATCAGTGAGTTCGATACACAAGAAGAATGAAAAATGTAAGCCCCCTTTGAAGTCGAAAGCGTGAAAGCCAAGTTCAATGGCCTGCTGCCTGCCGCAAAAGGCAGATGGCCATAGAAAAAGCACTCGGTCCAATATCAGTTCGCTATAAAATCACGATACCCTCTTTAAATACCATTTATTCTTACAAAACTATTTGTTTTATGTACAGTTTCATAACAACACGATATGGCCGTAATATTTCGCGTCACTATTTGTCTATATAGCACAATGCGAGTAGAAAAAAGTCCCACAGGTAAAGCAAGCAGTATATTTGGAAATAAACCAATAAGGCCCCAATCGGTTTATACAAAGGAGTAAAGAAATCTATAATCGGTATTCGAAGAAATTTCTTGAAATCCAAAAATTGCAGATATAAAAGTTTATGTAAACAGTTATCGCCCGTTAGGTTCTTAGATATATATATATATATATACATCTTGTAAATGAAATAGCTTCGCGATTCGGTAAAGGTCACTAATAAAAGCTTGTTGACAAAGTGTGGGCATTCCATAAAATATAACATTTGCGGGATATAGGCACATGCAGATTTAAAAAGTACATAATATTAACTCTATCAATGCAGTATACCGATAACAAACAACAGTCCATTCGCACACTCGTGACAAATATTTTATCATAACTCAATTATCGTATTAAAGTGATCTTAAAGTTCCATCGAATATACGATCTAAGTTATGGCTAAGAAGTGTGAAACCTCTTCTGCATTGGAATGCATATGCAAAAATTTGGTAAGCATTTGATTAATTAACGGCAAAAAACCAATAACAGCTAAGTGTCTTTGTCAGAACACGTTTCCCGGGCTAAAGATGCAAGAAAAGTCAAACAACGCTAACCTAGCTACACCCAATCATGCGATGTCACAATATATCAGAGCTACTTAGCCTCCAGTTACGTTCAGTCGTAGGGCTACGCTACCTTGGCGAAACTCGTTGCCCAGTTCCATCCACGTGCGAATTCGCCTTGTAACCGCACTTCTGCACGCGTCTCGACAGCCTCGCTACCCAGTACTTTTGTTCGTCGGGACTTCCGGCCAAGATTAGTAATTCACGGGCACTATTAGGATCATAATGCAATTTGCATGGAGCAATAGCATCTTCTTTCTTGTCCAAGTGCTCCTTATGCACCTTTATTCGACACCCTGGAAACAGGTAAATGTACCGGAATTAGGAAAAATACGTTCGAAGCCTTTAGAACGTCTCCGGCAGGTAGTAAGAAGTGGGGAGGACCACATAAAGAGGGTCACCCGAACTCACTTCGGCATTCCAGTGCGGGCGGTGGTCGGAACATGTGCCAAAGTTGTTTCGAGCACACCTCGCAGGTCGTTGGCATGTGGTAGGATATAGATACGAATTCGTGACCTTTCAGTGATTGTGTGCCTGGTTTATCAGTGAGTTGTGGCAATTCTACCCCTGGCAGTGTGTTCCCCTCGTCACCAGGACGTCTTGCTTCACCCTCGCCAGCATACAATAACTAGAAATTGTTAGATTGATGTTTTGAATAATTTCATACGTTAATTAGTGTTCTTAATTATTATGCTGGATGTAATTTACCTGAAATATCCTGGGAATATCTTTGGCATCAGCTCGTATAACATCACCCTGAGTAACGGATCTAACGTGGAAGACTTTATTTAGATCCAATATCAAAACGGGATCGGCGTTTAGCTTGTCATTCTCGCTGTTGTAGAATATTATCTTTTTCGACGAAACGACGACATATTGTTTCTTCCAACCGTGTCTCTTAATGTTCTGTTTATTTGGCACATTTAACCAGCCCTCTAGTCTCATAGTACCGTGTTCCGATAGAACCGAATCTTCTCCGTCATTTTCCACGGATGAAACACTGGCAGTTTCTGAATTTAGTGACGCGATCTTCATTTGCAGTGTTTCAATCTCCGAGTCCTTAGAGTCAAGCTCCATTTGCAACCTTAATTTGGATTGATTTTCTTCGACTAATTGCGCCTGAAGATCTTGCAAATCCTTCTGCCATTTAGCTGCCAATTGACCGTACTTTTCTCTCTCTTGAGTGAGTTCCTGTTGTAATTTCCGACAGTCTTTTTCTTTCTTACGTAAATCGGCGGCGGATGCCTTATTCTTCGTCTTTCCGCTGGACGAAAGATCTTTTCTATTCATAATTTCCGCAAGCTTATTAACTGCCTGTTGTTTTAATAATTGTTCAGTCTTTAGTTTACTACTGAGTTTATCGATCTCCTCCGCATTAGATTGTGCTTTGCCGAGCTGATCTTGCAGTTCTTTAAATCTTTTATTTAGGTCCTCCTTCTCTTTAAGGTACTGATCCACAGTCTTTTTCAATTCACTCTCGCTATCCTTAAGCCTGTTTATAAGCTGTTCCTTAGAATTCAATTCCTGATGATGTTTGGCAACTCCGTCCTTGTACTCTAACTCTTTCATAGTCCGTTCCTTTTCAAGATCAGCTACTGTCTCTTCGGCAATCGATCGTGCTAACGCTTCACTATCTCCCCTGGCTAAAGAGAGTTGCAGCTGATGAACCAGAGAACTTCGCTCTTCCTCTAATTCCTGTTGCAGTTTCATTTTGTCCTCTAACTCCTCACGGAGCTCTTGTGTCTGAGTCTTGTATAGAGTCTGAAAATCAGAGATTGTTTCACTAGTACTTTCTCATTATTATTACAGGGAGCACTGGGTGTGTATCGATAAGTAAGAAACGACAATGAATCTGAAAGCAGACAACACGTACTGAAAAGTATGCTTCTGCTTCCAATTGCTCCTGTAGTTCCTTCGTTTGTAGCTGATCCACATTTCTCTGAGTCTTTAAGTGATGTAACTCTTCTTCTATCTGGCGCTTAGCTTCTCTCAATTGCGCGACTTCGCCAACAAGTTGTTGTTCGCGGGCGCGTAATCGTCCAGCTTCGGATGACTGCTGCGCCAATTCGGTTTGAAGAACGTTTCTTTTCTGTTGTTCCTGTTCGGCTTGACCCTGAAGTACTTTTACCTTTTCTACCTCTTGCCTATGCTCACCCTCCAGCTTCTGCAGCCGTTGCTGTATCTGACGATAATCCACAGAAAGCATAGAGGTTTGCCGTTCTTTCTCTTGGGCGAGCAATTCAGCGCGCTGTCGACCACTTTTCTCTTCGTTTAATTTTGCTTGCAGCGCTGTTGAAAATCAAGGAGTATGTATAAAACGTGTAATGATTGCCAGCAGTGTAGAATCACTTTGACGTACATACATTAAGAAAGACATCGTTACGAATAAGCAGCCGGAAATATAAACATTTTTTATTAATTATATAATAGGTATAAAAATACTAAATTTCAAATTTATAGTTTGAATGAACATATATACGTTAATAGAAAAATTGACCATATTATGTTACCTTGAAATAGTTTGTTCTTTTGCCCTGCCAGCGTGTTAGAATACAAAGGCAACACATCGTTAAATCGGGAATACAAGAATATGAGAATTCTAATATGTAAACTGACCTTTAACAACTTCCAAGTTAGCTTCTTCTTTTGATAATATCCGGGACCGTTCCGTTTCTTGATGAGCTACGACTTCCTGATTGTACCTAGCCTGTGCAGCTTTTAATTCAAGAGTCAAACTAGCAGCTTCTTTTTCCAAAGCCGAAATTCGTTCAGTAAGTTGTCTATTATCCAACAGTGCTTTCTCTTCCTTTTCTCTACTATGATCAAGTTCTAGGTGAAGTGCAGAGAGGCGCGACTCAAGCTCGGCTGTCAAAGAGGAGGCTTGAGATCGAGAACTACGTTCTTTCGAAAGCTGACCCTTTAAAATGATGAACACATGTCTTTCTCAGTATAATCAATACACTAGTGGTAATAGTAGTTGTGATAAAGAAGAAACACGTTCTTACTTGCAAAGTAGCAACTTCTTGTTGCAGATTATCTCGCTGGGCTTGCAATTGTGCCCGTGCAACTTGTAGTTCACTTGCCATTTGTTCAGCAGCTTGTCGGGCTACAGTAATTTCCGTGGCCTGTTTCCGTAACCTCGTCACTGCCTCCGTTTCGCGTTCCAATTTTGATTGCATTTCTTTAATTTGCTTCTCCAAGCTGGTAACGCGTTCCGATGTTTGCTGGGAATTGCTAGCATCACGAGCCCTTTTCGTTTGCTCTTCATCAAACTTCTTCTTCAGCTCTACGAGTAACGACTCCGCCTTTCTTCTCACTTCCGTTTCATGCTCTACCCTACGTTGTGCTTCCTTGTAATTGTGTCTCAGTAAAGTCAACTCTTTATCAGCCCTCCCTACTTCCTCGCGCAATTCAGTTTCTCTGCGTGTCATGGCTTCTAATTGAGTAGTCAGAGCTCGCTGACGCGACTCCATCGATTCAACTTGCCTCTTTTCCCGTTCTAACAGATTCTCTAGTTGCGATATTCTAACATCGTCGCTCATACCATTATTAATATGATTCTCCAGACCATCGACCGATTCTTTACCACTAATAGCCATTAATTGATAATCTCCAGAGTACGTAAAGCCAATAAACGGCAAGTGATTTCCAGAAAAAGCTTTTGGAACGGGAAAACTCTCCTCGGGTCCGTCTTCCTTATCAACATCTTCAAAATTACTTGTGTCATCATCGCCAGAGAGTTCTGGTACCACAGGCGGTACGCATTCCCGCAAATTCTCGAAAGTCCATTGATCGTTTTTAAAGAACGGGTGATTCTTTATCTCCTCCACTCCATTTCTACCTAGCCGCTTAGTTCGATCGGTGAGGAAGCCACATATTAAATTTTTAGCTGAATGAGAAATATCAACTTCTTGCGGGAAACTCAGTGAATTTCTGTGGTCCATAATTTTCGAATATGTTCCAACAAGTGAATCCGCATAAAAGGGAGTATCACCAACAAGCATTTCATAAAGAAACACACCCACTGACCACCAATCACATTCCCGTCCATATACACCTTCCCCGCCTTGGGACTGAAGTACTTCTGGCGATATATAGTCGGGTGTGCCGACCGCAGTATCAGAACGAACAAGGCCATCCTAAAAGACACATTGTCGTGATTAGTGTTATTAAAAGAATGAGGGAAGCATGCTAAATTCATTGTCTTGAAACTTACTATATCCATTCTCATACAAGTGCCGAAATCCGCAAGTTTTAAGTGACCATGCTTGTCGAGCAACATATTATCAGGTTTTACATCCCTATGGACAAAGCCCATAAGATGAATTGCATCTAACGCAAGCACCACTTCCGCACAATAGAATTGCGCCCACTTCTCCGGCACATCATAATTCGACATTAGATTAACTAAATCTCCTCCAGGCATATAGTCCATCACCATGTATAAGTACTTTTGATCTTGAAATGCAAAGTGCAGCTGAACTATCCATTGCGAATTTGCATGTGCCATTATGTCGCGTTCTTCCCAAAAGAACGCTGAATCCGATCGTTTGATCTAGTTAACAAGTTATTTATTTCATTAGATTAGCCAAAGATAATTTGCGCTTGAAAGAGTATGCGAGTAAAGTTAATACCATTTCAAATTTACTGAGTAATTTCATAGCATAAACTTTTTGCGTCGATTTATGTCGAACTAGCTGCACCTCCCCAAAGGCTCCTCTACCTATCACCTTAATGAGAGTGAAGTCATCAGTACGCATTCGCATTCTACTAATATCTTGAGCCACGGAATCATCTGCAATTAAAAATCATCTCTTAGTACCATTGAGCATTCAAGTTACACGTTGTACAATGCGTTCAATAAAATAATTATTTAATTAGAGTGGACAAAGCTTACATCGATTCATATAAGCTTCTATATTCTTCATTCGTTTCACACTCGGATGATCACAATCTGCCACCAGGGCTTGGACCGTATCCAACAAACCATCGATATTCGCAACACTTCGAGGGTCCTTTATACGTTCCTCCAGCACCCTCAGGCGCCTGCGCCTGTCTTCGTCTCGGATCGTATCCATTTCTCCTAATAGGAGTTAGGAATAGTCCGCCTCAAAGAAATATTTACCCTTCTGCTGCATGAAAGTATCTGCAGCAGCTAAATGCAACAAGACCACAACAATACAGTGGCACTTGACGGACCATCCATTTTCCTGCATAGACCAAAGAGTAAAATCATTTAGTATAACAGCTAACTCTAGTTTCTTGTTAAAGGCATTGCGGCCTGTAGAAAAATTCCATAATGTCAGATCAATTTCAAGAAACCAATTATTCAATCAATCAGGAGACAAAGAATCTCAAGATTACTTGTCAAGTACTCAACTTTTCCTGAACTTCATTTACTATACAGCAATAAAATCCAAAGGAATGAAACTTGCTGTCACTTTCGTGTGAAAAAAATTTCGAAATCGCGTTATGTAGCAGTGGAGCGAAGATAGCGTAAAAGTATCACTCGCATTTCATTAGAGCTAAATCAGTGGTAGAATGAAAAGTGACTGAGCTGACAAAGAAAATGTAGAAGTCTGTCAAAGAGCAGTCGAAGCGAAGGTGGATCCCGTGCAGGTGCTCCGAGCACTGGCGACAAAAGATTTTTTCATATCGGTCCTACGGCGTATCAGCGATCTAGTGAAAAGTACTTGAACTCTGACGTACCCAGTATAATGAAGATCGTGCTCAGCACTCCGTCTAATGCGATAAAAATACACTAAAATGCATTATTTCCCTACGTGGATCCGTCGCGAGTGCACACAGCTGAGCCGTGCATGCGCCATTGGGAAAATTCACAACGGTCATCGAAGCCTAGCGAGAAACTTGCGGAAAGCTCGAAATCCTGGATGGGACCGCGCGCAACCGTCGACGGAATCCTTTGGAGCGTTTGGCACGGTCAACTGGCACCTGTTCCGCGTCGGCAATCCTCCGCGTTAACTTATTTCAAAGTGCACCGACATCCTCCGCCGAGATCTTGGTTATATGCACTGTGGTGGCAGCCGTTGGACCGCTGGCTTTTCCAGTATCACCGACATCAAGTTCACTCTGCCTCCCGTTATTAATCCCCCTCAGATCTCGCTCCGATTCAGGCAGACGCTCAGCAAGTCTCGCGCATTACCGAAAACTACTCCGATATCGGAAGTCGCCGAGACGGGGAGCATCAACGACTTCGGAAAACGGTGTAATGGAGTAACAAAGTTGACGAAAGTAGATGGTTCGCGCGATGCTTTCTGCCAACTAGAGAAAAGGCGGTAAAACATCCTCGGGATTCAAACAGCCGTAAAACTATTCGGCTAGTTCTTTCATTGGTAATGTCCCGAGAGTCCACAGCTTACCTTCTTGCATCTAAATAATCTAAAATAAAATCTAAACATTTCCAATACATAATTCCTTCGAACGAAAGGGAATATTTCATGCGTAAAAGCGAAGTCGGTGCGGCAGAGCGGCAGGAGTTAGAGAAACCTGTTGGATCGATCCTAATGTCGTGCTAATAATACATGCAGCGGATTAGAAGTCATAGGACAGAAATAGTCTGGAGTTATATGAGAAACGGGCTAAAAAGCTCTCTCAGAGGCTATCTTGCATTCTTGATATTCATTCAAGGAGTATCGCCGACGTCAGCACGTAGTATTTGTGTATCATGCTTCAGGCAGTTGGCTCAGTTGGATCAGTTGTTCGCCCTCGCCCCCTCCCGGCGAGACCATCCATTCCGGGAGCTTGATTCTATAAAGTGCAGGGATAAGATGGCGTAGAATACCGAGCATCAAGTGAGATGCTTTTGCACTTGTGCACTCATCTAATTATAAAAACTTTCCCTAAATAGCTCGCCGAGCTTCTAATAGTCGAGTCGGGAGCGAGGAAGCGCCGGGCTTCGTCCCATTGTGTCGAACGTCTCAGTAATATGGACAAATACGTACCTTTCCCGCGCGTATTTTGACGCCTGCCAAAATATACAGCCGATTGTTTTTGGCATCGTTTATGACATATTCTGTATTTATAGTGATAAGCGCGCATTACACGTCGGTGGGTAAGTGCGGCCATTGAGCTAGATACTTTAAACTATTGCGTTTACTTTCCACTACACATTGATATAGACTCATTTCGAAATCTTACTCTGCGGTAGGAAAAGTGCGATTTGTCTATATTTATTACTCGTCGCGTCACACCTTACCTTCGATATGTTTCGTATCATTATTCGATCAAATTGTTTCGAACTTTTTGAATAAATACATTAGTTTGTAGTCCAGTTCTGTGATGAGTGGGTCTTTACAAGAGAAATCCCTGTATTTTTCCAGTTGACTTTTGAGGTATTCGATTAAGGGAAGAAGAAACTGTGTGGTCTTGAATCAAGCATCGTATATGACAATGGGTCTGCCTTGCGACTGGCAGATTGACAAGCAAAAGATCTCGGAGCGTGGTCAATATTTATTGGAGACTGGAAAATGGTCGGACTGCAAATTTATCGTAGGCCAAGAGCCACATCAGCAAACCCTGAAAGGACACAAATTGTTCTTAGCTATGTCTAGTCCAGTATTTGAAGCCATGTTCTTCGGCGGTGTGGCAGAGAAGAATGATCCGATACCTATCAGAGACGTTCAACCGGAAGCTTTCAAGGCTCTTATGGAATATATATATACAGATCGAATACATTTAGGCTCGTTCGAGTTGGCGTGTGAGTTGTGTTATTGCGCGAAGAAGTACATGCTACCGTTATTGGTAGAGGAGTGTACTAAATATATTTGGTCAGATCTATGTCCTAAGAAAGCATGTAGAGCTTATGAGTTTGCCAAGCTCTTTGATGAGCCAGTACTGATGGACAGGTGTCTTCAAATAATATGTACAAGGACGAACGAGGTTCTTAAGGAATCTAGTTGGGAAGATGTGGAATTGGGAACGCTTCTCCTTGTACTGGATCAGGAAGATTTACAAGTCGGTTCTGAGATCGAATTATTTTCTGCGGTAGAACGGTGGGCAAAGGCAGAAAGCACGCGGAGAGCACTCGACTCGTCCGATGGAAAATCTTTAAAAACCGTGATAGGAAACGCATTATCAAAGATTAGATTTCTAAGCGTGACGCCGCAAGAATTTGCTGAAGGACCAGGAATGTCGCCATTACTCACGCAAGACGAAGCTTTCGCTATTTTAATGAACATACTATGTTCGGGAAACAAAGCTCCTATGCCAGAAGGATTTTCTACAGACACACGTAGGCGGGCTAAGCCTCTTAATCAGTACAGGAATATTGATGTATCAGTACATCCGACTTTCCTGCGATCCGTAAGTGACGTAAGCTTATCTTTGGTGTACTCTCATGTACAAGGGTTGTAATTTCATCTGGAAAAATATCAATGGACTTTGTATTTCTTATACGATTCCTATTTTTTTAGAAATTCAGACTTGTAATGTATGGAAAAGGAGATGATTTATTTGCTGTAAATGCTCCATCAACATCAGTTTATCGCCATCCAGCATTCATTAATGAAAACAAATCTCTGAACGCTCTTCGAAGTTCGTCCCCAGTCCATAATTCAGCCCCTTGTGTGGTTACGGACAACATTGCAGGGGAAGGGCCAAAATATCTCTGTCTGAGATCTGTCATGGAAGAATCGGACTGTCTAAACACGGATGTATTAGACTGTTCTGTTACTTTTAGTGTAGATAAAAATATATGTGTCCTAGGTGTACAAGTCCCCACACAAATTAGTAGTTCTGTAAGTTGAAATTCGATTTGTCATTAAGCACTCTTGAATTGATTTGCTTATTCTATAATCGATATCTGGAGTAAATCTTCCTTATTACAGAATAATGGCTTGAGTCATGGTCTAGATGGTAGTGAATCGTATACCGAGGTTTTATACGCTCACCTTCTGGATTCTGATGACACACGCTTAACATATACGCATTTCACAACAAAGGTGAATGTGGGGACGCTCGTGGAAATTACATTTAATCGTCCAGTCTATATACAAAAGCACAAGGTGGATATTTTTTTAGCATTCACATGCAAGGAATCCAGATTTCATATTTGAATTGTATGTTTCTGTTTCTTTCACTACAGATCTATAGAGTGGGGGTTGTTTTTAACAAGATTGGCTGCTACCCAGTTGGGATCTGCACTCCAAGCATGTCCTGTGATTCAGTGGTGTTCTCATTTGGTGTTGGAAAGAGGGGTGACAACACACGCGATGGTCTCATTCGGGGTATTGTATTCACGTACCATTAACAACACAGCTATAATCAGGCGACATTAACGAAATGACATAGGCATTTTCGTTCTCTGGTAAGACAAATGCCATTTTGTTCTGTTGTACGTGGCATCATATTAGTGGATTATTTTGTCTTGCGTATCTTGTCGGTGCTATCGACCATAAACAAAAACTCGAAACTTCACGGTGTTGTACAAATTACGCTGATCGATTCTAGTTTTAACGAAAGTCTGCTATGTACAAACAAGTTTTTTAAACGGTGTAAAGGTATTAGGTTTTGCTGTACAAACTGCAAACCTGGATTTTACGGTTGGAGTAGTTTTACGAAAACATCACATCGCACATTGACATAAAATGTACTTTTGACTGTCCCTGTAAATTTGATTTGTTATAACGAATTAATAGTTTATACAATTTTATTAAAACCATCTTTATTTTTTGTTATTGGATAAAGTATCACAAAATATATGATTAAAAAAAGTGAGTATAAAATCGAGAATATCTATTATCATCATACATAAGTTTTTACTGATTATACATCTCCTTGAGTTCACGAATCGTAGAAAATCTGCACTGCTAGGAAATGGCTAGTTCAGTCAAACATGTAACGCGTACAAGGTACAAGAACTTTTGCATGTTATTTATAGTGGATTCGCGAAGCCTTTCCTTTCGAGAAATATAACATTTTCATTTCTACAATGTCCTAGTGTGCAGATATGTGCATGAGTACTTACGTTCATCCTCGCTATCGAATAACATTTCTTCAACTCAGACGTATTCGCCGCGTTTATGTAGTCGTAACATAAAATAACTTATAATCATTATAAATCTCTATCGTGTTGTGCCCACATTTGTTCCTTTTGTATATAGCTCTATGTAACAGTGTATAAAAGATTTTATAAATCATAATCAGTCTATATAATTACGCAGATATTTATCTCTTTACATTTCTATTAACGATCTTCGTTAATTGCACATGTACCGTGCATGTGCAGAGATTGGCATCGCGGTACACGTACAACTAAAGTATTTTCATTAATAGTGTTCTCTTGCAAAGCAAGCATGGAATTTCAGTTTCCTTCACGATTTACGTTTTATGTACAATAAAATCCCACGTGTCTCTCCATCTGAGCTTCAGTACTTCTTTTGCGCTAAGGTGCGTGGTTCCGTAACTTAGAATCGCAAATTTCTTGAACACATAAATGACAAGTACAACCCATGCAATGATACTACAACGTAGTACGTGTAGTAAAAGGGTGTAGTGATACTGGCTTCTGAAATGGAATGGGCTTCTTGTTAGCGGATCACTCGATAGAAATACAACGGAGAGTAATTAACATACCCGATCAAGTAATACAGATGGTCTATCGTAGCAGCGGTGAGTAGGACTTTGAAAATGAATGCAGGCAAGTAATGATGAAGAAACAACGTTCGTTCGACGAAGACAAATGGCAGGAAGTGTAGTAAGTATCCTACTAATAGCACATTTCCCATATTAGTGAACCTCTGCCATTCCTCTTCTGCAATGTCGTAACACTTTCGCCTACGCCTCAGCATATAAAATATCAAAAAACTCGAGTATACAATCACCGACATTGTACCCGAATACCATATCACGATGTTTCCTAAAAGGTGTACTTGTGCCTGCAACAATGAATAGTTCGTGTGTATTAGTAATTATCATCATTTCATTACCAAATATTAATTAATTTTCCATACATTGCTATCACTTGACACCCAGTATGCTATTCCTCTTGACATAAGGGGCCAATCTAGTGGACCACTAGAATACATGTGACTATTTTGTCCTTCTTGTCCACTGAATAGCATTTTTATTTGTAGCTCTACAAACTTTTCCCAGAAACTCAGGACTGTAGCCTGGAGTGGGATCATCTCGGCATTTATCAATTCCCTTTCCCTTTGTTTTTGATCTTCGCTCTTAGTATATCTATGTTCTTCAACATTCCAAATAGAGTTAGTTTGATCCACCAATCGGTCAGCTACGACTTCGTGCTGATTGAAACCCCAGTCGGGCAATTGGCGTCCACTAAATTTCAACGCATACTCGGTATTCATGTGTATTAGGCGCACTTGACTTTGTATTGCGTGCCAAACATGGCCGGAGTGGTCTTTATTCGTTATTTCCACTCTCCACAGATTCTGAGCAGGCATTGACACATTGTAGTCAATGTAACAGGAGACTTCTTGACTCTGAGGAGTCATTGGCGCAGCAACGTCATGAGAATTTAAAGCTCGACTCGTGATTCCATGTACCAATTGTATTACATCCCCGTGTTTGATCGGATCGCTCGGTTTAGTGACCATCAGATCAGTCCTTTCTGGCTTCTTAATGATCCACCAATTGTTAACGTCTTTGAACGAGTAGCATGTGACTTGTTGCTGATGGGAACTTCCTCTACCATCAGGATATCGTAATGGATACATGTGATTGTGGCTGTGAAGCCAACAAGCTCTCCCAAAGGTGTGTCGAAGTGTAATTTGCGATCCATGCGTTACTTCGAGTGGTTGACCTTTAGTGATGCTGGCTAAACCGCCTTCCAAACTTGCTTGGAAAGCACTTGTCATGACAGAATCGTGCGGACCGGCTTTTGTTAGTATTGTCAAATGCACATAGAATATGCTTAAGTAGACACTGCATACTACACTTATTATAACGAAGAGTCTCAGTAACAGATGAATACATAAAACTGAGTTTGATAAACATTTCCTTGGAAGGAGTTTCCAATAGTCATATGAAATTAAACCTAATGCCAGCATCAACGAGTAGAGTCCGACATATTTTACGCTAAAACAAGAAATCATATAAAAGCGTATAATGAGACAGAAGATAATATAATATTTATTAATAAATTTCGGAAAAGTAGTTGGTTTTTCCTTTTCTTACCATACTGCACATGTCAAATTTATCATTCCTAAAATCAGCCACAGCCACCAAGAAACACATTTCGGCTGGTCCATGACTTTTCTGAATTTCATAATGCACAGAAGGCCGAAGAGAGCAAATTGCATTAGAATACTTTCCATTAACATAAATCGCGACTGAGTGAGGAGTGCATTGTCTGAAATGTTAAAAATAATAGTAATAATTCGATGGATATTTGACTCGTACGAATGAGTCTCGAAGATTACCGAGTAATAGTAAAACTCCTGCGATTGCTGCGGTCCATTGCCTCAAACCTAATTCCAAAGCTAAATGGTAAGCAGTTGGAATTAGAAGGCTTCCACATACTGCTGGTACAAATCTAAGTGCCAGAAGTGGTATACTAGAAGCATATGGGCTGCCAATTCTATCGAACTTGAATTGGCCATCGAATCCTGCCAAATAGGCTGCCGCCGAGATAAGTTGCTTTCCGAACGGAGGGTGAGAATCGAAGAAGAAAGTTCTCTTCATATAAAGTCCCACATACTTTCCATAGTGGAGTTCATCAAACCTGTAATAACGATCCAGTTGAGACTTCGATATCTCATATTCCCACGCAATGCAACTCACACTATGCTACGTGGCTCTTCTAAACGATAGAGACGTGTACAAATTCCAATCACTAGCAAAATTGTCGCGATCAAATCAACTTCCAAGCTTATCCTAATTCGGGCTCGTGTGACTGATTCTGCGATATGATCGTTCTTCTTTGGAGTTTCGATCTCTTCATTCGATAATGGTTCATCCTAAGGGCAGAGCAAATAAAAAAATCGCATATCAGATGTTTAGGGACATAAATAAAAATCATCATTAAACGGAGTAGGATTAAAGAGAGTCAGAGGTCCGATCCCAGGTCAAGTCAAACGAAAAAAAAAGGGTCGAGGCCCCAAAACCCTTCTCGGAAGAACTGGCGAATACTTAGAAGTACGCATTGACGTAGCTCTATTTTGAACAAAGGGCACAGAGCCTCCTGACCATCCTGGCAAGTCTCACCCTTTTCTCACTCATTCCTCCCGCAGATTCCGACGAGGCCGGTTCGTAATCAAACTTGGCGCTTTGCACTTGCTTGATATCCAGCGTCTTGACTCGCCTGCGACGTACCAGTATCATCGCGCGAACTCAATGATACGGGCGCGTTCGATTCTCAAACAGATAAGATCCTCCACGTAGTCAACAGGTCCCCGGCAATTCCCACTGCAGCATTCGGAGACAGGAACATCTGTTCGATATCTACCTCTTCCCTATAGCGTTGCCACACACACGTCACCGTCGCGGCGGCATTCGGACCTTCCCACTTGTTTCGGACAACGTTCTGCCGCTTACTTTTCTTAACAATTAGATATTTTAGCCATAAGCAAGAATCAAGAGACACAGAACGCTTTGGACTATTCTTTTCTCGATGTTGACTGGCTGGTGGCCTGGCTGGTTCGGGGCTCGGCTTCAGGTTAACGCGCTGGAATATAACATAACGGTACCGTCTCCGAAAATCCTGCCGGGATTGTCGGGAAAGCATCCTGCGCATCTCCCGCGCTAAGAGACAAATTGCCTCGGGAAATTCCTAGCACGTATTTGGATGCGTTTAAATGGATATATTAAATCATTTGTTCGTTAGATTCTTATGTGAAGTATTAGAATTTCCGTAAGAGTATTTTATTGTAATCCGGCTTCGTTTTGCGCAGTAATGTTGAGTAGCTAGATAATTTTAAAAGAGATTCAAGTGCAGCTTTGTCGTATTCGTTTTATTGCTTTTATGAATGCTTTATAGAATATGATACAACAATAGAATTTAAACAAAAGCTACTTGTATCACTTTCAAAAGCAGTTCATTTGTTGGATTTTGACAGTAGTTTTTCCTTAACAGAGTATTGTAGACTATTATGCAATAATACAATCGATTTGAATTCTCTATTAGTTTCCAGTATGGACAGCGAAATGATTTCCTGTCCCATTTGTTCCAAGGAATTTCCTACCACGATAATAGAAAGTCATGCGAGCAAGTGTTTATTTTTAAATGAATCCACCAGCCAGAGTAACTGCGCCTTATTCAAAGATAATGGTTTACCAAGAAAATCTACGAAAGAAAACAATCCTAAACCCAGAAAGGGTACAGGTACCAAAAGGAAAGCCAGTCCAATAAAAACAGAGAACGAAGATATTCCAGAGCAGTCAGATATTCCAAGTTCTAGTATATCAGTGCCTGTACATGTCCTTGTCAATTTTCTATTGTAAGGATATCTTTATAAGATACTAATTAAAAGTGCAAATTTTTAGACGCAGCCTCAAATTCAAAAGCAGTCTAAAAAGAGTCATCTTCCTCTTGCTGAAAAGATGAGGCCCACAACCTTGTCCGGGTATGTGGGCCAAACACATATTATTGGCCCGCAAACACTACTGTCACAATTATTGCAGAAAGCAGAAATACCAAATATTATTCTATGGGGACCACCAGGTTGTGGAAAGGTATTCATAGTTATTGCCAATTGGAAGATCGCTCTCATCTAATAATTATTCTCTCGTAGACTTCTCTGGCGAATGTGATAGCTAATATTTGTTCCGATAAATCCAAAGGGAACTCGCGCTATGTAAAACTCTCAGCTGCCATGGTAGGAGTGAACGAAGTGAAGCAAGTTGTTAGCATTGCAACGAATGAATTAAAGTTTGGCAGGCGAACTGTCATTTTTATGGATGAGATACATCGATTCAATAAGGCACAACAAGATGTATTTCTGCCTCATGTAGAGGCAGGGACAGTTAGGCTTATAGGTGCCACAACAGAGAATCCTTCCTTCAGTTTAAACTCCGCATTGTTAAGTCGCTGTCGCGTGGTTGTCCTCGAAAAGTTGACCACGTTAGATTTAGTGTCTATTCTAGAGCGTGCAGTTGCGTCTTCGGAAGGAATTATCCATACTACCTCAGATATAAATAAACTAAGAGAGTCAGAGAATATACCAAGATTCATCATTGATAGTCCAACGATAGAATGGCTTGCCGAAACGAGTGACGGTGATGCAAGGATCGCACTCGGTGGCTTAGAGTTAGCAATACAATCCAAAGAACCAAGTGAGGAAGACTTTCTAAAGTTAGGACCAGCAACAATAAGTTTAGATGATGTGAAGGAAAGTCTGAAGAAGACACATATGTTGTATGATAAGAAAGGTGAACAGCATTATGATACGATATCGGCACTTCATAAATCAGTTAGAGCAAGCGATGCGAACGCTGCTCTATATTGGCTCACAAGAATGATTTTGGGAGGCGAGGATCCTGTTTATATTGCACGACGATTAGTGAGAATGGCTTGTGAAGACATCGGCTTAGCTGATCCGAAAGCACTTGGTACTGTCAAGATGACAATTCTTTTAAGTAACAATTCTCACTGATGGGATTCAATGAATTGCAGGAATCGCTGTCCATACAATGCATGGTTGCAAAATGATTGGTATGCCAGAGTGCGAAGTTCTCTTAGCGCAATGCACTACATACTTAGCAAGAGCACCGAAATCTAGATTAATGGAAGATGCACTTAGAGCTGCACAGAGAGTTGTAGGAGAACATAAAGGACCTCAGCCAGGAGTTCCATTACCCCTGAGAAATGCTCCGACGAAACTTATGAAAAATCTTGGTATGGTGCTTTCGAAATTAGTGTCGCATCACGTATACATAATGAATCCTTGTACTTTAGGATACGGGCGGGGATATAACATGAGAGAAAAAGACGAGTCAGGATTACAATACATGCCTGAAGGATTGGAAGATGTAGACTTCTTTGGAGAAGAGGATAACTCGATATAAGTATTAAAATCTACTGCAACGTGTTCAAAACTAATTGCCAGTATATTGTAAAAATGCATCACCGGGATTAATAGTACATAATATTGTAAGAATAGCACCGTACAAAAGTACGGCTCGGTTGAATACAACGTAATAATAAGTTTTATACATTACACTACATAAAAGTGCGATTAAAACGTGAGATTCATATATATCCTATCATATTGCAACCGGAAGATCCTCAACTTTCGATAGTCCTGCGTTCGTGTGAACGACTCAACATTTTTCCCATACAATAGTCTTATTATTAGCCGGCATATCGACGATACTAATAACGTGAATTCCATTATCGCTGGCAAGTTTTTCCAGGTCTCTTAGATCTCTAAGACCCCATTCAGGATCCTGAGACTTTAGGGATCGATCGAAGTTAACATTACTTTCTGGTGTTATTTTACCATCCATTGCGTAAGGACCGTACGTAAATAGGAAACCATTTGGTTTCAATAACTTTCCTGCATTCTGGAATAACCCTATCGAACACTGATAAGGTGAAATGTGCATCATGTTCGCATTGTATATGTAATCCACGCTGCCCTCTTTAAACATACCATTGCCCCAAGTCTTACAATCAGTAGTTATATCAATTCTTAATGGGTCTTTAACATTCGTATATCCATTTGCATATGCAGCTATACTCTCTAAAAGTCTTGGTTCGTATTCTGAAGGGTAGAAAGTAATTTGAGGGAAGTGAGGGGCAAAGTGAGAGACATGTTGGCCAGATCCTGATGATATCTCGAGAAATGTTTGGTTCGAGCCTCGCTGTATATATTTCCGCAGTACTGAGAGAATGGGGTCCTTATTACGATCAGCTGCTGGATAAATTAGTTTCTTTGCAGCCATGGTTCTAGTCCTTAAATATGTTAAAACGTTATATTGATATCCATTATTAATTCCCAAGCGGTGCGAAGTGAGCGTAATTAAACAAAAAAAGTCAACTCTCACCTATGATTCGCAGCGCAATGAATTACATTCATGTTCAGTAGCACATTGAGTTTTACCGTTTCACTAGCACAGATTGAGAACCTGAAAAATTTCAGTATGTACTCTCCAGCTTGACATAGATTATATTACACGGGGGATGAAAAAATAAGGCTCCTAATCTTACACGATACTATATCTAAAGTATGGGCTGCAGTTTTAACATCGTAGAAAGATACACACACGGTAGATGATTAGAGGATTCTTTGAGACATTTTTATTTAATAAACATTTCTCTCGGGCGTGAATATGATACAATAAGTTACATATTTCTTTACATCTTACAGTGACAGTCCTAGTTAATTTTTGTGTACAGTAATCTACGGCTAAGTTGAAGGATCTTTCTGTTTCTTTTGCAATTTGTCTTTCCTTTCTTGGCCTTTTAATTTATGCATCTCATGTATTAGTAGGCCGTGGCCCGCACGTTTTAAATGTTCAAATAATTTGTTCCTAGTTGAGAATTCTTTATTACACGTGAAACATCGATTTACTAAGTCAGAGACATCTGTAGCGGTCTTGGGTTTTGATTTATTTCCTTTATCCATTTGTTTTTGTACTTTCGCTTCCTTCCTCTTCTTCTGCTTGTCTTTACGTTTATCCACTGGAGTCTGATTGTTAGCTGTATTAGCTTCAGGATCGTTGTCACTTTCGAGATCATCAATGGGATCTTCCGCATCATTTTCTCCTTTGTCAGACGTCTCAGTATTGTTCTCATATTTCGAGGGTGCATTACCTTTCCTGCGCCGGGGTTTTTTAAGACGTTTACCTGGGAGCTTTTCGTCAGTCAAACTTTGACTGCTCGATTGTTTAGTTCTTGAAGTCGAACTCGCTAAAGTTTCGCGTCCCCCACGACTACTAGCACCCCGTTTTAGTTTCTTTTTCTTTCGTAACACACGATGATCTTCAGAACTCTCATCTTCTTGATCAGATACAAGTTCCTCTTCGGAGGTTTCATATTTGTTGTCTTCTGTTGGGGGAGGAACATATATCGCGTCGTCCATCTGTGGACCGGTAGCAAGGGGTACTCCTTCGGGGAGACCTTTCTTCGGCCCCGCACTTTTTGTATCTTCGGAACCTTCGTCATCCGACATGAGCTCGTCTTCGGAATCATCACCACTGTCATCACTCGCAATAGTTGTACTAGGTTCAGGATTTAATAGAAAGTCTGGCATTTGAGAATTTGTTGCTAAATTTTCGTTGTTGACTTCCGAAGGTTCCGACTCATACTCTTCAGATTCAGATTCGTCCTCAAAATCTTCGTCTTCTTTCAATAAAGTTGCTTTCATACTACTGACATTCTCCTTGTGTTTCTTGGAGTTCTCATGATTGGCAAACGCTTTTTGTGTTTTGAATAGTTTATTACAGGCTACGCAATAGAGAGCATTATCCGCCGCATCTTCCGAATCAGAATCTTTGTCCGACACTGATTCTTCTCCAAATTCTTGTGCTAGATTTGCTTCGATGTTCTTTAACTCTGCCTCCATATTGGAGAACTTAGACCATTCCGATTCCTTATGTTCCTTCAATTGTCTCTGTCTTTCAAGGAGTTGTTGCTTTCTACGTTCTTCGGTCTTCTTTAAATTATGTTTCGCTCGCTCTTCTAATCTGACAGCATGAGCTTGTACCCTCTTGTCTCTCCTATATACAAAAGCAACTAAGTTCCTCACTTGTTCGTTCCTTTCCCTTTTAGCCTTATCCCTGATCTTCTTGTTCTCTTTCTCAATTATTCTTAACACCCTTCTGTTTGAAGCATCCCGAAACTCATACGGATCTAACCACGCGTATGACCTCTTAGTTCTATAACTCTGCCAGTACGCGTAGAAGTTGTGTACAACTTCTTCATAGGAACTTTTCGAATCTCCGAATCCAGGAACTTCCTCTTCCAGATCTTCATCTAACGCGAACTCCGCATCTTCTGCTGCTAATGTTTCAAAGACTTTACGATATATCGTATAGAATCCCTTGTCATCATCGCCGTATCCCTTAAAGCAAGCGCTTGTGAAGTACTGGAATAGATCTATAGCATCATCTTCGTATTCCTTGTCAGCTGCACCCCTCAAAATCGCCTCTCGATGATCGTCGTACCAGGCACGTTCACGAGGATCACTCAATACTTCCCAAGCCTGCTGGACAAGTTGAAACTGCTCCTTAGCTTCGTCCGGGCTATCCAAATTCTTATCCGGATGCCATCGTAGTGCGAGTTTCTTATAAGCCTTCTTCAAATCGGCATCCGCTGCGGTTCGCTCAACACCTAATACCTCGTAGTGACATTTCATTGTAAGCGGTTCACGTTGATACTCCGAAACGGAAGGTATCGGTGTACCGAATCTGTTAAAATTTCGTGTGAATGAAGCGTGTTGTATCAGTGGGAGCTAGTACATCCAAACGCAACATTTATGCTTCATCTTCGTGAAATATACACGAATATACCTTTTCGGCAAACTTTCCGCGGACTCTGCGCGCTAAGCAAGGACCCGATTATTTCAGTAGGAACGTCGTGTCGTCTTACCGAAGTTTGCTTGTTGGATATTTCGACCGTCGGCCAGAGAGCTTTTCTACCCAGTAAAAGTATTTCGCCAGTGAACTAATTTTAAACAATTTCTCGATGTAATCATCGACGTATGCAGAGTCGCATGGCGCGATCACTACTCCGTTATCTTAGGCGCAGTCGACACCGTCAACAACAATGTCGGTCAATTCTCATTCTCATACCTTTAAGCACAGTAGTATCTAGATCTAGATACTCGATGTCTATCTACTTTCTATATGGTCTTCCCACGAAGTTGGTTAATTACAAGTCGAACAGCTGAGAGTAGATATGTGTTTTACAATGCAACGTATGCGGATGTAGACTGTCAGCGAGATTATATGAGGTAGGTGGCGCAGCACTCGTTTTCCGGCATTCGTCGATATCGGACCATTGAATCCTACTTTGCCGACGCATTTTATTTCAACACATATGTTACTAATTCTTTCAGGAATATTTGTTAATTGTTGGTATGTTAATATACATAAAATATTAGGATTGATATACAATAAATAATATGAAATTATACACATACTCCTATGCTGGAAACTTTGGAAAAGTTGGGCAAATTGAAGAAATTGCTAATATAATCGTAAACGGCGGTATAATGACGACTTCTATATCATGATTACAGCGTTGCTATCGAATTCCCATCGTAAACCTCACAAACTGTATAACCGGCTGGTATGCCGCATTTATAGATATATGTAGACTCGATAGCGTTAAATGGAATAAGTGGGGGGAACCTATTTCAGGAATGACGCCATAAGGCTTTAATACTTATATATGTGTTAGAAAAGGAAATATAATTTTTAATAGTGTGTATCTCCTACATACCCATATATTCAGTGTCAACAATAATCGGCAAACACGCTGCCTTTGCTTATATATCGTAGATAACTAATAGTAGAACTTTTGGATCAACTCAAAGACTTTTGCAGATGCATTTCGAAGCAAGTCGAACACGTACTTAGAGTAAGGACAGAGAAATTTGGTTGCACACCCCTGCAGCATCGATTTAATATATAAATAATAGAAAATATTAAAAGGAAAAGACTTTCGTAATTTTTCATCATCCTTTCTACCGGCGGTGCACATAGCACACGTGTTGAATACGTCTAGTCTAGTCTATGGCCCAATCATATGGGTTTGCGTAATTATAGTGTGCATCGTGCGGGCCTTAACTTTTCGTCAATTATTAGTTTAAAGTTCGCTTAGAATTGTAATCGGCTTTGTCGCGATGGACTTAGATGAACCAGTAGAATAATACTCATGCATTCGAATAAACTGATAACAGATGTCAGTTGCACTGGCCGGACATGATTTCCTCAAGGATACAACTCTGCTGCAATGGTCTTTCGCGACTAAAAAGACCCGTCAGGGGACGCCATGTTTACACTGTAGGTGGTGTGGTGCGGGTATACGTGTTATCTATTATTTTCGAGAACTAGCGTTTAATTATTTATTTGTACGGCTAAGTGGGATGCAACGTATTTGTGCGTAAAGTGTGTTTCGCCGCACATGCCGTATGCAAGCGAGGAGTACGTGCGCCCGCTGAGCACGATAATCGGTGACGCGAACACAACGATCTATGATTCCTGGGCCCTCGATCCTCGGATCGGAGTGATTTTTTCGTAAATTGTTTAGAACTCCCTCGCACTCTGCTCTCCCGGCTAAGCAGCAAAGAGAACGGGCCTGTTTCCGCTAGGCGTACACTTTCCTTTTCAGGAGTCCGCCGTGATTTCTCTATGGACGCAATGCATCTTTAGCACGGGCATCTACGCGTTTTGTAACCTGACAACGCGAACGAGTTCTCTCTCGCTTTATCATGTCATTACTTCTTTGACACAGTATCAAGAACGGTAAGGAATCAGTCAGTGCTGCATCGGTACTATCGCGTTTCCTAGATTCCTTGCTTGCGCGCCAACCCGAATAGCACAGGAATCAAGTCCATTCTTCAGTTATAGCGCTAAGGATATACCACTTGAGCTCCACAAGTGTTTCCAATAATACGTAAGCCACGCGATTGAACGTAATTTAAGTTTCGCACGTCTCGCTGGACTTTCATTCATTTATACTAGAGCATGTTCCTACGTTCATCCGGCGTTCTGAATAGTTCCACTTGGAACAAGTAGTACTTTCTACGTTAAATATTTGCAATACTACTATGCTTGTTCTAGGTTCTACAGAAAGGAATCAGAGATATCACAATGTGGTCGTCACAGGGTAATAATCCTAGCACGAATGCTTCGTCCAATGAAAAGAACTTACGTACACTGGGTATGACATCCGCTATAAGCGTAGCGGAACCTAAACCCAGTGATCTAAGTAGGACAAATGAATTAAAAGAAGCATTGAAGCCATATAATGTTTTCGAGTCCGAGGAGGAATTAAATCACAGAATGGAAATCCTAAGGTATTATCGTTGAAATAATACGCTAATTCAAAGCGTAGGATATGAATTTCTTAAATACAAGTTTACTTTTAACGCGCAGCAAGTTAAATGCACTGGTCAAGCAGTGGATAAGGGACACGAGTATCAGCAGGAATATGCCAGCTAGCGTGGCTGAGCAAGTTGGTGGTAAAATCTATACATTTGGTTCGTACAGATTAGGGGTACACCACAAGGGTGCTGATATTGATGCCTTATGTGTTGTGCCGCGTCATATACACAGGGCCGATTACTTTACATCTTTCTTTGAATTACTCAAAATGCAAGAGGAAGTTACAGATTTAAGGGTATGTTTGCGGTTGCATAGGAGATTCTTTATTTTCTGCTACTTGCTAAGTCTTAGATTCTTTATTTACTTTGTAGGCAGTGGAAGAAGCTTTTGTACCAGTCATCAAAATGAACTTTGATGGTATAGAAATTGACATGTTATTTGCAAAATTAGCATTGAAAGAAATACCCGACTCAATGGTAAGGTTTTTCGTCCAAATTAATCAAATTATTAAGAGTATCTTTACTGACAATTTTCATTTAGGATCTCAAAGATGATATGCTGTTAAAAAATCTCGATCAGAAATGCGTGAGAAGTTTGAACGGTTGCAGAGTCACTGACGAGATTCTGCGTCTAGTACCAAATATCGAGAATTTCCGATTGGCGCTTAGAGCCATTAAATTGTGGGCAAAACGTAAGAAGAATTGCAATGAGAATCTCAATGAATATTTTATTATATTTTTTTATGAATGTTCAAATAATATACTTTGTACTTCATAGGACACGGAATATACAGTAATGTTCTGGGTTATCTCGGTGGTGTGTCATGGGCAATGTTAGTTGCTCGAACGTGCCAGCTTTACCCTAACGCTGTAGCAGCTACATTAATAGAAAAGTTTTTCCTTGTATTCTCACAATGGAAATGGCCACAACCAGTTTTGCTAAAACCTCCAGATAATGTAAATCTGGGTTTCCCTGTTTGGGATCCAAGAGTAAGAAAATAGACCTATTATATATCTTATCTTGGATATCCGTTACGCCATTAATTATTTGTTCGTTTTCTAAACAATATTTTAGGTAAATATATCAGATAGGTATCATTTGATGCCGATCATAACACCGGCATATCCTCAACAAAACTCTACATTTAACGTTTCCGTCTCAACGCGAACGATAATGCAAGAAGCCTTTGAAACAGGTCTTTCATCAACAGAAGAAATAATCATGGGGAAGGCGACATGGGATAAATTGTTCGAACCTCCCAACTTCTTTGGCAAATACAAACATTACATTGTATTATTAGCTAGAAGTGTGACAGCAGAGGATCAGCTTGAATGGTGTGGCCTTGTCGAGTCTAAAATACGGCATTTGATAGGTAAAAAATTGAATACCCCAATAAATATACACCTATTTGAATTCAATGTGCTCTCTTCCTCAAAATGATTTCCGATTTACCGTTTACGTGATATACTCAGTTACGAGAGAAAGGTTTCACTCATCGTGACTGATCGTGTACAAATCGAAAAGCAGACTATTACTTTTCCCATGGAGTTTTCGCAGGAGTAAGACAGCAGCTAAAAGCTTGTCCATTGTATAGACTTCTGTCTTAATCTCTGACTTTTCCAATCACTAATATTGTATTTTGGAATTGAGCTACTTGTACGCAATGCTAATAATAAGCGGATGCCAAAATGGCAAAATTCCTAACTCTCAAAAACAGGTACCTTGGAAAGGAATCCTCACATAACACTGGCACACGTAAACCCGGACTCATTTCCACCACTTGAACCAGAGCCAGAGGGTCACTGCTCTATGTGGTTCATTGGATTGTTGTTCGCGAAAAGTGAGAACTTGAACGTGGATCTGACGTATGATATAAAATCCTTTGTCGATTCGAGTATGTTCAATTTCGACTCAACCAATTATCTAGCCATTATTTTCGTAAACAATGAAGATTTATCTAAACTCGTTACTTTAGTTCAAAGGCAAGCCGAGCAGTTAAATATGCTGAAAGAAGGTATGTGGATCGAAGCAAAGCACGTCAAAAAGAGGGATTTGCATACCTATGTTTCTTCAAGTTTGATCAAGAGAGAACGGAAGGTAATGATCACGAGCAACCAGACTTCAGCTCATCTACTACTAATATCCATATTGCAACTATTTCCGTCCAGGTTTCCAGTAGTGTACATCGCAACGGCAACATTACCGGAAATAGAAATAGCGGGAGTGTCTCACCACGAAATCCAGGGGATGTGGCAAGTAGGAAGAGACTGTCGGATCAAAACGTGGATGCTGGTGGGAAGAAACGAAGAGTAAACGACGCTGAACAGCAGGCAGCACAGGTACTATCTTTTGACGACCATCCCATACAAGCCCCATATACAATCGTGCAAGACTAACATGGAAATGATGTCATCACCTTCCCTAATTAGGGCGAGGAAGGATCGTTAGTGGTTCAATCTTGCGGAGAAGATAGCAATTCCGGATATAGCATGGAGGATTATAAACAGACATTGACGGCTAATAAGGATGTAAGACTTTGTACATATAATGAACAATCATAGAGCAGGATTAGGTACCTACGTGTAAGAGTAGAGGGTCGTAAGTAAATTTTGAATTTGTTGGGCGAAATTTCCATTTAAAGAAATGCCATCGCTCTATGGAGGTAAGGAGGGGGGAATGCCTTGTTCAGTTTCACTAAAATTAACCGGTTTCAACTACTTGTTCCCTATATTTTGTTGGGATATAATATGACAATGACATGGTGCACTGCTAAGGTAGTGTTGAAATCACGGTGTTACAGGAGGGGCGTACTGGCACATCTACAGTAGCGCAGGAAGGATATGTATGCACCTGACCGCTGCAGGATTACTACCTCACACCGATCCACAGATGCTCTTCTGGGCTATTTAGACTGTAATCACTTCTCATGCAACCATCCACTGCCCACTGTAAGTCCCCCGTTTCCTAAAAAAAAAAACAAGCAACATCATGCATTGGAGGGAGCTACCCATTGGAGTCAATCGGTACACGACTGTGTGACAGACGCTCTGGTTTTAGTAATGATGGAAACATCATCAGTCAATGGAGGCAATTTCACCAACAATGATTACGATTGTGCCAGTGTCTGTGATGTTTTTTTTTTAAAAACGCAATTAGCATAATAATCACGGGGTTTTTCACGATCAAAAATTTGACACGAGATATTTAATCGCCGCTAGGGCCAAGAATCTTGTTTTGTAGCTCGTTTTGTACATAAAGCTTGTAATATTTTTTACCTTCAAAAGTAAGTGGGAAGAAGGTGAGAGATTGAAATCAGGTCGCATTGTTCACATCGTAAATATAGAAGAAAGAGCATTTCGATCGGGAGACGATTTATAAATTCCAAAAGTGAAATGAACGTTTCAGTGCTATGGACGATGTGTACTCATCTATAACATACGTTGCTTCAAGGCATAGGTATGTGACTTACACTAAGATGTACCCTGAGTTGTAAATAATTCGTATAATTCAAGTACTCAAGTCGGTGTAAATCACTCGCAGCGATATTTTCTTGCTTTTTGAAAAATATAATAATCTTATAGTAATACGTTTTCCTTCCTATCTTCGACCTAGACAATATTTATGAGATAATTTTATTGAGTATCAACTATTATTTATGTATCTGCATATAGCTCTCCCTGAATACTAGGGGAAGACAATGCCACGACTAAGATTTTTTAGTTTTGTACCACGTCCGTCATAGGAACCAGCTATGTAATGAACGAAAATCACCGACACTGGCATGAATGATTCTGTGTTTCATTTACAGAAATCAGCATTAGTGTAGGCTCGCTTAACGTAACCCAGACCGATCTGTAAATGAAACATGCTACGCATAACACACACCATTGACTAACTTGTTGACGATTGAATTATGTAACTGAGTTTCGTATGGAGTCGCTTTTTAGTTTTTATTCACAGAAAGAAACTTATAGCTTTAACGATCCAACAAGGGACTGGCATCTGGATGACTCTACCATCTGTCAGCTCTTGGTGAGTTCTTTCAGGTGTTCAACTGCTTTCAGTTCCCTATTACTACTCTCATCCCTATCCTGATCCTAAGCTCTGCCATCTATTCTCTAAAGATTGTGTTAAAGACATGTCACCTTCAAAGGTCTCGGGATACTTGATGATCACGCGTTCATATCAGTAACACGACGGCTAAGAATTCGGAGACTAAGTATATGCAGAGTACACTTTTATACTTGTTACTAAAGGTATATCGACTCATCATTTATACACCCCCATTCTTGATAGGTCTAAACACGACCCTCCCCGCATCTAATAATTCGCACCATCTCTCACACACACACACATACATAACACAGTAGTTAATATTGAATATCGTCGCGAGACGCCTAAATGTTCACGTGAATATACTTGGTACTCTGCAAATACTTTGAGTCTTTTTATTTATTCGATTGAGTGGTTAGGGACCATTTCGTTGTTTGTACATACTCGCTGAACTAAGGGAATAACATTCATCATTCTTACAGGTTTGTGATATTCTCATTCACGACATTTCACACATGTCTATAAGTATACACGCTTAGACACACATGTACATACGTAATTTCCTCGGGTTTTTAGCTTTCCATTGACATACCGCGCGAGCCCTTAAACCAATGTTCCAGTAACGATTTTGTTGAGACTTTCGTATCGCGCGTAAGTTGCACATGAGTGCGGCTCTCGTGACTTTAACAATGTTAATGGAACCGATGATGTGCGTGTATGTAAAATTATTGTGCAATAATCTACTTCTTCTTTTTCGTTCGTCGGCTAGCACAATCGGAGAGAAAACCGTTTAAGTTGGGCCAAAAGAATTTACTTTGCTTATTAGAGATATCTAGTTGCGTCGTTAGATTGGTCAGATCCTACGCTATTTCCACAATTGAACTCCCGCGATCGCTGCTCCGTCATTACTTCTCTCGATACTTGTTGATACTATTACTACTATTATTGTAATCATACATAGCTGGTTTGCATTCTGAGTTTTAAGAACTATGCCTTATATAGCATTATATAACTAATATTATTATCAGTGATAGGCGTTATCGTTTAATTTCGTGACGTTAACTATGCGTAAAGAGCGGCCGAAGACTAGGCAAACGTTTTCTAGGGAGGGCTGAGGGAGAAAAGTGCGCACCGAGGATATGCGACACTCGAGTATATCCGGGAGACTCGTTGCGATTTCTTTTCCCGTAAACGAGCAGTGAACGTCAAGATTACCGGAGACCGATTTGCGATTAGTTTGAAAGGCTTCAAGACGTGTCTCTAACATACCCTCTCTCTCTCCTTCGAACACTCTCAAGAACGCTGCACTCCTTCCGACTGTCTGATAGTCCGGCGCTCTCGAGTAACTTCGTTAGGCGAAGCAGATCCTCTCTATCTATCATTCTCATTTACCCGCGAGACTCGTCTTATATGCATATAACATACATATACATAAAAAGCGAAAAATTGGAAAAAGCGCTGAAGGGAAAGGTGACGGGAGGGGCTCGGGACGAAAAAGTGGGAAAGTCAGAGAATACAGAGTCTCGGTGAGGATGAAAGTCGAGTCGGGCTCGGTGCCGGCTACCTCGATCGTTTTCTTTTCTTTTTTCGGACCTTAACAAGATATGCCTCCGTATTTCTTTTTTTTTTGTCATTCCGCACATTTCCTTTCGAGAGACATGTGTATGTGAGAGAGAGACTATCTCGAGCAAGCGTCTAGTCCTGCGTTAAGATACGAATTCGTTCGATAGAGACTTACGAAACACAGTGCTCCTCGCTTTGTATGCTTGTACGGCGCTATAACGCATTCCACGATAGAACTTCTTTATGGGACTTGCACATTCACGCTCACCCGAGAAGGATGATATCGAGGTATCAGCCATCGAGATAACTCTATAGTGCTCTAGTGTGCAAGAATGTCTATTGCGAACGCCTCTGTCATAAGTGTTACTTCTCTCAACTAGGACCGGGATGTTCTGTAATAGATAAAACGATTTCGGAGCTCAAGCGACCCGCTATTGCGAGAGGGACGAATGAAAATGATATATCGAGCGGCACGAATATGCACATAATTTGTATTCCCTGACAGCTGTACACTCTGTATTTCTCTTCAACAGACGGAAATAAATTTTTCTTTCATTTCCTCCAGCTAAAACTGTTGTTCTTCGATTGACGCATGGTGAAATGATGGTACTAAATTCATTTCCTTTGATAAACGTCATTTCACCTATGCGTCAGTCGATTTGTTGTTTCTCACTGACCCACCTTGTTCAACAGTAACATAATATAATTATTAAAACTGAATGTATAAACAATTAAAGTTTAGAATAAATGTGATACTTCGAAATATGTTTCTATTATTTACATACCCATCCTATACTTTATATAATATTAAAAGACGATAGAATTAAATTTTAGATATTAAACAAACTAACAGTATCAATAAATTTCATATACTAGATATTCTTTGATATATCAAATTGAAATTCTAGTGTTACAATTACTTCGTTTACTTACCATCGATTCACTTGTCGAATCAGTGGGGGGTTGTTTCCTGAAGTTCAAGTTCCGGTTCGTATAGTTAGAAATTCGTGCGTTCGCAGTGCTGGGAACTCCCGTGAGAAAATGAGACGGCGACTCACCAATGATTCCGTCACACCTTCGCTGTTGGGAGCGGCGCGAAAGCTCGGAAACTTCTTGTTCCAGGATTCTATTGTGCACTTTCGTGTGGTAGCATAGTAATTCGGCCGTGGGAATTTCGGAAAGCAACTCACCATCTCCGACGGACTCTAAACTCATCGGCGAATCGTCGACATCTGGAAGCGATTTCCATGTCGTAAAATCACGACTGACGCCTCTACCTGCTTCGATGGTGCGCGCACCTTACTTCCGCCGATGCGAAACAGGCGTCATTAAAAATGGAGCCGTAAATAATGCGCTGTAAGACAACACCATAAACGCACCAGGTCTAAATCGCTGGGACGTTTTTCCTTTCGGTGGAGATCCTTTTCTTTGGAACGTGATTGCAAATGCGTTTTCCAGACACGTAGCTCTCGTGTATGTCCTTCTAGGAAATTTTCGTTTGTACTCCTGCATTTTTAATATTACAAGTTTAATTTGAATAATCTATAGATCTTAGAAATATAAAACACCACTACGCAAAGATCTTTGTAATAAAAATAGTTGCAGCAACTAATTATTCTTTAAATTATATTATTGTTACAGAACAATTAGTATATCATAAATAAAAACTTATTAGAATCACCAAAAATCAGTCAATTGCCTGTTTTGTGTAACTTTCGAGTCTCGATTTCATTTCATCCCTCATTTAGTTTCGTGATTGAGAGCAAAGAGGGTGGAATGTAATTTGAGTGGACTAGTCAGATGCAAGTAAGACTTGTACAGTGTGTTTGGAATCGTATACGTTGGCTTCAGTTTCACCCCGTGCTACCAGGAGATAGGACATTACTGATGACACCATGGAAAATGTAATCTAAAACAGCGTTGAAGCTCGTCCCGGTCCTGGATTCGTCATTCCAGGGGTGAATGTCTCATCGCGCGCGATACGCTAACAATAAGTTGCAGAGTCCATTTCTTTTTATCGCCCCGCATATGTTTAAGCTACGTTTCTAAATCATTATGGTACTTTTGCACCCGGTGACTCATGGTTGATGTAATTTAAAGTAAGTTGGACGACTTTTATAGTCGGTGAGCGAAGAAAATCGCTTTCGAACAATGTTGAACGATTGTTGTATTCAAAAGTTAACATAGATAATAGATAAACTGGAGCTACCCAAATAAAGTAATATTAAATTGTAGACGAAGACATCGCATCAAAAACAAACCCTAAACAAGCCGAATACCAACAAAAGCGATATCACATAATAAACGAATTTCAAATCAGCTTAAAAGAATGCTCACCTAATCAAAGAAACTTTCGAGGAACAACTACAAATCCACAACACATCAAAAACAAACCAGAAACGAGAAGAATACCAAGGAGCAAATTCCGTCTCGGCGTACCGGAAGCCACCCCCCAGCGGCGGGAGTGCGAAAGCCTCCCAAACTGAGACAGGAAGTGCGGGGTGGGCGGCTGTCTTCGTAACAGAGTGAGAGAGAGAGAAAGAGAGAGGAGAGGAAAGGCGCAGAAGCATGGAAAAGGGCTGCGATGATCTACGACGAACAAGGACAGAATTTCATGACTGGAAGGCGGCGCAACCAGAACGCGTTGGCGCGCGGGCGCGCGCGCGCGTGCAACCGCCAATCTGTGAATGCGCGCGAGCGAAAGAGAAAGCAGCACTGGATGAGAATGTGTGGGTGGCCAGGTTGGCGGGGATATTTACAAAGAGGAGCCGCTAGGCGTGGCGGCTGAGAACGACCGACTGACCAATCCCGAAGAGAGGCGTTATCTCGAGCGTATAACAATGCTCTTGTGTCATACATAGCACAGAGATTCTCAACTCTTTCGCTATTGATAGTTTTTTGTTGATATAGATTCAATAGGATTTCCAAACTTGTTATAATTCTTGTGAAATGTTTAATTGAACGGCTTTTTGTATGAGGAATTTTTGGATACTTTGGAGAAAGTTTTCTAGGGTGGAAAATGAGATTTCAAATGTGAAATGTGTTTAGAATTATTATTATTCCTGGTATTCGTTGTATCTAATTGATAATCTGTAATTTGATAACCAATGTTTAAATCCTTCACAAAGTCGAATACAGTCCAATTCCAAAACAAAACAAACCACACCAAATAAACACTAAACAACAACATTTTCTCCATTAACAAAAATTAAACATACACCATCATTTTACTCAAACAAACCTAACATTCGAATTCACAACGAAGCTTTCATTCATCTCTTATGAATCTCATAAGGGATCCAGTTGGGAATCACTGTGGAAGCGAAACTCAGAGGGGTATGCGCGGCGGCGGCGTCGCCGAGCAGGGCTTTTCCAGGACGACGAGGGCGAGAGAGGAGGCTGGCTGGAGCTAATAGCGTCGAGATGAACAAAGATGAAAGTACAGAACATTCAGGGTGGGTGAGCGAGAGAGAATTCAAGCTGAGAGAAAAGGCACACGGTGATATTCGAGGGGCGAAAGAGGGAGGAAAGGGAGGAAAGGGAGGAAAGGGTGGCAGGTTGGTGGTCCAGTGGACCACGCTCGGTGGGGAGTCCAGCGCGGCGTGCACGCGCGTCCAGTAGTTCCAAATCCGCGTGGCACCGCTTTAATTCCGCTCCGATGACTTCGCCTTCCCGTCGAAATCAACGCGATAACACCTGGTGACGAGATGCATCATCATCGCCCGAGATTCTCGCTCCTTCGGGGCTGAGAGAATTTCCAAGGTGTTCCTAGTGCACCAAGTGCACCAAGTTCGTCATTTTCATCATTTTCATCATTCCCACGTAGGATAAATGATAAAAGTAATACTCTGACGAACTGGAAACTTCATCTGTGCATTTTCTCACCTGGGAAAGTTGCATCTCGAGTTTGTACTTAAACAGTGCGTCGATTTAAGTGCAGCGAGTGCACTTTGAGATTCACTGATATAATAAACGTTAACATTAATAATAGAACTGGAACTTCGTTTCTGTTTGTCTCGCACAGGAAAGCTGTGTTTTCTAAGAACCAAGTGCGTCAAGTTAAGTGCGCTTCGAGATTTCTCTATAAGAATAAACTACATTCCTCGAATGTTGTTAAAACAATCTCTCTAACTAAGACTTTTACTACCGAGAAACTACTATTTTTAAATTTCTATTGTGGCGAGTGTTCTCCAAAGGGGTATTTCATAGTCGAAGGGTTGCATACGCGAATGCTTTCGAAATCAGAGCAATCTCTTGTCTACTTATTCGCGAGGACTATGTGGTTGTTGATGAATCTGCGCCATGGATATGTTCGCCAGTTAAACAATCGCCGAGTGTACAATTGTGAGTTGTTCTCTGCATTTTTTCTTTCGATCGAGTTAGCCGGCAAGTGCGAGTTTGCGAGGGATCGATCGCTCGAGCTAGTAATGCCTGGCAGCGACAAGCCGTCGGCTAGGAAAGCTCTCCGAAGCAGGAGAGCCTGATTCTTTCGGCGCGAGGTGGTCCAACTCGTTCGGGTGGGAGCCGCGCGATGCCAATTGGCAGCGGTGGCAGCCGGATTCCAAAGCGATCTGAAGTGTGTCAAGTACCGACGCCTTCATAAAAAGGTGCCCAAGAGAAAAAGAGAGAGAGAGAGAGTGAGGGAGCAGCGACGCCCGACGCTACGCGACGCTGGGCGCCGAAATCACTTTCGCAACCGAGGGAAACTAATTGGTTCTTCCCCTCTTCGAGCCCCGGTGAGAGGGTGCGCCCCTGCCGCCCCCTGCGCTTAAAGGTTCGTGAAACAATGCCATCGATTTTCTTACACCGTCGCATCCGGAAACTACCAATCATTTTGGGGGTAATACGGGATTCTAATGATTTGGCTTGATTGTCATTGGAAATTCGCATCCGGCAATTTGAGAAACTACCCTTAATGTTGTATCTGAAAATTTTGTCGGTCTTTGTTCGTGATAAACTCGAACATGATTGAATTGATTTTAATTCGATGGAGGAAAAATATTAGCAACCTATTATTCTTCGTGTCTTAAAGATTGACTCGATACTCATCAGATCGAAACTGTTCACATGTGGGAACCCAGTAAAGAATGGGAAATGCCAATGATCGAACGATGGTTCCCAAAGGGATGAGAATAAAGACCCCTTCGACTCCCAAACTTAAAACATTCGGAAGTTCGAAGGGCGCAGGTGTAATCGGAGCCGATATCCCGGATAACTCGAATCGTGTTCGCTTCTGTTCATCGGCACCATTGCAATCTTTGGTTACAGTACCCGCATGATCCTTCGATACTCGAGCACCCATCGTTAGAAATTCTCACCCTTTCCTTCGAATCTCGTCGATAAACTGTCCGTAAAATATATTCGCATCTTTTCAATACCAAAAGATCAGCATTCATTAATGAAAAGTGGAAAATCGCAGGAAATAAGTATATTAAAGGGAACAATTACATAACTATTCTATGTGTAACAACAATCGTCAGGAATTCATATCCTTTTCCTCAAATTCTTCCGGAGTGCAAAAATTTGCCCAAAATAGATCCTTCAAAGCAGGAATTTTCCATGAAAGTTCATCAACAAACTGTACACAGAAGATAATCACGTTGTCTAATCTCTAAAAATTTATTACCGATCAACTGGTCCGTGTGAATATCTCCGAGACAGTATTCCAGTTGGAAAGGGGTTGTTGGTAATTAATATCTCGGCTACGTGAGTGTCGCGCGCGTCGAAGTATTATTTCGAGATTAGCTGTGCGCCGGTTGGCTTTCTAAGTTCTAAGTTGTGGAGGCTGCGTCTAATACCGCTTGAGTAAACAGTGTCGCGTGTAACAGCCGCGGGGAGGCGTGCCGTTTCCTAAAGTCATTTGTAGCCAAGGAAAAATCCACGGTGCGATCTTCCCCTCCCCCGTACGTGATCCTCTGACCGCCACCGACACCCTTCCGACCATTCGGAAGGGAAAGTTATGCGTTCGCGCAGCTGTTGCAACCCTGGAAATCTAAGAATGCGATTGGGACGCGCGCGCTTACGTGATCTTTCGCTCGCGTTGCTTTGCCAGGCTCATCGTCTGTTTTCAAACATTTTTTTCTAACCATTTGTCACTCGCTGCTTTCCACCCTTTCGAAGAAAAGATCGAAGGGTTTGCTTTTTTCAACTCCTTCGGGAATTTCATTTTAGCGCATTGTATTAATAATATTAGAAATTGGTGGTCTAATTATTAATTATTAAGTACCTCGAAGAAGTTATTTTAAATTAGCTAAGAACATAGTAATAACTGGTTTATCAAAATGGAATAGATGAAATTCTATTTGAAACACTCGTAAACAATTGCCAAATGAATCGTTCGAGCTCGCTAATAATAGTGAAACTAAAAATAAAGGATTGCCAATGCAACTCTGCCAACAGCAAGGGTGCGCCGCCTCACAACATCCTGGCACGTGCGCAAATGGTCCTTAGACTATACACTGCAACATTCGCCTCCAGAAATACCACCGAAAGCATACGAAACAATGAACTCAATTGGACCACATTATTTCCTTGTCCCAATCGAACTGCGCCAACTTTGCTCGATGTAATAAAGAAACTAGTGTTCAAAGAGCCGATCTAGGAGAAGTTCAGTGAAAGCGAATCGGTTGTCAGCGTTCCTAAATCATTCGGCCACTTAAAGGCTAACGAGTTTGACAATAAATTCGTTAAGTCATGAACGAAATTTCTATTGAAAGTATCGTTCGCCTAGAGAAAATCCCTGTTTACGTCTCTGGATTTTTATGCTTTGAAATTACCCTCTTTCCTAGTCGAACCAACTCTTCGGCGAGCGGCACTCGAATCTGATGAATTTACGGTTGTTCCGGCATCGACTGCCAAGAGACAAAGGTTCTCTCTGTTCGGGTCCCCGCTGAGACTCGGTTTTAAGAGAGAAAGCTCGAGAGAGAGAAGGAAACTAGAGTGAGAGATTTTATGAGAAGTTGATACCAAGTGCAAAGTGTTTCCAATGCACTTAGCAAATAATCTACGAGTCTAAACATAATTAAAGATACGGATTTGTATTTCGAAAAACACGATAAAATTATATTTCTAAATTATCATAAACATCAAAGATATTTTCGATAAAGTTTCCTAATCATAAACATTTAATAAATCCCTCACTTTGGAACAATCGATATAAACAATCCTATTCAAATGATCCAATAGAAAATCCACCCTTACACCTGCAACGAAGGAAGATCCAAAGTGTTAAAGGTCCGACAAGTGACCGGTCCCACGTCCAAAACGGAAATGCCCAACCCACGAGTGCCGAAGGAGCGTGTCGTTCTTCCTGAAATGCCTTTTCCAGATTTCCGTAAACGTCCGCCGGTAGTCAGGATCAGTTGGGATCAGAAGTGCCGCAAAACTACAGCTGTTACATGGACCGTTTAGCGCGCGCCGCTAGGTGAGAAACGAGTCGTAAGTGTTCGGACACGTGTAGAAACACGACATTCGATACTTCCTACCGACGTTGGTCATCCCATTGAAACTTACCCCCGGAGATGACCGTTTCGGTCATCCTAACGAGCAACAAGTCATGAGAACTCTTAGGATCACTGACACTTACTTCTTTCAGATTTGTAGTACTAATTGCTGCTTTTTCTCAGACTATTAATTACTAACTTTTCAAACTCCAACCCCATTCAATTTAAGTATTCACAAACTTTGCATTGAAAGAAAATTTCAAACATTGTATTTCCAGTGTTGAAAGATATAATATAGAACAATAGTATTACAATTTCTCGTTAATATAATTCGTAAAAAATAATTTCTTAAATCAAGAGCAATTTGATTCAGAACAAACTTTCGTTAATTTGTCGTACGAAAGGATTACAATGGAATTCAGACTTCACTAGCCAATGATCCCAGCTTCCCCCAAAAGGAAGGCAGCACCTTTTAACGAAATCTGTAAGCAAGCTCGTCCGTGAAAACACGCGCTCACACATACACACTCACAAAAAGGCAGAGAATGGTGGGGAGGAATGTGACACTGGGATCTCGAGTTAAGAAGAGTGAAGTTTAGTTTTGCTTACGTCGCACCCTAAGTTCCCGCTGCACTCTTGTCCTCTGACCCGGACTCGCACACCGCGACCAAAATCATCGAGATGATCGTGAGTTCCTTTCGAAAGAGATTCAAGTTCAACCGCTCATGATTCAGTGGAATATGTGCTTCGCTCGCTCAACATCCACGTGAGAGGACTTTCGTTTTCGGCGATTCAACATGAAACGTGAGTCGGCTATTTCAACCAGTCTGTGTTACAGTGTTACATCGTACTTTTAACCGGTGACTACCTTGTGACAAGCGCGATCCTGACGCCTCGAAAAATGCAGAGTTAGCAATGTTTGGTTACACGTATCTTGCCTGACTCGATATCGGTCACTACATGGCATGTCAGTGTGAATTAGACACCAGAAACAGTCTCTCGATTTTTATTCTTCAAAGCACTTCGTCTGACAGTGGAAGTAATTAAAGAAACTGATGTGTAACTGTTGATAGGATCGTTGGAAATTTAAAAATCTTCACCTGGTATTTAAACGTTGCAAGACTCGTTTAAAAGTGTTATTAATCGAAGGAAGTAAACATTTCGATTACAAAAATTGTCGCTTGGTGTTAAAATTGAGTTTGTTTATCTGCTTGTACTGTAAAAATAATTTCAACTTGTAAACTATTTCCTATAATTAACGAACACTTTGCTGTTTCTCTTTCCTCGGCGTGCTTCAAATCAGGCATTATAAATCAGCGAATCCTAGATTGCTCTTCAACGAATCGACTCTGTGCGATAAAAATTGGCAAATTTGCGAGAGCTTCGAGCGAGTGGATGCATTCTAGTCGGGTGGCCTTAGTGAAATGAGAGAGAAATCGTGAAATAAAAAGAGCTGTGGGGTCCTGGACCGAGGGAACGCTGGGGATAATAAAAGGCATGAGAAGCGCGACGTAGGTCGTCACGGCGTGCAACCCCGTCATGGCAGTTTGCCCGGCGAGCCTCGGAAACATCGTGAGAGACCCTTCGCCAAGCTTTTGTCATCGTTTCTCACCTTCGAAAATTTGCAATCTTGCAAACTACCTTTGTCATCAACTAATTTCCTTCGCTTCAACTAACATTCCCTTTCTAATAATTATCGATCGACAAAACAAAGTATTCTGGATTTAACTTTTAATTCAATTAAACAGGATTTAAAGAAGATTTCGAAAAGCTTTTAATAAAGACATCGTTTCAATAGAATCGATAACAAAATGTCTCATTAGTAAGACATGTTTATAGTCAAAACTCATTACAAAATTGTTCTTTGGACTCACATTGGACACTGACACTTCTTAATATTTATCTAATGGAAATGAACTTTATCACATGTTTTCAATATATTCTCGACTAGACTGAACAATTCTCTAATTCATTAGAGTTCGACAGTATATCGGAATCCGCGTCGCCAGGTAGAAGACGATAGCAGCCACTGTTTGAAGCATATGCAAGCCTGTATTTAGTCCGACGGTGGCCGGGGACGACGCGCGCCTTGATTACAGTGGAAGTTGCACTCTCAGCACAACAGACATCCTTGTTATCGTACTACCGTGCCAAGGTTGCAATCTTACCTACCCAACACAACACTGATTCCTTCCTCCCCCCCAACGGAAATTGGAATCACTCGATCGCAGCCCCAATGAGAAATCTTCCAATCTATCCGAGACAATGTTTATAAACATTTTGTTACAAGGAAGAGCGATGACCATGAGAATTGTTATTTAAATAACACTTTTCTTCCTCATGTTTGTCATATCAAGATTTGTTGAATGAATAATACGGAAGAATTTAATAACAGTAAAGACAACTTCCTTGTTATAATATTGCGATTTATAAATAATCGTATTGCGAAGTTAGGGAATCAATTTTTGGAAGAACTTTGAACTGTTTCTGTGATACAATGATTGAAAAATAATTAAATGATGCGTACAAATGAATAATATTAAAATTGAATAACACAGTGAAAATGATTTCCTTGCTATTTACTGATTTTTATCTCTTTTATCGTTGAATGAGGAAGAAAAATTAAATAAAACAGACACGTATGACATAGTGAAATTAGTTCAAACATGCAAACTACGAAATTTACAATTTGTGCGAATGCCGCACATGCGTATCCAACAATATGGTTAAACAATCGATCGCAAGATTAAATTGGACGTTCGAGCTCTCTCGCTTGTCGAGATGCGCCGGTTCCCACGCGTGCACTTTAACGCTTTTAAGCGATTTGCTCGCCCGCCTCCGTTATTAATCCCCGCACCCTGCGCACAGGGATCTTCTCGCGTTTGTGTATGAAAATGCATTTATTGCCACGCAAATAAATTGATCCCACTATAGCTTTTGTCGTTTTATGCCGGAAGTGTTATTCATTACTGTTACGAAAGCTGTGAGAAAGCGGAAGCAGACACTAAATTAAATTAGACTTTCGGTTGAAGGAAAATCTTTTAACTGTTTCCAAGATATTATTTATATTCTGTATTCAACACTAACTTTCAACAATTAGAATAAAATACATTATCCATCAATAAAATTCTACTCGCGTTCGAACAGATCGAAAATAATTTCAAACGAATGACAATTCTCACAAGTAAACGCGCCAACTGTCATTGTCCTTTTGCACAGTCCGAATCTGCTCGGTAACTGGCTGCGGCTCTGATGTATCCTCAGGGTTGAAAGTTCACGGGCGTGGAGGCGATAATAAGCGTCAAAGAGCGCGGAGCCAAGGGAATGCGTGAGATATTTAGCCTGCTCGTAGTTTTACTGACTGCCTCCAATCGCACCAATGACAATAAGTCAGACAAGTTACTGCCGTGAACGCAGTTCCGCCTTTGAGCACTATTAAACGCTCGTTCCTTTGAGATCCAAGAGTTCTACGTTGGTGGTCAAGTATAACGAAAGTTCTGCCAAAGTTTCAAGAAAAATACTAGTAATTACAATATTTTTACTATTGTGGAATTTAAACAACACTTATATAAACGGAACAAAGAGTTCTCTTAACAAAATATTAATAGAAGAAAGTATAATAATAAAATCCCCAAAGATTATATAAAATATTATCTCTTACAAGTCTTACATATCCAGAGAAAATCGGAGAAATAAGCTCCAAAGACCTACTAATTTCCCGGAAATGAGTTCGATGATCATAAAAGAAGCAAACATAGTCTAGCATAGCGTTCAGAAGCGCGTGCGCTTCCTTGCCGAAGATACGAAGCAATTGATGATAAAAGGAGGAAAGATGTAGAGTAATGTCCTACACGATGATTTATACCAAGCGATGCTCTCTCGCTCGCCGTTCGACAAATATTTGCCGTAAACATTTCCTTCCCCGATATCTCGCAGTCTTCTCCACCCCCTGATTTGTGCGGCCAATTTATATCGAGCTCTATATCATAATTCTTGCGATCGCTGGTAATAGATCGACCTAGTATCATCCCCCACGTCCCTTTCACACGGAAACAGGAACAAATGTCGGCCGAGGGGTTCTTTGCATAGGATGAATATGTCCGAGATGATTCCCAGAAGCGGAAATTGTACGGGATATTCCGTAGAAAGGATGAAATTGCTAGGATAAATTTTCAGAGAAAAACAGAAATATTATTTCTTTCACACCCTTTCTATTTTTATTATCCTGCTGAAAATGATAATTGAATGGCAAAAAAGGAATAGTAGCTGTAAAAAGAATTGAAATTAATTTGAGAATTAAGTTGAGTAGTAACAAAAATTTATATTTAGAAATTAATTAAGGAAATCGTTTCGATCAAGTCTGATTTAACTCGACGCGAGTGCGAAGGAATTCTTACAAGCGACCGACACGCGTCATAAGACTAATCACTCTCGGAACAAGTCGGCAAAGACTCGAAGCGGCGAAGAAAAGATCTTGGAAAGTTAGCCATAAAGGCGTTGGTGGCGTCAGCGAATCAACGGGCAAGTCAGCTCAGCTGGCTGTAAGCCAAGCTGTAAAATAATGGTAGGTTAGTCGCGCCTCTAATCGCCAGATCGACGTAACTTAAATTATGGCCTAATAACTTCTCACAAGGCCTCTAAATATACACGCACGCATTTCTTCTAAACTTCCAGTCGTAGTTTTAAAGTCCTTTAATTGATTTAACTGATTAACACTTACAGATCCAGATTTCTTTAAATAAAGTATAAAGAAAGTATAAAGAAGAATTAGACTAACAGGGTGTGTTTCCCGTATTACTTATTTACACATAAATAAGTTACATCTTCCTGGAACAGAACGTCTCATACTTTCCACAGCGTCGTATTTAACATAACAAAATTCCTAATAAATCAAAGTGAAATAGCTCTCTCGTTTAAGAAATAGTCGGTGCCTTTGTTACGAGCAATTAGAAACGGATCTCCGACATCATCGAGCATCATCGGCAAAACTAAGAAGACACACACTGACACACACATATGTTAGCGGATGCGCGTCTCCAGAAGCGTGGCATGTGGCATGTTATACTTTACTCTCCGGCGAGGACGACAGTCTGACGTCATGCAAAGCGGGTTACGTGCTCAAGTGGAAAACACCGGCGACAGCAATTATCCATTTTTGCACGAAATTATCGCTGCCGGCGGAGATAACGGTATCCGAGCCTGGGCTTGTATACAAATCATCCTCGATGATTACCTACATGTAAATTAGCAACCGGCCAACTAGCGCGCATACCGATTTTCAAGTAATCCCATCACACGTGTCCACTTTTATCAGGGGAAAAATGCGAGCAAAGCCTTTTGTCGCGCGAGGGAAATAAGCAAATAGATGATTATACGAGTATGATACGATGGTTAACATCGAACAAAGTGGAACTTGAAATAATGAAATAAACGCTTTTCGAATCAGTATAATAACGGTCATTGTTAATATATTATTTACAAACTACAAATTATAACAGAAAAATGAAAGAAACAAATTCTCTTCAACAAAAAACTGTCAATCTTCCAGTTTCGACTTTCCAATAACTCTAAAACCAAACAAAAACTGATACAAGCGTTATTTCGACAGACAGAAATGAGGAATTTCATGATACTGTATTTTCCTAAGGAATTCTGATGATCGTCGGGATGACGACGCGTGTACGTTGGGTGGCCATTTTAGAGGCACGCCTGGACGATCAGTCACACTTAACGTCAGGGGCTGAAGTGACTTACTTTAGGGCTGTTTAAGGGCGGGCTGTTCGCGGATGAAAGGGCAAGGGCCTCGCCCATTCGAGGTGCCCGGAGGGTGCCAGACTCTCTTTCTCTCTCTCTCTCTCCTTCTCTTTCTCTCTTGCAAGCTCTGCTACTGCGGATCGACCATTTCTCTACCCTCACCATCTTTCGATCCGTCGCGTACCGAGCCTCGACTAACAACGCCTGTACGAAAGGGGTAGTTTCCCGTGGATGTGTGCTCGGCAAATCCTACTCTCTTTCTCTCTCTCTCTCTCGCTCTCTCTCCATGTGAAAAAACACCCCGGTGCTACGTTTCAACCCCTATGCAAAAGTCCCTGCGTATGCAACAAATTTTGCACGCTCCACAATGTTTTCGCCGATATGTTTGCTGGGAATTCTGAGGGTTTAGGAATGAATTTTGTGATAATCGAATATGTAATTTTTCGACTTCATTCTTTTGTCATTCAAGAATTCATCGAATTGTAACAGATCTAAAAAGTTCGGCGAAATATTCACTAAATAATTTACTTAATACAACAATCTTAAACAACCCTCATTTTCATATAATGTTTATTCGTTCCTTCATCCCTTGAAATTGTGGACGTCCGGATATGTGTTGATGAAAGGCAAGCATCCCCTACGCGACGTTTCCTCTCGGCGGCGGAGGGTTGTTAGGTTTTTCTGGCTTGCGAGGGTGTGCGAAGGAGCAGATAGTCGTTGCACTAATTGTTACTCGTAGGCAGGCGTGTGTCGAAATACTTTGCTCTAACTTCCTCGGCGAGCGAGGAGACCTCGTCGAGACAAGGAAGCGCGCTCCCAAGCTTTTGTTCTCTTCCTACGGGAATCGAGGGAGTCCCGATGGAACGAGGGAGTGTTAAAGAGAGGTATTTAAATTCGGCTGGTTAAGACAGTCATCGTGAATGACGATTAGCGTGCGAGGGTTGCATGTTGTAGTCCAAGAAATAAATTGTTTTAAACATAGATTAATTAGTCTAATGTTTAAGGAATATGGCTGAGTAAGAAATGAATAATTAAGCATGGTTAATTATTATAAAAATCGATTCCTATGCAGTAACAATTATTAACGTTAAATGAATCCGAAATTGTGTTGAAACGATACTATTCTGGAAGCTTCCTTTACAAGATAAAAAATATAAAAAAATTACACGAGACGAATTAAAGATCTCCTTTTCGAAATTAGTTAAAAATTACTGTAATCCTAAATTCCCACGCTGATTTCATTTTAAACCAAAATTTTATATCAAAACCAAAAGAGTACTTCTCACAACCGCCACGAGAGTTCTCCGATTTCATCGCGATCGGCGTCTAAACAGGATCTCGAATTCGGGATCCATAGCTGACGCCAGCGGAGTCATCAGGAATGCTACAGCTTCTCTCGACTACTGTAACAATCTTTATGGAGCTGGCAAGGTTATTCACCCTTTGTTAACGCCACTCGAATTGAACACCTCGACTGTAAACCGAACTCGCGCAGGCGCCGCGTAGGAATGCGGTATGGAATGATGACGTTTCCAATTGAATTTCCTTGCATTGCCCAAAGAAATAGTACTATAAAATTTATGGTATTATTACGAAGTTTCAATAATGATTTTGATTTAAAGAATAAAGCAGATTCGATGAAGTTATATGAAAACTATTATAAAAAATATCCAATTTATTATTACATTGCAGATACTTAATCCTCATACACAGTATTAGCAACAAAGAGCAACAAAGATAGTCGCACCTTTTAACTCACCATAAGTCTACCAAAACAAGCTAAATCCAAAACAACAAAATCACCACCAATATCAGCGTCATTCACCAATGTAAACACATTCCATAAAGAGCAACGAGAGGCGCGCGTACGTGCGGTAAAACGTAGAGGTCGAAATAAGAAATCGGGTTACGATGTTTCTGTTAAATAAGCTGGCTTGCTCGGCTAACGCCATGAGATCAGCGCGTCAACGCTCCAAGACGCCAAGAAATCCGAGGTGGTTGCTCAAGGGTTGGACCAACCAGTAGCAGCACAGGTGAAGCTGACGTTAGAGGAGGCGGAGGGCTGGTTACTGTTGGCAGAAGGGTGTAAGATTACACTGCCACTATATGCGCGTCGAGATTGTTTGTTAGCTCGGCGAACAACATTGTAAGTAAGTGGAGTAGCCAACCGAGCACAGCTTGACCACGTGTTGTACCGTCTACCAAACTTGTCTTGGTGTGCATTGCTTTCCAAGGCACAGATATGAAAACTTCCATTCTACTCATTTGCTACTCCGACTACTTACTTTCTACACTGTGCGTGTGTATGTGTACGTAAGTGCATACTCGGTCAGCATAATGCTGTGGAAACATGGCTCACAGTGCAATTTAAACGCGCCGCGATTCCAGGTATTCTTCGACCATAAACGTGTGACACATTATGGTTCTCGGAGAAAGATGCGGAGCACTGAAAGGCACTCGTGATGTTTTTCGAAGCTTTTAACTCACCTTGTAGAAGTTATTTTATTTAAATCTAAAAATCTAACATCTACGTTTTTAAAATGCAAACTTCAGACCTACTTTTAACATACGAGACAAAATTTAAAAACTCCTCTAAATACTTGAGAGAATTCTTTACGATGGTCCTCGCGAGAGAAGTTACTGATCAGCCGAAAACACCGTGGATTAACGATGTGTGTGCGTGTAAGTGCGCCATAGTTTGCCAGTAAATATACAGGATTTCCGGACACGAGAGAAGAGAAAGAGATAATATTTGTCGAGATTTACACGCGTGCTCGAGGCTGGCGTTATTTTCATAACGTAACGCACCAGCTTCGCTCGTGTATTCTATTCAAGCACACACACACACACATAGATATGCGAGGTGGCACGTGAGAAATAACAGGGTTTCGATGCGAGTACATACATGTACGGGTGTGCCTGCGAGCGCAGCAGGATGGTAAACACATCCTGACAGGATAAAGCAGCAAGTATCGGCATTAATGGAATTACCAGGATTAGAGCGAGCTACGAGAAGAACAAGCCCCATAAACCTGCTCTCATATGAGGCCTGTAACCCGCCAAGGGATTCTCGCCTGATGCTCTAATCTGCGCGGCTGCAAATATCAGCACGGAAGCTGCAACATGTAACTGAAATGTAACAGGAAAATTCTCTATTCTAATTTGTGAATTATATGGAAAATTCATAATCCAATTGGATTATTTATTATGGATATTATTATGGATTATTCAAATTAATATGTGGATTATGGATTATAGAATCAGTTCTGTCAACTGGTTAAATGTATTTTAATTATCAACTTTTGAAAACTTATGCATTTCTTTAACAATTAACAAATACTAGTCGATTCTCAGTATTTCTAAATATTCCAAGCACTTTGCCAGAACTTGGAAACACGAGTACACACTTTCGACAAGTACACTTTCTACCAATTCACCACTCCTTCTTACCTCTCACTCGCACGGAATATCCTTTAAGACTGGCAAAAATATTCCTTCTGCTTTCGAGAGGAAGAGGAAAAATAGGATACGTCCTAACCCAATCTCCAGTGAGCGTGGTTGAAGAAGAGGTGGGGTAAAATCCTGGCAATTCGACTGTTTGTTCTCTTAGCACAATGGCACCCATGCATCCCAGGCGTCGAAGCTTACCCGCCCTGTATTTTTCGCATAAACTTCCCGCCGGATGCTTAGACACGCAGTATGCTAATAATTTAGGCCGATGCCCCGGCCACAATATTGCGTCACCGATGTTCACTCGGGGAGAATCCTCCGCGACCATCTCAATACAGCCTGATGGGAAGAAATGAAATGCGTCGTCGTTCTATCTCTGAATCAACCCACATCCATGCGACACTTGCTCCAACCCTTTCAACCCTTCCAAATAATCAGACAAATGTGTCTTCTTCGTAATAGAAATCATTTTCTTTGTTGTCTGTTCTAAGACACCTTTAGAATCGAAGAAGGGCGTGGAATGCTCCTGATATTTCGTATTAAATAACAAATCCATTCTTTTCGATTGTAATTTCATATTTAAGAAACACAAAAGGGAAATTCGAAACTAAAGTTCTGGGATACAAAAGATGAAAGACTTTGGAATGAGAATTTTAGAAGGCTTTCGGTAAAATTAAGAACAATCTATTATTCCTTGTCTCGAATTATTACTAATTTATATAAACACTACTTCAAACGGAAGCAATCCAAAAATCATTCTACAAGAACGAGACGCGTGACAAAATTGCAGTTGTAGAATCAAGAATCAAGCGACCTAGAGCAAGTCGTTCGAAAACAGCCGGCTTCTGCGAAGATCGCGTTAAAATGCGCGGGCACATACTCGCCGTCGTCTCCAACTGTCTGAATGGACGCCGGCTATGATGAATCGCGCACCGACGACATGAAACCAACCCCCATGTCTTTTCAGGGCGTGTTCGCCAGAACGAGAGGAGAAATCCGACAGGAAAAACTGGTGGATTCTGTGGGCGAGCGAGGGTGGTGGTTGGTTGAAATCGACGAGGACAAAGAGGATCGAGAGAGACAAAGAGCTCGGCTATGGGGAATTTAGGTGAGCTGGCGCGTGAACTTAAGCTCCGGCAGAGTTGCGGGCGCGCGCGCGCCCTCACAGGAATTGCATTGAGACGGTCACGAACGAACAAAAACCTGGTGTTTCCTCGTCGACCATGTATGTTTCGGGGATCGAACATTCACCCCCGTTTTGACCTCTATGATAGTAATTCATGGATTCTTTAGCTTCCCATTGCTGGTTCTGTGACACCTTTCCAATTGGAGAAGGGTGAGAAATGTCTCCGATATTTTGTATTAAATAATAAATCGATTATTTTCTAAAATAATTTAATAAAATAAAACTTTTAGAAAAATTGTGTAATCTATAAACTATTGCGATATTTATATTATTCAGTTTTAAAGAAATGGGATGTTATATTATATATCGCTCATGTCTCATAAATTCCACAAAAACCTGGCAAGAACATTTATCCTCACTTCACCCTCGAAACACACAATGTCCTGGAACGCTACGATTGATCCCGATTGCTGGTTTCCCTCGCCAGAAGGAGAGAGCATTAATTCTGGCAACTGGTCCACAGCATCCATTCTTCCATCACGATCTTCGTACTTCCCGTTTCTACTCCCCTTCTTTCCTCGTCCGCCCTTAAAAGTAGCCTGGTGCGATGGGATTTACTGGAAGCGTTATTGAACAGGGAAAAATGGAGGCCTATTTTAATTGCAAATGAAATCGGTATGAGGAAATATTGGGAGAATGAAATTTCGTCGTGTCGAGCTTATAAATTACTTATTTCACCATTAGAATCTTCAACATCGATAAAATACTGATGAAAACAAAAGAAAATGAATTACAATTGATTATAAAAAAATACCGACGAAATTATTTACAGCAATATTAAAATATTCGAGATCAATAAACAACGGAGAAAGTCGTTGAAAATTCAGAGATCCGTCACATTACGAATTGATTTCACAGAAAGCGGAATTCATCGGAAAGGATTGGGGTTTTCCCAAGGATTCGAATCAAAGCGATTAGAAGACCGAGCGGTTAATTGGAGATCGTACTCTAGGACAGGTATCCGCGTGATTGGAAATTGGATTGCTACCACCTGCCTAGTCACACGTAGCCCACTCTGCCTATCGATTATCCCTCTAATGATATCTAATGGTCCACTTCCTCTCTCCGCACACACACTACTCTACTTCTCAAGCCAACATCCGACTATCTATTAATTACCAAGAAAGATTTTGAGCCTTTAATCGGGCTTCGAGGGATGATTTAACGTGTAACTCGGTGATCTGGGATGACACATTCCAGCTTTAGAGGTGAGTTTGGACATCTGGCCACGAATAGAGTAGCAAGTTAAACAAGGCGCGTCCTCGGCAGCACGTGGTGTTTCCCCGCAAATAAAACCCCCTAAGGCCGGCTGGGACACACCGTTACATCGAGATCCCGTAGGAAGGAAGGAAGGAAGGAAGGAAGGTGCGAGGACCAGGAAAGCCGGCAACACATGTTTCGTATTAGATCTTTTCTACCTGTCGACCTAGCCGAAGGTGTTTAACGAAGGCACATCCTATGAAGGAAGAGGGAATTGCCAGCCGTGGAAGCACGAGTTCCTAGTAAAGGTCGTGGACATTGTCCATGCCGAATCCTATGCCGGCAGGTTTCCTCCTCAACATATTGGCGACACATGTTTCCCATTTCGGGATGCACTTTGCTGTTGCTGCGCGCGGCAAAAAGGTCGCCCCGAGCAAGGTAGTTATACTGCCCGGTCGTAAAAGTCAGGTTGAATACCTGTCACTTTCGACGACGCGTCGCCGTCGGCGTCCCTGCTCCACCGACACACACGTGTGACACTGCTTGTTACATCCAACTGTGACAGAACAGGTGTGAAAAATCACCAACGGATTCTGTTTCAATTTCGAAATATTTCAAAAATCAAGAAAACTCAGTATGAGAAACTTTAAAATCCTAACTAAAAGAGAAAATCCATTTCCAACCACTCTAATCACAAAATACCATCGAGAACCACTGTTAAAACACCCCTAAATCGAATTACATAATGAGTGGATGCCCTTTCGGCAATTAACAGCTCTGCGAGGAACGCTTAACGTTCTCCCTTAGTTCCAAGGAGTGTCGAAATTCCCAGGCTTCTTCTTGGCGCGTCTTGACAGGGTGTAAAATCTGAGGGGGTAGTCGAGGGTGGTTGGTATCCCATGGTGGCTCGTCAAGGGAACAGTAGAGCCACCAGCAATCGACTTTGCTTTTGATTTTACCACCCGCTGGGTCTTCGTGTACAACCACCAGCTTCCCTCTCCGTAATTCTGTACACTGTGACCGTCATTCGAAATCGGCTGGGCTTTCCCCAGCGGCCGGTATAATCCACATCTCGTCCTTCTCTGTCTTTCGCAAGAAACAGCAGCCCGGCAAACCCCCACTTTGCCAGGGCCGCGCTGCCCTCGACAACCCCCTCTTAACGAAGGGCTAAAAGCAGAGAGAGAGAGAGAGAGAGAAAGCCCTGCACGCGCTAGGAGAGAAACCCTTCGAACTGACCGTGCTGCCAAGGGTGGAGCTTAAAATAAGGGTGGTACCTCGACGCTCACCTACCCCATCCAGAGACAGCATTGGGGTGTGAGTTTCCCGCTGTACCACTGCCCGAACACACAGCAATAGCTCCTCTCTGTCTCTTCGCACTCCCCTAACTCCGAACCAACTGGCACGCAGGAGGAAGCTGTGGGGGTGTGGACGTCGCAGAGCAACACCAAACACGAGGTTTACTCGCAAGGGAAGAACTTGCTTGGTTCTAGTTCAAATTTAAGTGCGCGCGATACTAGTCGCATCGTGCAGTACGTGACTACTCTTCAAGGTTCCGCTTGATGTCCAAGGTCGTGACGGGAATCGACACGCACAGATTCATCTTTTTGAGAGATACTTTTGTTATTGTTTGAGATAGTTTTCTTCAGAGTTATATTTACGTGGGGGTGGAATTCGATCGCTGATGATTGGTGTGTTTGATTGGTTTTGAGGGTTGAACGACACGTGGAGAGATTGTGAAGTGGAACTTTCCATGTGGAGTTTTGTCGCCGGTATTACTGTGCGATTTCTTGGTACCATTGAGTAGAAAGGTGTCTGTGTGTGTGTGTGTGTGTGTGACGGTGGACGATGGCGCCCATGGTCGAAAGTCATAGCAGAGGAGGAATTATTCTTGAGAGCGATCCTTATATCGGAAGCTGGAGACGAAAGCAGGCTGCTCAAAAAGGTATATTTGTGTGATTTGATAGATTGGGAGATTGGAAGTTTTAGGGGGTAGTTTTAATGAGCTTTCATTTCTGAAAGTACAAAACTTTCGTGTTTCATTTTATAAAGTATAATAAATTATTTGAAGAGCTTTTATACTATTTTATACACAAAACTGCAAAGCTTTTTCACTTTTCTAACGAAATCTTTAAGAAAATTAATAAAATCTTATAAAAGCTACTATCTACAGTTTATTTCGATTTTTCTTTAGATTTCGATCGTACATAAACAGGCTTGCATTCAAACAGAATTCCCATAAAGTTAAACCATCGAGCTTCTAAAGCGGTGACTTTAAGAACCAGACTTTGCGAAATCCTTCACCGACAAAGATTTCAATGCGACTTTATACGTGACGATTCTCCGCAGTCGAGCGAGAGTTACTTTTGCGCAAGTGGCATTTCCGCGAACGAGAACAATTCGCGCTACGTTTGATGGCCGGCTGTACGCGACTGTATTGTTGCTGCTTTGCCGCCAATGGAGAACCGACCTATTCTCAGCGCGCTTGCATTTTCCTTGCGGTGTTTTGTAATCGCTGGCTGAGAGAAAGCCGCCGGGCTTTTCCGCGTATTGCAACAGTGCCGAGTGTTCTTTCAGCATACATTTCAGCATACAACATCCATCGAGCATTCCTAGAGTGAGGAAATACATAAAAGTTCGATACGATTTTCAATACTTTCTCTTTTCGCTTGAATCTTGTTTTAAAATGCTTAAGATGTAATTAATTACTTGCAATTAATAACAATGCATTTTAGATACACGTAGAATTAGATCAGAAATATTACCATTGAGAGATCAAACATTCTTCGATTTGCAATTGATTTTATAACCAATTAGAAAGAGAACTTGTAACTTTATACATTACGTAAATCCATTCAATAAATTTGGAGGAACTTTAACTTTGCTTGGAGTCCGGAATTGAAGGAAGCACGAAACGATATTACGAAAAGCAATGAAAGAACGATGAAAGCACTTGGAACTTTATACTCCAGGATTACTTCGATCTCTCGAACGAAGGGATGTTGCAGTTGGCAGAGGAACAGTCGCGACGCGGTAACGGCTGAGCAAGAAAAAAATGCATTATTCAGGCGAATTTCCATTCGAGCGAGAGAAGTGTCTCGGCAGATGGGTAGCTACATCGTTAGGTTGCTCTCTTGCCGGCGCGCTTTAATGACGGTTTGCTCCCTTTGCTTTCGCTTCTTATAACGAGGAGCTTCGCCATCGTTACGGGCTTTTCGCGCGCCCGTATCTCCTCTCTCACGGCCAGGCGCGGTCGAAATATCCCATCCCCATCGATCCCCGACTGGATATTAGCATGATTCTTTCGGGAATTGATCTTCGCCCTTCTCGTTTCCTCTATCTTCACTTCCTACGACGCACTGAATTTCCCTAACGCTCAGAAAGAACATCGTTTCTATCTAAAAATCATTTTTACTCCTTCGAGAATCCATGAAATAATGAATGTCTCGAATGATTCGCAGTAATGAATAATTTAGGGTAATGATAACTGAAATTTACAGTCAGAGAGAAATGATTTATTATATCAATGTTAAATGAAATATAAACTTAAATAAAAGCAATCATAATAAAAACAAGTCGTGAATCAATGCGAAATAAATTCAACTAAAATTTTCCTTAATACAACAATATAAAAAGTGTAATCGAATTTTGTTACTCTCTGCCGCGTTGTTTTCCCACCAAAACTCTACGCGATACTGTGAAAAATGTTCCGGGACACCGAGTCATAAACACTAGAGAGGGGGGGAAAAAAAGTGGGGGTTAACATCATTAAAGTCTCTGGTACTTTACGCAAACAATATACTCGAGCGGGTAGAGCGAGCGCTCGACTGTTAAACTGAACTAAATGCATAATGTTGCCGCCGGGATGAATCGAATTAAATTTGGCCCCATTTTTGAAAATTCCCGACACGGAGGCGCGCCCTAGTTTTCACGGCAATAAGGGACAATGTTACGAGAGCCCTCGGAAGTCTCGTATTAATAAAGCAAAGCCCGCGTCCTACTTTCAGCGGCGAGTTACTCATAGACACTGAAGGAGCAATTAGTCTGTTCTCGTATTTCCACCCTTCCTTTTGATACGTACGGGCGCTTTGCCTACCGGCTCTTTAGCTCTCGAGGCTTTTCTTAGAGCTGGCTGGTGGTGCACTCGCCCGGCAAATGAGAAACGATCTGTCTAAACAATGCCCAACCTCGAGACAAAAGCGAGCTTTCTTTTTAACGATAACAATGCCTCGAGTTAAATTAACAATATGGATTGATCGATGACTTTGGATATTTTTTAGGATTTTTAGGATTATTAAAGTTAGTGGAATAATAATAGATTACTCCAATTTAAAAGATTTTAAATGATACAGCAAATAAATTCTGTTTGAAAGAGAATTTTTCTCAAGATCATTTGATGTTACAGACAACGGTTCAGCTTCCGACACTCTGGACCTGAGCTCGCACCATCATCATCACCACAACAACAATTCGATCGGTATCGGTGGGATCGCGACAACCGGCCCCCAGGAAGTCGTGATGAAGGAGAAGAGCAAGAATGCGGCGCGAGCTCGCCGCATCAACGAGAACCAGGAGTTCGTCGAACTCTCGAATCTTTTACCTCTGCCGGGATCCACCACTGCCCAGCTTGACAAGGCCAGCATCATTCGGCTGACCACCAGTTATTTGAAAATGCGATCTGTTTTCCCTCACGGTGAGTTTCAAATCACTCTTCTGTTTCTAATTATTCCCACCTTTGATTAAAGAAAAATAATATTGTAATACAACTGCGAAGCTTCCCACATCGAAATTTATAATAGTAACAAATGGTGAATCAATACGAACATCTCTTACACAGAATGATTAATTAAACTAACTAATCGACATAAACTAGATTTACAAAATTAATCAACGCTATTTCAAAGTCAAACGATTCCAAGTTAAACGGAAGAATAAGACTTCCAAATGTATCCCTAACAAATTGAACTGACTGGTACGCGTCCGTCGGCAAATTATATAATCTCCACTTAGCGGTCCAAGGGTGAAAAGAGAGAAAAAGCGGACGGGGGATAGGCGGACGAGGATTCTTTGTTAATTCAGGCAGCGGACACTTACGCGCAAAGGGCAAATAGTATCGGATGAGATGGATGTGATTGCGCACTTAATGCATTGTTAGCCCCCCGGGTGCTTTGTAAGCAAAGCATGGGGGCTGTTATAGTGTTACAATGGCGTTCCTCGTCGGCCTCCAGAGCCCGCTTCGCCTCGCCCTTCTTATGGCATCGGCGAATTGAATTTCAAGTGGCTGCATCCCTCTAGAATCCTCGGGCGCGTCTTTATTCTTGAAAAAAGCGAACGACAGAGTCGCCCACCCTACCACACACTCGAGCCTCCTTTTTTTTCATGTAGAAAATCGTTGCTAGCAAGTGTTAAACGATCGACAATATCGGTTCGAGATGTTTCATTGACATGGTAGAATGCGGATGTTTGTGTTAATGAAACATTGGGGTTATTTGTTAGAAAATTAGAAATTTGTTGGTGGCACAATTGAGAGATTGGACATAGCATTTTTCGACTATTTCAATGTAGTATTTGTCCTTTCCACGATTATTCCACCAAATGCCCCAAATATTCCCAATACTACACAGAATCTATCGAAGCTATCGGTCGCCCCAGTTGTCAGGGAATGCGACAACATCCGACAGATTTCACCATTCTAAATTCGATCGACGCTTATCGGTCAATCCAATCTCATCTTCGAAAAGCCTGATAATAGCGATGAACAACAAAAGACCGCCGTGTCCGCAAAGCCCTGACACAACGAACAGCTACGCCACAATACGGAAAACGCGTGTCATCGATGATTGAAATGACCAAACCCGCTTTCACTCACCATCGAATTTATTTCGTGGTAATTGAATGTTTCGTCGATCGAGTTGACCGATAGAATTCGAATGATGGTATCAGAGAGTAGACAAGATCCCAATGATCAAGTCATCATAACCGAGGAGAGCAACTCTCGTCTCCGAGGAACATGGTAAAGCGAAGCTCGCACAGCTCGGCCACTGTGTAATTAATGCGCGAACACGGAACACGTACTTGCAGGCTTGATTACACGTCGAGTGCGAAACGTCGTTGGTAAAGCACGTGTACGACAATATCTGAATAAGAAGAGGTCGAGCATATGTGTCACACATTTTCCAAACCGACGGCTTTGTTCCGATTATGAACTATTCTTTCGGATAGTTAATAAATAATACAGCTGGTAATTAAATATCAATAAGTACGTCTGTTAATTAATATTTTTCAAACCAAGAGTTTTATTCCGATTATGAATCTATCATTGATGCAACCGATGTATCACAAATTTCGAAAAGAAACTCCTTCAAATATTTCAATAAAAAGAGAGCATCTCGCAAATATTACAATACTATTCGAAAAACTCAGTGTTCTTAACACGCTGCTAGTGAATAAGAGCCGATAAGATGTTGGGGTGTCCGAATGTCGAACGTAGGGGAGCGAGATAACAAGTGCGAAATATCGGGTCAACCAAAGCACTACCACTTCCCATGATTGTTGGAGGGATCAAGGGGAAATTCACGGCTCTAAATCAATTTTCCAGGTCTTGGAGACGAATGGGGAGCAGCCCCACCGCCTGTCAATCCCCGGGAAACTGCTATCAAGGAACTGGGTTCTCTCCTCTTACGAGTATGTACTCATCCTTTTACCACCCTCATCTATCATCAATTACATCAATTCTACTGTCTTCTTCAAATTAATCCAGTGAACAGTCTACTTTTTCGAATGTCACAATTACGTGCAAATGAATCTTTGTAAACGAGTTGGAATTAATCATCTTACTCGAATTTGTCATCCATGATTATTATGATTAATTGGACGACAAAGTAAACACACGACTAATAAAAATCCTAGTTTAATCACTCCAAATGAGCTATAATTAAAGGACAAATAATACTGTAATGTTTCTCTGATTACAGACCCTGGACGGTTTTATATTCGTGGTGGCGCCGGACGGGAAGATCATGTACATAAGCGAGACTGCCAGCGTGCACTTGGGCCTGTCGCAGGTCGGAGAGATCCCTTCATTTATTTAATTAACGATCCTTTACCTTTGCGCTCGCAATTAAGCGAGTGGTGTCGCACCGTAAATGTAAGAATCGAGGGCAGCCGCGAAACCTCATCTCCCCTTTGTTGCCTCGAAATCATCTGACCAAAGTTTCTTCTAACTCTGACTGCAGGTGGAGCTAACTGGGAATAGCATCTTCGAGTACATCTACCAAGGCGATCGCGATGAGATGAATGCTGTGCTGGAGCCGCCCACTGATCTTGCTGGTTTCACCTTCCCGCCGCCAAACTCGAAGGGTGAAATCGAGCTCGAACGTGCCTTCTCGCTCAGGATGAAGTGCAACCTGGCCAAGAGAAATGCTGGACTCGTCACTGATGGATACAAGGTAAAGAAAATCATTGCAAATGAATATTGATAACTTGTGTATTAATGATTATTTTTATGAGTGGTACTTTGAAAGTCAGTGATACTTCGATCTTGAAACAGTTAATACTGTCAAGTAAACGTGGATTATTATGTTAATGAATAATACATAATCGTGAAATGCAAATAGAATATTGTTGTTAAAATATAATCCCGATGTATCGATAATACACTGAATACATTATAAATAATGCATGTAATAAATTCAATTCAAACAAATTAAGTACGGAATATAATTGGTTGGCAAGAATCGAGTATTCCAAGAGAATAACTAAATTGGAAAGATCAAGCAAACAGATAATTAAATTCAAGAGTTAATGAACAAAGAATGCAAAATCCGAGTGACTGGATTCCTGTTAAAATACATATTAAATAACTTTTCTAAACGACTTTTTCAAACATTCCAATTAATTCCAAATCTACAAACAACTAAGTTGAAGAGACACGAAAATTCGTTTTGGGGATTGTTAGAAGAGTTGACAGGAAAGCAGAAGGTTTTCATACTGACGCAGGCATCCGAGGCGAGGACGAAGAGTTCCGATGGTCGATTAGCATAACGCCTAGGCTGCTTGCACAGGAAATCATAAAGTGAATAAAAATTCAAATGCTAAATAAGAGATAAGAGCCGGTGTGTAAGCTAAGTAGGGGCTGCATTGTCCTGGTCACGCGCGAGTCTGCAGGGAAACTACCACCAGGTAGACGCTGTAGCTCCACAAATCCGCTAGGGAGAACGGCCGCATCCGTTCGCTCGTCGGCAATAAAAACATTAGCCGCAATTTCGACCCACATCCCGAAGGACCCTCCCGTAACTCGTCGAGTTCGCTAGGAACAACAAAAAAAACTGACCGAGCGCGTCTCCACTCGATTTATAGATGGAATTTGCACAAGCATCGAGATTTGAGAAATCAAGGCGTTTACAAAGTTTTTCTTTGTTTGATAGAAATAAGATTTAGTTACTTTTTTTTAAAGGAATATTAAGGAATTATATATAATATTTTCCATTCGTTGGAACATAGAAATCTATACTTTGCTTTATCACGTATGAATCACCATCATTGTTAATCAAGGTTTATCTTGGTCAATCCGATTAAAGCAATAACCAATGGAATCTCTGAGTGACAGACGGCAGTATAGGCTAATAAAGAGAATCAAGGACGGTGATTTCCCGAAATCCGGAAAATATCGCTCCCCTTTCGTAACCAGTGAACATATGCTTAAGAATAATGATGATCCCTCTAATATAATGGCGCGAATCAACGATGTTAGGGACCTGCCCGGGTTACTCTGCACTTGCTGTGCCAAAGAAGCAGAGCTCTTGAAGAGAATGTTTGGCAAATAGCTTGTATAGGGCTGAGCACCACGCTCTCCATGATCTCCATGATGACCGTGGTGGCTGGGCGCTCTCGACAAAATCGCACACAGAAGACACCCCAATAGAAGAACGCTAGGGCATCGTCGAAGTCATGAATGCAACCCCTCCGTGTAAGCTGTTAGCCAGGCAAGCTGTGGGGTGCGATCAGGTTTTTGTATGGCACTTAGCCGTACAAAGCCCGCCACGTAGTTGGCTCGAGCCCTCTGAATACCCTGGCGAACGCGCCAAGAATGCGTGAAATTGATGACTATCATATGCTTAAACGCGTCAAAGCCATGCCGGCTCTTTTCACTAACTTGACTTTGAGATTCCGCTCTTCCCGGCAGTGTCTAGGAATATAACTCAATTTCTTTTCGGGATAATTCGAAAGGAATTAATGAAAACAATATATGAATTATACGAAGTTATCAACATTGACAATAAATAAAATAAGAAAAATTCACTCTATTAGATTCCAGTTCATCGAAATAAATACTATAAATTCCTGTTAAATCAAACCAAAAGTTTTTTTATCAACATTGGTGACGAACAACAAGTATTACACGATTGCCGACGGAAGCACGTATCGTTTGAAGGAGCTCGACGGAAGCAAGCGTCTGCTCGTCGTTCTCACCCCCGCCTTGAAATTATGTATTTTTCCTTCCGGGGGTTGCTCGCTCGCTCTGCAACCCCTCCAAGTGTCGGGATGCACCGGAATTGCATATACATATATATGTATGTATGTCCTGCGAGGTTGCGAGAGATCCAGCGCGGGCATAAGAATAAGCCTATTTGCTTCACAAATTCGCAGAGCTGCCACTCGAGACGAGCGAGCACGATGCTGGTGTGACAAGCGAAGCCTTCAACGAGGCTTCTTTTTCTTCTTTTCTCGTTGCCCTATCGTTCCGTACGCGGCCATTTAATTAACGCACCGAATTGTTAATTTGCACGCTGGCTTGGCGAATGCCACGCGAAAATCCGCACTTCAACCCGGCGGCGACGGCAGCGGCGCTTCGAGAACTTCGACACTCGAGTGTCGCACTTACTTCCTCTTCCTTCTCTCTTTTGAAGGATAATCGGGTGCACATATGTATGTAATGCGAGAGCGAGCTTAAGTGCGTAAGTCGTCCTTATTGCCGGCGATGATGCATTTGCATTCTCGAGCCCACTTATATCGAGGATGGACTTTATTAAGCCGATCTTGTCATTCGCTATTCTAATTAGTACAGAGGCATCTCCAAAGGTGTTAATTAGAAGCTCGTGCGTGATCAAGGCTGATGTATTTAAAGAGGAAACTGTAGTTTGTAATTTGATTATATTTCTTATTTAATTCGAATTCCTGTTATTAGTTTTCGAAATTAATCGTTCCAACTTTCAAAGCGGCGGATAAAGAATTGTTAATCTAGGATTCTAAAATAAAAGTCATATGTACTAAGATTTGATAGAATTTTGAACTAAAGAGACTTTGATTTCTTGTATTACAGGTGATACACTGCTCCGGCTACCTAAAATGCATCGTCGAAGGACCAATTGGTTCCGAATACGAGGACGGTGGTGTCGGCGGACGTTACATTCGTATTCTCGCACTGGTCGCAGTTGGTCATTCCGTACCAACGAGCTCCATCACTGAGATCAAACTCTACCACAACATGTTCCTGTTCCGTGCGTCTTTGGACCTGGATATGGTCTTCCTCGAGCCACCGTAAGTTTAACTGAATAAAATTCAACCCCCTAAGAAAAAAAGGTTCAATCGAAGTCTGGTAAAATCGATACATTACGAGAGGAAAGAGAAGAAAGACAAAAAAGAGAGTAAGCTGACCAAAGAGGGTAGATCATTCTCTCCGGAAACGCAATCAGGGCGACGGTGTAGAATTGCACTTAATATTTCGACGGCGAACCGACGCTGAAAGGACCCGGCGGCGCTGGTGTCAGCCATTAAAATCAGTTTCGTGTTACTGCGGTCCTCGACCAACCCAACTCTCTCCTCTCCTCTCCTCCTCCTCCTCCTTTTTTTTCCTGTCTCCCCCAGAGCTTTTTTTTCCCCATTCGAGCTGCAAATAAATATATCCTGCGAGAGAGAGTGAGCCTATGGACACAGCTTGTACCTGCGTGTGTCGTTTGGTACACGCTGGATGCTGGGAACGAGCACGTGGCGAAATATAAATACTGCCCCGGCGGAGCACACTCGCAGAGAGTGGGAGAAACGTGACGAGAGTCTGGTGCTCTCTCGCATTGGAATCGTCGACGATGAAATTTTATACAGTACTGGGAAAATTCATCTCGCTCGCTTTCGATGTTTCTATGATTTTGTAAAAAAAAAAAAAGCTCGGGGAGAGTGTGAACTTTGAGGGAAAGCAAGAGGATCTGACCGGAATTTAACTCTCAACTGTTATTTTAATGTACTTTTTCTTTGAAGCTTTATTTTTATATAAATTATGCTGACTCTATTCGCTAGTATAACCAATAACGAGTTGACAGAGTTTCTGAAGTTAATTTTCCTGAAGGAGAAAACCTCCTTCGGAACATTTATTTTCTTTTAAAAGTATACTTTCTTCTTTAAGGAAATCTGTTTTTCCTCAAACAGGAATCTTTCTTTTATATCAAGATTTATATCAACTGTTGGTTTGGCGAAAAAGGGGCTTGTTTCATTGGTCCAAGGCTTTATGGTATCCTTTGTTTTCTTGATGTTGCAGAGTGACACAACTTACGGGATACGATCCGTCGGACCTCGTGGGGAAGACTCTCTATCATTTTGTTCATGGAGCAGACGTACTGACAGTGAGACACGCTCACAAAACTCGTAAGTATAATCATTTAATTAATTATTCATTCCACCTCATTAAAATCAATATTGAAATAACTAAAAAATACCTAATTCTTCATATTCTATTATATTCACATACCAATCATTAAATCCTTCAAGTAATCTAAAATATATTATCACCCAAGTCTATCAAATTACAACGAACCCTTAAAGACAGCAAAGGGTTGAAACCCCAAGACAATTCCCCACACATAGGAACCCCTAAAAGGCGATCAGGCATCCCTTGGCGAGCCTGTATCAAGAGAACAGAATTTCCTTTCAAAAGGGCGAGATCTAAAATCGTGTTCTAAAAAGACGCGGCGTTCGCTGGAGGCTGTGTTAGGTAGTCGGAGTACTCGAGGAAGAGGCCACTCTGCCAAGCAAGGCCAAAAGCAGCTGACGCTGCTTAAAGATGTTCGGGATTTTGTTCGGATGTTCGGTGTTTTGTTCGGCGAAACATTGTAGTGGAAACGAGCTTTAACACACACACACACACTCTCTCTCTCTCTTTCTCTTTCTCTCTCTCTTGGCGACGCCCTCGCCACCTCCACGAAATATCCTTTGATCTCGGATCTTCTTCGGGCGTCGCTCGTCCTCGACGAGAGCAACTACAAAACGCCTTTCGTTTTTTGCCTCCTCGCCAGCCACCACCACTACCACCTTCGATCGTACAACCACCACCGTGTTTTCTGCCCAAGGGATGCCCGGATCGGAGACGTATCCGCTTCGGGCGAAGTATGCACACCATCACTGATGCACGCTCGTACATATACACATACGTGTTTGAAGCGCACACAAGCCAAGTCTGTACATTATTGATTGAACAATGCCGGGGTTACGGCGCGAGAGAGTAAAAGAGGAGGCTGTGAGAGCGCGCGTGTGTATATGTGAGTGTGTATGTGTGTGTGGGGGTGTGTGGGGGTGGCGAGGGTGGTCGCCGAGAGGGTAAAGGAGAACGGGGACGAACCTGGAGGACGGGAGAGGCGGACGCTGTTACTGCTATCACTGTTTGAACAGACTCCCAAGCTTTCACCAGCCGCGACTCTCCAAGGGTTCCTTCTCTCTTTCTCTCTCTCTCTCTTTCTCTGATATAATGCCACTAATGTCTGCGCCTGCGGATTCCGCAATCGTCGCGTCAGTTTTTACCACCCCCCCCCCTTTCTTTTCAACCGTGAGATTCTATTTTAGAGTCGAAATCTGTCTGGAATTTGTTCGGATTCCATTTACCACTTTGGTTTAATTCGATTTTTCATAGGAGTTAGTCTACGCTTGGGGAAATGCTTTAGTTTAAGTGTGATAGTCAATATGGCCTGAGGTGTTTCCTGTCGTCGCAGCAATTTTTCTATGCCACTTCTTTTTCATCCGGAGATATTAGTTTGAAGTGAAAATATGGTGGGATTTAAAGGAATTAGGGAAAATAGGAAGACAAAATTGATTTTTTCAAAGTATAATAATAATGATTAAAATAATCATTTTCACTTCGCTCAGACTAAACAGTTCTATGCTAGTTTATATCACTGATAAATCAATTAATATCTAATGAACAAACTTTTGTTTAATTGACAGTGTTGTACAAGGGCCAGGTGGTCACCAGATACTTCAGATTCCTCACCAAGTCTGGCGGATGGGTGTGGATGCAATCGTATATCACGATCGTCCACAACTCGAGGAGCTCGCGACCCCATTGCATCGTGTCCGTGAATTTCGTGCTGACACAAATCGAATATTCCGACCTGATACTATCGCTCCATCAGAAATCGAACACTTCTGCTGGAAATCCACTGACTGCCACGCTGCCGACGCCGATCGTCACTGGAGCCAACAATGATCTTGACAATCATCACAGCCCTAGTCCGCCCGCTTATCGAAACAGGATAAAAGAACCACCGGAAGCAGAGTACCCGGAAGGAACTGCTTATTCCAATCCAGAATATATCGCTGGATCATCGAATCATAGTGATTATTTATCACCGACATACGCACCGCAAACTGTTAATGGGAATGCGCACGAGGAGAATACGTACTACAATCCTGAATGGTTTTATCAATGTGGAGGAGGTATGATCGTTTTTAGAATTGATTTTAATAATCTTCGATTTCGTATTTTCTGTTGAAATTCACTCGGGTCAAGTTTCATGCGATAATCGATAGTTAAAGATTTGACAAAATGATATAAAAGTAAGAATTAATGAATGATTTTTCTTTCAGGAATGCATCAAGATCCTCTGGCACCAGTGCCACAGGAGCACTTGCTGCATCATGGAAACTCCATAATGCCGAGTCTCCAACAACACAGTCCTCAAAACCCCCAACAAAAACGTCAACATCATCCTCAACATCTCTTACATCACGCGACGTCTCTAACCAGTCTACAACAACCCCAACAACACAGTCCACAAAGTAGTCAACAGAAAAGGCCATATTCAACATCATCGAGTTCCTGTGGCAGTACAGACGCGATGGATACTAGACTTCCAAGTCCAATGAGTCTTCACTCCATTCCTAGAGAATTACCACCCCGTTACAACCCCTATCGAAGACCTCGCATCCCTAATTCTCCTTCGACCAGTCTCAATGAAACTGGCGGAGTCATCATGTATCCTAATTGTGGATTTAATAACAATGAGAATTACAACGCGGGTGGAACAAGTGCGGGGATGCAACATCACGAATACCATCCGGATGCCAGTAGTCATGATAGTTCGAATGGTACTGGCTCGCATGGTCATCATCATCTCGAACCAACTGCCACCGCAGGATATACTAGTGTCATCGTTGATTCTCAAAGATACAGTCCAGGATCTGTTGAAGAACTTGGATATCAAGTGGTACCCGTCAGTGGTGGTACACCACCTTTGAGTGAACAACATCATTACCAAGCTTATGATCAATTCGTTCACTGACACCAGCACGAGGTGCCTTGTGCGTAGCACGTGGACCTCGAGAACGGGCAGTGCTACCGTGACACCTCGTCCGGACATCATCATTGCCGGAGGACCTTGACAGTCCTGACGGAGGCGCAGCAGTACAGCTCGCAGGATAATCAACAGGTCCAGGATCATCAGCCCAATGCTGGTATCAGGAACTTTGGTAGTCATTCGCAGAGTTATGCGACTTCGTATAAAAGATTCTGCTCGAAGAATGGAGAGAAACTTAATGAGTGCATCGAACCAATCGCTGAGAATACTTGATGACTTTAAGTTTAATTGAAAGTCATCATGGTGATTGGAAAGTCATTTTTGTCGGGGTTTAGACTTTAGATGCTCGTCACATATCAGTCTTGACTTTAAAGGGAGTGAAACTTACGAAGAAATGCTTGTGGGAGTCTGTGACTTGGGATGTTTTTTGGTAACTGCGTTCAGCACATATCGCTCTTTTGATAGATATTCATGACTCGTTTGACTGTATATTGTTTGAATTGGTATTCCTTAGGCGTTAGATTAGGTAACGAGTGTTGTTGGAAGAGCGGACACTTTGCACAATTGTTAGGACGAAGCTCTCTCCGTCTATGATATTTATTCCAAGGTTTCATTCGAAGATATCTCTAATCGACAATTTGCTAAGTTAATAATCGTAAGCCTTTCGTTGCTTAAGAAATACGAGAATTAAGAACAGCTTCGAGCATTTGGAGTATCGTCGAACATAGAAATTGAAGAATTCAAGAACTAAGACAAGAAACTCGGTCGAAATTGTCGCGCTGCTCGTGCTGGACACGAGGAGTTAAAGGTAAAGTCTTGACAATCCCAACAAGCGACGAACCTCCTGACTAGTAAATTCTGGAAAGCGAACCCTAATTAAAAACCAAGAGTGCTATGTTCCGAGTCCCCGTGGACTTTGCACTCCACTACCAAACACAAGCAAAGAGACCAGTTGTTTCTGTAAATAAGGAAGAGTAAAAAAAAACACACACACACTACGCATCGGAGAAGCGTTTGTAAATAAGCCTAGCTCATGTACATTATTCGGTTGTTATAGCTCATTAAGGCGGCCTTGTACATAATGTTTCTTACATAGATATCCGAAGACTGACCGGTGCTTGTGCCAACCGACCAAAGAAGACACGACCCACTTCTCTATCTTTCTCTCTCTCTGTCTCTCTCTCGATCGTCTACCGATTCATTCTATTTTTATTCCAACATAAATCCTTATTTCAACCACCCACACATACACTAATACACACACGCGTCATGCCACGTAGAAGAGTCCAAATGACTCGCGATAGACAGTAAACAATTAGCAAGCAGCGAGATATTTTATTATAAATTCTGGCCCGGGTAAGGTGAGCCGTGCTCCTTGTCTCACGGCACATATCTGTGCGAGGGAGTTGCGTGTGTATAGGATGAACCTGCGCACAACAATCACACGGAACCCGATTCCCTTATTTATATCGATGTAAAGTGTGCAAGATCACTCGAGTAGCGAGAAACCCGCGAACACGAACCTATACCATTATAAGGTGATGTAAATATTGTAAAAGTATAGCGCGCGCTCTGCATACCTATGCGAGAAAAATATACCATATTTTCCTCTGACGAGATTCTTGTTTTTTCTTAGATTTCATAATGCAATCTTATTCTCATTCCTCTGAAAACGTTAGTTATTAAAGTTCTTGTACGAAATGAAATCCTTTCCTTTTAACGAGTTTGAAACAATGTTCCTTTTCATTAAACTGATGTAAATTACCAAAAAAGAACAGTAAAGAGAATTCTCGGGAGGGTTGAGATTTTTTTAAATCACTCATTCGACAAACCAAGTTTCTTGCAGTCTCTCTATTAAATCATTTAGCTTCCAAAGCTTACCTCCCATAGTTGTAAAGTATTCGAAAGAGACTTCGGCTGGTGGCGGGTAAACACGGAGGACAACCGAATAATTTCCAACGATTCAAGCTGGGCCCACTTGTTCAGTGGTCAATTAGTGTTTACACCCTGAATAGGTTGGGCCGAGTGTATATGGTCACCTGTCAGCCCAGGTGCCCAAGAGGATTTCCTATTTTCATGCTGGGAATTCCCCATGGGATTCAATGCACCCCCATGCACGCAGGTACTCGAACACCATCGTCGCTTAACCTCGTCCTCTTCCCTCGAATTCCCCGGGCTAATCCGAAACACGTGAGGAATACCGTTTTAAGTATCTCCAGATATAACTCTGCGAGTTTGCCGCTCCTAAATCGCCCAAGTGTTTCCATCCTGGCAGCTACAGTATTGTTGTGTGTGACAATGCTGCTTGTATTGCAGGCACCGCTGACAACTTTATTGGCCCGAATTTGAAAAGATGCTTGTGTTAGTACGATGGTTTAGTAATATTTCTTGACAAAACACTGAATGTCCCGATAGATTGTTGAGCGATTCTTTTAAACAGGAATTGATGAATGTTGGCTATTTTTATTATTGAAGAGGAAGTGTTGAAATCGAAATTAAGTTTCGTCTTTTGGACAGCAGTGATATTATTAGCTCGGTTTACTAATATTTCTTGGCAAAAGATTACAAATAAATTTTGTAATTACGAAATATGTTTACATCGCATAATACTGTAATAATGACACTAGTCACATTCGAGAGATTCTCACGTTTCCTTAAAAAAAGGGGTGAACACGCGCGAAAGCAATGCCAGAAACTCAACAAAGGGCGCAGGGATCATTCCCAGCATCCAACACAGGACACCGCCGAGAAATGGAAGAAAGCAACGATCCTATTTTTCTCCGCTCGATTCCCCTCGCGGCCGACTGGCACGAACAATAAATTAATTGTGCCTTCTGCGAGAATCGGCCTTTCGGGGGTCGTGTGCCCCAAGTCTGCATGGGGTCGTTTGCGCGCGCAAAAGAGCCACGTGCCTTTTTAGAGTCGCCGTCAACCTCGCCCCGGTTTTCCTATTACCGCGAGACATCTAAAAGACAGGTTTCACAAGACACCAACTCACCCCCAAAGTTGCAGCCCTTTGAGGGCGGACGTTCATTGTACTATTGTCTATTGATATCTATTTCTTTTGTACGTTTGCTTTAAATCTAGTAGTGTTAGCAGTGAATTAAATCTATCGGCATAAATATTTTTACAAATTTTGATATTGATGTTATTAATGTAGAACTGCCCTAATTTATCAGGATTTGAAATTGAATAAGTATTGAATAAGATTATTACAGAAAACATCTAAAGTCCTTTTAAGTTTAATCTTTTACAACATATGACTGTTTAATAATACTAAAATACTAAGAAACTACAGAACTTTTCAAGCACCCTGCGAAGAACTTCATAACTTCCTTCGAAGCTAACAACCACTTTGAATAGAAATGTCTAATATTCTTCAACTACCACGAAGTTAATCGCAATTAACTTCGGATTTACTATACTCATACTGACATGAATATACATGAGGAAATTCCACGTGCGATAGGGGAGAGAGGACTGTTAGGGGTTGCTGTTGCGCTATTATAGAAGGCGCGTACGAACGGAGGACAAACGCAGCGGGAGAGGAACGCGTGCGCCTCGTTAAATTCTTCGGCCACGCGATTCTGATGCGATCGTGATTCTGTGAAATTGCGAGATCGCTCGTCGTCCGATCCGACAATCGCCTCTGGCGATGCACGTCAATGCCGATCATTGTACGCCCCTTCCAACTAAGGATCATTATTTAGACCTAGCTTCTATTGATACTCGATCATCTTGATTACTCAAATATCAGATAGGAAGGAATTCTAAATTATTAGATGCTAATTTAATTGCACACTGCAATTTTAACATTGTCATTTTTAATGATTCAAAGGATCCAAATTTTCTTAACTCAAATCAAGAAATAATAACGAACTTAAAAATGATGCGAATAAATTATTCTTTAGCAACTAAAAAATAAAGTGTAAGTTTGCCACGTGCGCAACAAATTGAATTCAACACATGTATACACGTGTCTAGCAAACACACTTTATAAAGATTACCAGCTTGTCCCGAAGTGTATTCTTCCTTTTCTCCGACTGGTTTCATGAGAAAGGAACAATACGATCAACGAAATGGGACAGCGGTAGAACAACATATGTCTCGTGGCCCAATTGGCGAGGGGTGAGATGGAAGTCGTCCGCATCTCAAATCCCAATCCCGCTTACGAGTATAATCTCGTGAATAGTCGGGGATGTGGTTTCCGATAAACACTCGACAGGTTGCGTGCGCTATAATAATAATTACCCTCATAATGCTACAGTATAGAATTCGTGAATTATTAAGGGGTGGTAATACCGCTGATCTTCCTGAATTCAATCGTGGAATCGAACTAATTTTCTTCATCCCTTTGACAAACAAGTAGTTTCTGTCTACTGTTGATATTAAAGAAAAACTAGAACATTCATCCCTTAAGGGAAAAATGAAAGCTGACCAATAAAAACTGGCCTATCAAATACTTTGTAAATAATGCAGTTCTGTCATAAGCGATATTAAAGTAAATTGCAGAAACACACAATTAATTATGAATAGTTTCGTATTCGCTTATGGAAATTACACATCCAGTAGGAAGACTAGGTTCAGTAAATCTATCGCATAAAGTGTACGAACAAGCACTATGCGAACAGGTCGACACACTCGCAACAAATGAACAGGTACAGGTGGTAGCCGTCTATATGAGAAGACAGACATACAGAGTGTGCCAAAATTAAACCGCCTCTCAATATCAATTTATACTATAAACAATTTATCAACAATCAAGAAACACCAAATAATTTCGATATATTCAACAATAGCTATAATATACGAAGTACCAAACATTTCACCAAAGCTAAATTTCATAAAACCAGTAACAATACAACCCCCAATATGAAAGAAAAAATAATAGAACAACAAACACAAGATTCCCAGCGATGGTAATAAAAATCGACTAAAGTACGATGAAAAAGTTTTCATGAAAACTGACTTGGTACTAAGAATCGAGTGGCCTATCAGTCAATGGAGGACGCCGGCAGATTTCCGCGACACCCTGTACGATTTACGGGGGTGGGCCTCTGCGCAATCAAGGCGAAGGGGGTGCTTTAGCGGAGTCGAGCCCCAGTAACCAGGGCAACGGCACGCAACGCCGCCCACAACCCTCCGGCTGTCTTGTCCGATGTGTTTGCTCGATGATTTTATACCAATTACGGCCTATCCCCACACACTATTGCCTACAGCCACCTCCGACTAACCCTCCGGCCTCACAATCGCTTCCTGCGAAAACCCACCACCATCACCACCACCATCACCACCAGCATTGCGACATACGTACCACAATAATGTTACGTGAATCGCCTGTTCACCTGACGCCATGGTGATCGAGACAGAGAGAGAGAAAGAGAGAGAGAGAGAGCGCTTCCGTTCGGAAGTTGAGAGCTACGACCACTTCCACGACCACCCGCACTCGATTTTTGATAGGTCTGCACACACACACACACACACAGATAGGGAAGAATACATTGTACTAGAGCTTATAAGTCTGGATACTCTCGGATATCTTTATGTCTCGGGTGACCGAGCGTCTTTACTTGAGATCGCCTGGTGATTAAGGGTGGTCGATTGTCATTGAATCCTGGCTATCGAGGAAATTGAATGGAGCGCTCTATCAAGATGCTTGGGATGATAAAGATAGTTTCTTTAGGAGTCTCTTTTGTGTAATTCCAACGAATTATGTTATTGTATATAAATATTAAAAGAATGTTAAATTAGTTAATGAATGATTGATGAATGTAATAGTTTCAGAAGTTATAGTATTAGTTTTCCTTTCATTTTATAAGTGCTTTGATATCTCAAGCCCTTTCACTCTGAAATATGATTCCACTTACAAGGATGACTAGACGACAAGAATACCTACTTACTCCGGTTCCTATCATCGATACCGATTTCATTGAACGACCTTTCGCCGAGGCTCGAGTGGGGAAGCCACCCCCGCATTTGGGGGTGGTCTCACCCCGATTGGAGATTCGAGTAATAGCTACTGAGTAGACAGGAAGACGGGGACTAATTGGTGGGACACACACGATGACAGACGAGGGTGGATGATCCTGAGGAGATGCGATACGAGGATTACTGATTACCCTTTGCCAAGGGGAGCCAATGACTCCAATTAATCGTTTATTTCGCTTAGCTTATTGATACAGGATCCTCGAGTCACTGAAGAAGTGGCTTCTTTGGTAATGCGCTCGTTGCGAATGCATGGCTAATGAATACTTAGATAAATACGGGAAACCTAACATGATTACTATACTGTAATGATACTCTCTAATGATTCTTGGATGATAGAATCATCCATGATTCTACGAGGGAAAATACAGGTAGCGACATCTTCCATGAGATTCGGCAAGGAAAGCGCGTCCAATGCCGATGGAGACAAGTTGAAAGTTACACTTTCAAATGATATAAATGATTCTCTCGCTTCCAACTCTATGTACATAAATAACGTTCAAAGAAAAGGATGCTGTATTAATGAATGCGGTAATTGACGATGGACGATGAATCAATAATCTTTAAAGACTAATTAATCTAACACTCTTGTTTCGTTAAGTGATTAGTCCTTTTAAGAAACGCCCTCTCGAATTCGAGATCATTTCGCGCCCTAGTTGAATGAATGAAATCTTTCTTATTCGTTTTCGTCAGAATTTCGATCGTGCTTCGTGGTAAGTGCCGTAATGCATGTTGTTCTTCGAGGAGAAATCATCGAGGGTGTCACTGCCACTGTACATCGAGAAACCTCGTCTCGATAGTAATTCACCCGGCACAATGGTGGGATTCGTGTAACAGAAGTCCGACATCATGTTCGTCTGGTGGTTTAATTGGTTCGACCTGAATAATCATAGTTTGTCATTAAAATCATCCATTAAATTAAATCGGTGCTATGCTGACCAGCAAAATTATGTTGGAAAATTGATTTGAAAACTAAGTAATATTGATGTTAGAAGTAATGACAAAAGTTTAAAGTGACAAAGAGATAACTTTAGTTTTGCCAGGTCATCATAGCAAAGACTTCAGTTTCATGTGTCTGTTTTATGGAAAAGTAAAGTAATCATAGCATTTTTAGCATTGAAAATCCTTAAATGTGAACGTACAGAAAGTAATAAATAACGTCACTGAGAAAAAGATTAAATAGGGATAAAAGGAGATTTACGACGACTGACAGAGTTCATCATCATTCTTAATCATGAGAAGATAAGTAAGAATCAATGATGAAGATCGATCTTCGTGAATGATGAACATCTACGAGAATGAATCACAAGGAATAATTAGAGCGAACGTATCCGAAGGTGAAGAGGCTTCATCTGATGATTGTTCTACCTGTTCCAAGTGAACCATGCGCGAGATAAGAGGGAACAATCGCTACGTACGCAGTAAAGATACGATATCAATGATTCCACTAAATGGACTGGTGAGTCACTAAACGAGCGCGCCAATGACTTCTCCCGCGTGAGTTTCTGTAATTGGCCCAAGCACGCACAGTGAATTTCGATGCCGTCATTAATAGTGATTTGAGCGACGCTTTAATCTTGACACCATACACGAACAGATAGATTATCGGCTGAGCGTTGCAACACGATTTCCATCGGATAAGCAAAGGCATTTATGGCAATGATGCTTTCTGATAATTCTAGACGCCGTTTTATTTATCACGACACTGTTACACGGTTGGACTTTGATCCCTGGAATTCCCGATTTATGAATTGATGAATCTAGAAATTGTAGGTGAAATACTAAAGACATGGAAGATTGGGGAATTTTAGTGAAATACTCAAATCATTTAAAAACTTGAAGATATTAATTTGTAAGATACTCTGATTAGTTATGATTTCAAAGGATCCTCGCTCATCGGATTCTCTTGTTTTCTTACTCACCTGTCTGATGATAACCGGTGCATCCACACATAAAGAATGGTCACCAGAATGAAAAGTATTACGAGGGCACAGCCGCCGACACCACACGCTATCGTAAAATACAGCGTCAATTCTGCGTTATCCTACAAACACCAATCATCATACAGAACATCCTGCAATCTTATAATTCCCATTACCAAAGCTGCAATTAACGTCGACCAAGAAAACACCCTGGAACATGATTCGCAAAGGTACAATCTTCCCATAACACGTTGATTACCGAAGCAATTATATTTAATAGTTTCGCTACTCCTTGCTAAAAGTATTTATTAGCATTATTTTCGACGAAATAAGTATGCCTGTGCAATGAATGTGAACGACATGGCAATCAACTTATCAATTATAAATCCTTCTGTGTTTCCATTGGAAAATAATTTAAAAGTGAAATTATTCAAATTATATTCAATTGCCAACGATGAGTTGTTCTACCGAGTGCAGGATGGAAGTATAAGGAGGCCCAGTGGGTTTAACAATGCTTCATAACAGTACGAAGGCGAATGCAAGAATGCGAAAAGGATCGCTGCCACGCACGGCTGCCTTGCACTTCCTCCCGCCGCTATTTCGCAAGAGGCGTTTAACGCGAATGTCAACACACGCGCCTCAAATCCATGACAAAGAGTGTTTAAGATGCTTAAGTACAAAAAAGAAATTCCTCCATCGTTCATCGGATTGTCCATTCAATTTCTATTGAACATCAATACAATGAAAGTATCGATTCGATCGGGACGACAATCGGATATTTTTCTTCGATCTATACACGTGTATTTAATAGATAGTACATAATACATAGTAAATAGAAAGACATAGCGATTCTATCATGGAACGAGTGGTCGAGAAATTCTCTCATTATACTCCCAGCATCTTCTTGCTTCACCATCCTACGACCTTCGCCAGCACATAGTTGCATCTCTAATCGCGCGTTACCCGCGTGGCAGTTTGTAATTAGCGTTACAAAATAGCCGGCATTACACACGACAGTATTTACACACTCTTTGGCCAGCTGGTTGGTTCGTTCTGTCTTGTGAAAACGATCGCCCTGACACGCAATCCCTCATAGCTTTTTCGATCGATTAGTGCCGGCTAAACGCGACGTTAGAATATCCTGTCAAGATCATAGAGCGTGTAATAGTGCCAGGTTTACTGTTCTAATTTCTAATGCCACTTTTTGCAGAAAGCGAATAGATTTATTAGCAAAAATCGATGTATGGATATTTATGACAATACGTAACCTCCAGTCACGCTATTGCAATTCTACTGTCAAGCGCAAACCGTTTCGCGTGTGAGAACGATCGAAGGAAAATTGGAGAAAGTCAGGTAGTTTAATCTATACTTATTGATCGATGCACCCATTAATTATTTAAACGATTCAAAGTTGTTGTGATTCATAAACCGTGTCTTATGTGGAATGTGTAATAAATGCAATCCACTAATAACTTCAATGCCAGGTGCAATAAAATTAACCCGCGTGTTGCACCAGAGACTGATAATCGGCGCACTCACTTTTTCCACGAAAGCCAATGTCTTTTGGGAAAGGCTGACCTGTTCTACCAGCGGCTTAATTAAGTCTGATAAGGAATACCTATTCCACGAGTCAGTAGCAGAGAGCGGCCGATTCAGGCGTTAATCAACATCATCGCGATCACGAGACATGGGGAACGAGGTCGTGCCATGAATGGTGCGAGTCTCACTCGCTATTCGTATTGGTTGTATCACAATTTTTCAACCAGGGTGATTTTCTGAATGAACGCGCACACAACGCTAACGAAACACATAGAAATCCTCCCTTTATGGGAAGAAAGCTTCAGCGTTAAAGACTCACCATGATAATTAAGATCGAGCCAAGGAAAAGCGCGTGAGGACCACCTAGGAGCGCGCGCTCCGTCTAACTAAAGGCAGAGTGCGAGCGCGCTCCAGATATCAGTATCAGTGCGTTATCGTTGTGATCCCGATATACCTGGCAATCCGGTGGCATTGTTAATTCAGCAGTTTTGATTGCCGCCAGCCATTGACAAAACTTCCAAGTTTCGACAACTTTCTGTGCTCTCTGCTCTTTCAATGGAGCTTCTACTTCGACCCCTGAGTACTCCCATCCGACACTTCACACACCACACACCATACACTTTTGGAACAATAACTGTTACGATGAAAGAAACGAGATACACCAAGGATATCTTTAACGAATCACAAATACGACTTTTCTCATTGGTACTAAAAACTATGTACTAATTTTAAGAAAAACTATAAGTTTTTAACAAGGATTCTAGGTGCCTGGAAAAGTCGAGGTGTGCGCGGCGAAGTCCGGATGGCTAGTCAAATGAACGACGTGCGAGATGCGAGTACCGTGCCAAAGTGTGTGCGTAATACACCGCCAGGTAAGCATCCTCAATGCTGATAAACCCCACCACCAACGCCGGTGGCAGGACTGTGTGTACACACGTGTGCGAGTCTCGCTCGGATGTCGCCGCCCGGCTACCAAGTATACACACAGAGTCACCGATGTTTTTCCCTTGGGTTTTGTCGAGGCAACGCGGGTCCGACACTGGAGAAAATCGATGGTGTGTGTCGATAGAACGTAGCACGTGGCTTAGCCCGTTCACTGAAACTGGCTGACTCTATGCGTCGAATTACTATATTATGTTTATGCGTTTGCCACCCCCTCTTTTCCAATGCGTATTACCTGGAACTTGATAATTTATAGGACATGTGAATTTATGGATTGTAGTTGTAATATTTATGGGTACGGGAAAAGTGAAAGGGAATTCTTAGATAAGTGGATGATAAATAAATTATGTGATAAACTAAATTCTGAAGTCCCTCGCACTTTCTCCGAGAGTAGATATACGAAAGCACGAAACTTAATAAAGGCAATTCAAAAAGACAGATTAAACATTGTATCTTTTTAGTAATATAATATTATTCCAGATCTTTCTTCTAGACGTCGTACAAAAATATAACACATCAACATACAGTCAAAAAGCGTAACAATCTACACAATATCACCCATAGAAATATTTTCGTGAGTTTTTCGAGTATCAGCGCAAAGTGTCATGAGCCAGTGCAACACATAAGGCAGCAGCGTGCTGCACCCTAAATACATGTAATACGGTATGGGTTGCGTGGAGCCGAAAGGGTAAAGCCACAAACCCCTTCTGGTCCCATCCCTTATATGATGACTAAGAAAACTAGCTAAAACGATCCAAGCGTACTGCCCTAATCTCGGCCAATCGAACGCATTGGCGCTCAATACGAAGAGCGACCACGTCAGGAGTGGAACGGTGGTGCAATGTAGAAACGGTCGTTTCTGCAATTCCGTAGCATCCTGCAACAACAACACACAACAAGATCCAAAGATTACACCTACACTAAGAAAACTTAAGAAAAAACTAATTATGTTAATGATGCCTGCATTTATATGATCACACCCAGTTTCTAGTTTTCGATGCGAGAAAACAATCGAAGGTCGACTGGCATCATACCAATGAACTCAGCTGCGTGAAAATAAAGGAAGGTTCGACCAACAGTTTTCACCAGAAGAGCGATTTATAAATCACTGATTCCAATTCCCAAGAAAAAAGTGGCAGAAGCAAGAGAAAAGAGCAAAAGAAATGTCACGGGTAAGAAGGAGGGCAATAAGAAAGTTGCTGATTAGAAATATCGAGTTTACGCGATAATCGTGAGGTTATAAGGCGTAAGCAGGGACTCACACTGAACTTCCAACTGCGAGCTGCTAGGAAATGATCGACATCGACGAACGAGGACAGGGCAAAGCAGAGAAAGACGCTCGACAGATTTTGGACGAGCGACTTTCTCGAAAGGATGATGATGAGGGCCCACGTGAGGCCGCCAACGGTGGCATGTGTCAAATTATCGAAAATCGCGCGCGCCAAGGCGCTCGTGCCATTTCGTTGCGTTTCATCACCCAGGAACGAGCACACTCCAATGCCACTGGTCAATAACAACCTCCAGAATACCTCCCATTTCCAGCAGTACATAACAACAACACACTCTCCCAAATCCCCACCTCGATCTTCGTCAACTAAAAACTAGCCGAAATGGTCTCAGTCCGCCGATAGTCGATGACAGTCACCAGCTGGCCATCTTGATGCACTCGCATTAAATACTTTATCAGAGTATAGTCCGCTCTTGATAAGAGGCCGGTGGTGCCCGCTCGAACTAGAGTACCGGTTACCGCTAATTTTCCAGTATTCCTGTGCGCCTTCCGCACCAATTAGAGGGAAAGGCATCATGGAGCAGATTTCTAATCGTGCCACTGAAGTACGCGGTACCAGTATACGGGAATAATTTCAATTACCACGTTTGTTTTCTTACGAGTCGCAATGGCGTTGCTGTCTTATTATCGAGGCGGGATAGTTCTTTGAGTAGGGCATCGATCGTTGCAACTCCTGTGTCAGATTCAAAGTTTGGCTTGCATAGTGTTGCTCTCCGGCACCGAGTGTAGGGCTCGACTAAAAGGATTACCTGTACGGGAAAGATCGGTGTTAGTCGCATTAGCTGAATTACATTGTCTATTGCACAATGGTAACTCGGGCTAACTATCATCTCTTATTCGTTGAGCACATGCATAGTGTAGAATCGTGCGGCGGCCTCGACTTCTCTTTGTTTGCCTGGCTTTGTCCGTAGCATATGTGTTTATACGAAGCCCGTGTGACCGATATGCTCGCATAATCGGCATTCCTCGCTGTTTCATAATCGCACGTGAACACGGGACACTGTAAATACAGTGTCAATGTAATTGCATTTCTAAAAAGCCAAATGGAAATGCCCAATTTTAATGAAGGCTTTTTCTATGCAGCTCAATCAAACCAATCTATGAATATAACCTTCAACAGCGCCTTTAACACTGTTCGCAATGGCTAGGAATTATTCTAGCTAACACATAAAATCTTGTGTGCTACAGCCGACCAACAACAAAAGGGAAGAGTTCAGGGGGTACTTGGAGAAGGCGGGTGTGCTAGATGCCTTGACAAAGATTCTAGTATCACTGTACGAGGAGCCTGACAAGCCGGAAGATGCTTTAGAGTATCCTTTCTTATTTACCATAATCTAACATATTCAACTCACAGTCGAATACAAGAAAGAATATTTCCTGAGCATGCTACGCAGATATATTCGTAAATACCTTGGTGGTATTACGGAGGCGAACACTGAGGTAGAAGCATTGAAGAAAGAGTTGGAGGAGACGAAAGCCAAAGTCCTAGAGCTCAAAGAGAAGCTGGTGAAGTACGAACCCGACGCGGTGGTTCCAGCGGAGTAATCGTGACAAGCAAACCACTATGCCTTAGATTACAACTTACCGTACTAGTCCCAGCTGGGTACTGACTTATCGGAACAGTCAGAGCGACAATGTGCCTTATAGTACAACATATAGATGTACCAAAACAACTTGGAAAGATACCTTAGGCTATAAGATAAATTTACTAAGTAGTAGAACGTATGAGAAATTCCGCTAACTATAAGTCTCGATTTACGTTACAATCATGTGCGAATGGCATATAGATGGTAAACATTCCTATCCCCCTTTTTTTTTATAAGACAAATTGACTACGCGCGACTGCTGATACTCATTATCATTAACTATACGAATATGACACGAAGCTGAGGTGACGGTTCATACGAAGCTTGAAAAAACTAAATAAAAGATCTAAATAAACATAAATCAGAGATATATCGCATGTGGTGTAACTTATGCGTCGCACTACAACCTACGGCTGAATGCCCACATGCATAACAGAGTTGTTTCTAGCAATAGTATGTCCAATCCCCATAGAATTTTGATCATCTATTGTTCGTGGTTGTACTGTCTATGCATGAGTATCAAGAACACTGACTGTACATTAAGTTGGAAGTGAAATGTATTTGCAATAAAATACATAAACATTGGTGTGTATCTAACTTATAGCCTAAGTACATTCGAGCCCTCCCAATCACCCGACACAAAGACAGTGCGTCCAAGTTTATATTCACAGACCTCTTTATTGTTGAATAGTGCGAGTAGTTGTACCCTACAGTGCGGAGAATGTGACCAAAGGAGGGTGAAAAGATGGATCAGACTTCACTGGGGTACAGCGGGTACAGATGTAGTCGAAAAATAGGCACCTCTCGAGCATTAGGCGATTCTCGCGTTAGAACGGTATCGATAGAAACGAGAAAGGGAATCGATCATTCTTCATGAAGCTTTGCCACTCTGTCTACGCTTGATCTCCCAATTATAGATACGCGCCATGTTAACTTCGGTAGTAGTGAATTGATCCCTAACAAAGTCTAAATCATGCTCGACGTGACTTAAGTTCTTCTTGGCCGCTTCGATGTTCTTCGTAAGCATATCTTGTGCGTCGTCCAACGTGTACTCTAACATAACATTGGCTCCCAGCCACAGGCACACTTTATCGGTCGGTGGTATGACTGCCTTGGCGTAAACCTGCTCCGACAGCAGGAATTGCGTCTCCAAGTCTTTGCTGTTGTTCTTCTCTTGTTGGAGCTTTCTAATCATCTCGAGCGACCTTTCCAAGTCCGGTATCTGCGCCTTTAGCCTTCTCCTCTTGTTAGCCAGGTTGTATTCCATGAACTTGTATTTTCCATGGTTCTCCTCAAGCATTCGCAACACCTTGTCGACCGTGTCGTTCTCCGGCTTTGCCATGAAAGCGTCCACATCGTCCTACAATTCGTAACAAACAAACTTCCATCATTAACAGGCTCGTCTCGACCTTGCACCGCAGTGCGTTTTCTATTCGTTTTGTGACCATATAAGGTTTGCTCAGCGGGAAAGTCTTGTCATCTCTGAATCCCTCGAGAAAGACTTTCCTAATTGGTTGATTTCCCAAGCATGCAGATAGAACTACTTCTTCTTTAATAGGGAATACTTAGATCATTGTGAAACAGTGAATATTCTTGTATTTTTTTTGCGATTTCTGTTGCGACAGCGTGAGGAACAAGACACGGCTAAATGTCGGCCGCTTTTGACTTTCTTTTACACGGGAGATACCAGTGCAATATTGCTGATTCTATAGTCTTTGGAAGCGTCGAAGTTTCGTTTACAAAATGATCTTACGACAAAATCGGCCTCCGGAATCCCGGCGTACGACTTCTTCCCTTTATCCAGGCCAACCTCCTTCTTATTGTCACCGGCTTCCATCTTGAATTGCTCACACGCACTCGACTACCATCTTCCGGCCGGATTCTCATGATATGAGTTTTCTTTTGATTTATTCGAAAGCCTTTTATACTACGTGTTGTTTTAATAATAATGTATTCGATCCTAAAGATAGTTTTTCACAAAGTTTCATCGCTACATCGTATTCAACGATGAATAAAATTAATTATATATGTGATAAATGGGCTGAAACACGATGTCGAGTCTCTGTTCTAGATTGATAACTTTCAATGGATGTTACATTTATGCAGTGGCGCCACCTGTAGTTGACAGTATTTCATTTTCAAAAAGAAGACTGCGTAATGGTATAAAACACGACAAAGTAGAACAATAGTTTTTAAGAACAGTTAAATTAATGAACCTGATTCTATTGAGAATCCCGGAGATTTTAGAACAATCATATGTATATCTATCTATTTAGGACTAACTCATCAAATTACTTTATTAATTCTTGTTAAATTATATTTACTTTACTCAGTGGTTTCGGCGTAGTAACGCATACCTTCGATTACCCCTATCTCGTGGCCAAAAAAGCAAAGTCAATTAATCGACTGGCAAACACTGCTGCGTAAGGTGTATTCCAATCGAAGTGGCTGTGGGAGCGCTATCATCTGGTAATTAATTCCCGATAAGGATACCGTTTATCGGCAATATTGAAAGCGAGGCTCGGCGAAATTGAGCTTTTGTTCGTCGCACGCTTTCACACTCTGTCCACGAATGACAATGACGTTCTTCAACAAAATCATACGTTTTCAACATCATCCTCCCGAAGGATATGCCAACTGTTTCTATCGGAATAAAAATTGACTGATAACCAAGCAATCCGTCTTTTAAGATATCCGAGTTCCGTCCTTCAAGGAATTCTTTTACCGATAAAGAGAGAGAGAGAGAGAGAGTCGCACTCATGCGAGAGTTTACCAACACCACCCTGCAACCCTCTTGGCGATATTTCCGCTCAATTAACGAGACAATAGGGTTAGGGAGAGCGCGAGAGAGTAAGAGTACTAGCCAAAGTATCGATATCTATTCCCGTAATAGAGATATCGGCCATTAAACATTCCAGGAAACCTTCTGGCCCCTTCAGACACCACCATGTGTCTGGATTCTCGCTGGTCATCGCAAAGTGGCAGATTCACTTTTTTTTATTACTCTCTCTCTCTTTTATAAGATCGACTGAAAGCACTTCTTTCGAGTTACTATGTGAAAATATTCGTGCATTTCTGTAATTAGCCAATATTCACGATAATGATTACTATCTTGAATTGCTCGCATTCGAGTGAAATGATACGTCTATCCTTAGCATCTTACCAGCACGAATGCACAAACGGAGACGATATTACACTTAGAGTTTCACTCTGGACGCATTCCTCCCCTTTGATACACTTTATTGGCCTAATAGAACCGAATTGTTAGTGTATCGTGTAAAGCCGACTGGACACCCTATGAATCCTTCCTCTCTCTCTCTCTCTTTCTCTCTTTCTTGTACTTCTCTTCTCTATCTATCTACGTCTTTGTCTAGGTGTCTAGACAGCTCGCGCGTGAAAAGAGCTTCCTTTCAACCGACAATTATCTTGCATGCAAAACAAACGTCCACCGCCAGGGCCTCGCTATGAATTATGCCCCACTTATTACGAATCAACGAGACAAAAGCTACCTCCGCTCGAACGCGTTACACTCTTTCGTTCTCAATTTTCATGGACCTGCTTCGAAATGTTTCGTGGAAGTCGAAAGATTTCCGATTTACCTATTCGTTCTACTTGATGTGCTTACTTCGAGAAGCTTTGCTACAATGAAGACTCTATCTGCCTGACATGGAAATGTGTACCGAGTGATCCGGGTCTTTCGGAAAGGGTCACGAGGTCGTAGGAGCTTTGACCCTTTGGTTCGAGGGAGGTGCGGGTCCTCAAAGCGATAATATCAATGCTCGGCATCACTGATCATATGTGAATGTTCATAAATAATGTATCCCTATAATGATTAACTGCCTACTTACGTAAAATAGAATTTCGACGGATACGTGTAACAAAAAATTAACGAATCCATATGATGATTTCTCACACGATTTACACTCTCTAACCATTACATTCAACAAACTCGAAAATTACACGATTACTCCAATTCCAATCTTAAAAGGATCTAACACGAATTGAACTCTTCCGATGACGATGTCTCGCTCATATGGTACTTGGATCCAATCGTATCAGACTAAACTGTTCTCCGAGCATGCATATAACATCGACTAATGACAACTTTCTCGTGCGTTGCGCACGAGCGTAGGATTATCTGGCTAGGAGAGATTAAGGATGTAACGTTTGTTGTAGGCGCATAGATCACGATGATGACCCGTAACGAGTACGTGTCGAGTACGCTGCAGGGCGATCATATGGGCATGGATGGGGTATACCAAACAGGAGTGATCCGAGCTCGGAGCGAGTGGACTGAGTGAGTTGGAGGTCGGAGGAGTATATTGGCCATTTCCGCAGGAAGCCCTAGGTAACCTGTAACCGCCATTGAGGTTGGAACTGAACGTGCCACAGATCGCTATCGTTTCATAACAGCATGCTCTGAATTCGCCTCCTCCCCCTCCCCCTCCTCTTCTCTTCTGCCCCGTTGTATTAGGATCCTCGGCCAACTTTAATTCTTTAATCCCCCCTTTTAATTCGCGCTCTCCCGGATTCACCTAGACTAGACGGACATTTACCTCGCGCCCGATTCTCGCTCGCCATTTGCACCAATGCAACACGTAATCATACTCATCGCGAGACTAATGATCCTTCTCTGTTCCTAAATGTGTGTGGATTAAGTTCTGTCGTGAAATATTGTGAATGTTGAAAATGAATGTTGTAATACAAATCTTAGGTTATAGTTTTTAGGAATCGAAAAATTCTTTATTACAGCATCCCTAAATTTTCACCACCCGAATATCTCTACGGTGTCGTTCCAGAAAGGAAAGTGGATCGTTTCGAGGACATTCCGAGAGAAACACGATACGAGACGATAATAGTACTTGTCTCCGTACTCCAGATCTCTGACGTACCTAGTGAAAGAATTCAAGCGCTGAGAAATGGATGGAAAAGAAACAAGTATTTTCCTTTGGAAAGGACGCAACCCGCAGGATTTACTATTCTATTGCTTCTCCCGTATGTGGACGAGGATAACTTCATAATAATTCTAGGATTCACACAGGTAAACAGGTAAACGCGTAGGTGGACGACACATAGGTGCGGTTGATCGAGAAGATATGCTTGGTCGTCTGAAAGGCAGTGACTTCCAGCATCATCGCGGTCATCTCGGGCGAAGAAAAGAGCGCAGCTTGACACAATGGTGTGCCACAAATACCGGCGACTCCGACTGGTGGTCCAAGGCAGCAAGCCAGCGTTGCTCCGCAGATTTAATCTGTCGAAATGAGTCATCATTTCGAGCCAACTCGCACTGAGCCTCGCCGTTCTTAAGAATACCATTAGACGAACAGCTGGATATTTGTTTAATCGCGCCAATTGCTCTGTCGAGCCGGATAAGAAGAAGAAGAGAGTTCAGAAGGGTTGGAAGTATGCTACGAGGGTGAAGAGTAATACCAAATTGACATTGCCACCCCTTCTAAACACACAGGTGAACATTGAGTTCACGGAAGGGCGTAGGTGCCAAAACCGATGGGTGTGTACAGAAATTTTTAGGAAGAGCCCTTCTCTTCTCTACACGGTCAATAGCGATGGATATTTGTTTAGAACTGGCTTTGGCCCATCCGACTGGCATTCCTAATACGAAGAATTGGAGAGAATAGTACTAAACTCGAAAGTCAATCCTTCCTATGTGTTTTACTATTTCTAACTTCGAATTTTGAACAAAGTCTACAAAACATGAAAAATCCTGTATGATCATGATGTATTAAATTAAATTATTATTAACATACACACAAAATCTCATCCTGACCAAACCAATAAAAACTGCTCTATCACAAAATCCCATCGCATTCCCATTGAAAACACTTCATACATGAATCTTCGAGAATCGAAGAGAGCAATTTACTACGAAAGAAAACGATAGCGAAGCGGTTAAATGCGGCACGTGCGAACATATGAATGAAAGTTTACGAGGATAGTAAGAACAGGTCAATCCGCCAATTGACCAGTGGTCGCTTGGGAGTGAGTGTATGAACTTTCGTTCACAGTCTTTATATACTCGACCACCGCCAAATAGACTTTCGTCTTCCTTAAACTACCACCACCACCACAACTACCACCACTTGTGGCTGTCGTAGCAAGCAACACACCAGGGTTCAACAAGTGTGTGTGACAGTGTGCGTGGCAGGGAGAAAACGGGGGAGAATCGTTGGAGCGAAGAGCTGGCAGTGAGGAGATAAGGGTGGCCCGAAGAGTGGGGAACAAGCTGGCTGGCCGGTAGCCGTTTCGGAGTCAGTTGCTCTTATGCTCGCCGCACACTAAACACCGAGACACACACTGGCCAGCTAGTCTGGCCCTCGTGACACCCACTAATACCATCTCACAACTGACAACAGTGATTTTTCTATATTTTTTCTTCCCTTAAAACCACCCCCTCGAGTGGGGTTGTATTTGATAATTGGATATTATTTGAAAGTACTTGGATATATTTTAAATAGTCATTGTCAATCGTGCTTGTGGATCAGTAACTCTTGTGTTAGTGTGAAGTCGAGTCTGTGAATCAGAGAAAACTACCCCTAAATTTTGTAAGTGGAATAAGACTGGACGTTGGGATAATTAAAGTATATAGTTGGTGAATTGAATTCTGTACTGAGGAAAATTGAGAGACAATTATTGTGATACAAGGATCAAACTTCCTTAAACTGTATTGTGAAGTATATATATAAAATCAATAGACTTTGGAAGTGGCGAGTGATAAATATATTAAGGGTAATCTACTCGGACTATTTAAATAATGATTCAGTGCAAGTGATAATAGAATACTTCATCGAATTGACTGGTTAAAATCAAGAAATCCTTTTTGGAGGAAGCATTAAGGGTGAATCGGATTGAAGAATCGATGTGGAGTGCATTGGGTGTTAAGGAAAAGCAGGGGGTTGATTCTCTGGTTTCTTCGTATGGCTCGGACTGAAGACGAGGATAAGGATGGACCGAAGTTGAAGTAATTCACCGGGAAGGTTCTCGAGGACAGTGATCGAGGGCGAAGATCGATCTGGGGGGTCGCGAGGATTATGTTAGCAACGGGATTATGTGGGTTTTTGATGGTGTTGGCTTTGGCGGGAAGCGTCGCCGCGGTCCTGCCAGAGGATCTCGAAGATTGGCCTGCTCCAGCCAGCCTCCAAGAGGAGTGTGCCTCGAAATGCCCCGACCTCGACTTAAATCAGGTTCGTACTTCCGCAAACAATGAATTATTAACTAAGAAATAACTGTACGAAAGTAAACTGCATTCATTTAAGTTTGAAATACGAAAATCATTATTACAATAATATTAATTACTGAAATAACTAGATATTGATTTAACAAGTTCATAAACATAGGTCAAGACTCATTAAACAGAATAATAATGATGCAATGATTTTGACAAAAGAAGAATTAAGCATACACCAAAGCACATCTTAACTTCCTCCTCATTACAAGTTTATCGAACAAACCCTTATCAAGCACCCAAATAAATCGGCGAATTTTAAAGTCACTAAAAAAAGCGACACACTTCTAATAGGAATTGGAACATCAAAGCCCAACTGTGAGAAGGAGCCGCCAATTAACTAGATGGAAATTGGTCTCTCGAAATAGGCACTTATCGTTCGCCAAGACGAAAAAGAAACTTTCTAAGATAATGCACGCGTGATATTCGTAAACGAGTCGACAGATTATTTGCCTGATTCTCATACGCTGTTCATCGCCTATCACACATTCCACTATTATCCATCGGATGACTTAAAGATTTCGGCGTTTCTCGCTCGAGTGCCATCGTTTCTATCACTCGTAATTTCGTGACTCGCACTTATCGAATTTCACTCGCACGAGCCTCGCTCGTAATAGTATTACGAGTTGTTATTATGCTGTTAATGACCAGGAGATAATAGTCAGTTGGATGTTGCGCGTCCGTCGGATGCAGATGTTTTACCTTAATTTCAATTTCACCTCTTCGGAGAAAAACTGTCAGAGGAAATCCTGAGTGTTACCAACTACTGCGCAGTGCACGCCTTTCAATAACAATCGTCTGTTTACGACAATAAATAATCGTATTGGCAGAGAATTTCATTCCTTTATCGACGAGTCTCTGCTGCCGCTAAGAGGTCAACGTTTGCCACCAACTAAGCTTTACCAATGCAGAAGAACTTCGCACTTTCTCGTTTTTGAAGTCTCAATAACCTTTAATAGTTGATGATCCAAATGTTTTTTGATTGTTATTTAAATTTCGACTTCCATCTAGTTTATCACTTGTATTCTTCACCTTGTCAATCATCGCCTTTCATCGCAGCAGGAATTCCTGTGATATTGACTGAGTGATCGATGCTTTACTGGATTCTTTCATCCAACTAAAGTTGCCAATATTAAAACACTTGATCGATCATATAATAAAATAGAACCAATACAAAATCATCGACCCAAATTCCCGAATATTATCCCTGTCGTTTTATATTAAATGATACACGTTCAATCTCAAATTTAGCAGTACCAAAATGTCACATCTGTTACTTAGACTGGAAGAAAATTTAAAAAGAAACATTGGTCAAGTTTTATATTTGTATGTGTGTGTGTGGAGGTTGGGCTCGCTCGACACAAAAATGGCTCCGGCGCACGAAGGACGTATCAATTTAAGTCCACTCTCCATCCCGACTGTACCATTCATTAATTAACTTAACTACACGACGGCGCATCATCGCAGCACATAAGCACAGCCTGCCGGCTATGAAAGAGGACTCGAGTCACGGATACACTGGCATCTAATCGGCTTCTCTTCGCCAGAAAACTTTCGGCTTCATCCGACTCTCCTAAACCGGCCGAATTCCTCTTGGAAAGCCAACGAACCGCTTCCAAGAACGATCCCGCATTTCATGGGAATTCCAAGTGGAATTCAATTAGAATTCAGTTCCGCCAGACATTCGCATGGAATGAATGGCGAGCGATGAAGAAGAGTACCTTGAAAGGCATATAAACGAAACACAAGGCGGCCGCCCTGGAAGAAAGCCCACTTACCAAGCGCTCCTTTCGCCAACAGTTAAATTGATAATTGGTACCAATTCCCTTGCCGCCAATTGTCGCAAGCACTGATTAAAAGCTTTTTCAAATCGCCGCTGTTCACACGCGGCGATTTCTAGTGGATATTAATTCTTTGATATTTCTCATAGAATTCGATATTTATAGTTACCATATTTTTGTAACATTTATAAAATCAAGTTTTCCTTTAAAAGATCCAAATGATTGAAAGAGTTATTTCCATGAGATTAATATCAATCCCTTCCAAAGTACTCATCTATCTCGACTGATACTGTGACCGGTCATCGGTAGAACCGAACGAGCATCATGAAAACTGACGTTTCAATTATCCCATGGCACTCCGATAAAAGAAAGCGCGTGGACCAATGTACAACCCTTGCCACCTTATCTCGTACACAGATTCTCCGGCGATCGAAAGCCCCTCTCGATGATTTAAAGCTCCAGTCGCGTCTCTTTCGAAAGCGGCAGGAAAAAATGAAGATAGGGCCGAGAAGAATATCGAGATAACGGGAGTACCCCGATCATAACGTGCCCACTGATTACGAGGGTCATACACTGGGCAAAAACACGATAGGAACTACTGTTGATCCCCTTCGTATGGAAAATCGAAAAATCGAAAAATCATTATCCCGAAATACTACATAAAACTGCTTTAAATCATCTCGATGAAATTACTTGGGTTGACATTTGTCGGAGATACAAATAAAGTTCTCTATCGAACGAAAATAATAATAACACCCACAACATCGAACTAATATCTAAAATCAATAAATATATTATTATAAATCAAATAAACCTTAGTTTTTACAATTTACAATTTACAATCACATGCAACTAATGTACCAACCCTTAATTCTTATTAAAAAAAGTAGCTGCATCCCCCAAATAATATTTTAATAAGTCAATTAATTAGAATAATTCAGTTACCGAGAGGCATAAATTTAATTCTAAATTATCACAGAATAAGGTGAAGCAAAGAAACGGACTGACGTCTTCCTTACCAGGGCGAAAAATGCCCTGGTTGTGCGAGCAAAGATGAAGTTCTTCGCTTCATATGTAGCACAGGGAGGCGCCGGCCTTATTTACTAAACAGTATGTAGTACCGAGTGTATCGGATGCTTATCGTATCTTGGGGTGATGCTTAGGATGACCTTAGTAAACTTGCATAGCCATTGGCAGCCTCATTTTTCTACTTTTGCTTCGGTACTAACATCTCCGAGCAAGTCAAGAGAGACCACTCGTCTCGCAACTCCTCTTCCGTTTCTAATCTCCGATACATTTAGTCTTCGATAAGTCAAACGGTACTGCGATACTGTAAAACTAGTATTTATCGTACCCTGACACGCAATGCTTTAACATTCATCCGACATGCACGTTAAGCCTGCGGAATTCACGGTAATTAGGAACGTCGGTGCGAATGTACTTCCACCTGCGCCGAGAGTCATTGGAACGTGGCAAACTTTGGAAGTAAAATGAACTTAAAATCGGGATATGTAAGACTAAGTAAGTCGAAATAATTACATTCCATCGAAATAGATCTAATTTGAATGTTAATTGGTTGAAAATTGACTTTAATCACTGGGATTCTATTAAATCACTATGAAAGGGGTTTCGAAGAAGCAATTATGTAATAATTAGAGCGTGAATTATTAAAAATTGATGAAGAATATTTCAGAAGGGAAATTTACAAGATTCTTAGTGATAAATCCTAGAAATCTAACTAATTCTGATACTTAATACTTAATTATCACTTTTTCCTACAAAAATTCTATCGCACCGAAGGTAAAACGTTTGCTCCACGAATATCAAGGCAGTTCCCCATTAACCCAGATTCTCCATCGAGTTTGCAAGGGTGTAATGCGAACGCCGGCTTCGTCGATGCACCCTCTAAGGATTCGAATCCTCGCACATGGTGATTTACAAAGTCAAGAGTTCCGCGTTACTGTGAGCTCCGATAAACATGTGTGTGTACCACTGTCTACATACTCACAACTACGTGGAAAGTAGCGTGGAATCCGCAGGATCGCAAGGCTGGACATGCAACTCTATATCTGTAGCCGTACACACAATGAACTTCCTGTCGGCCACATCCTCTCTCACCTATAACGCACCACTCTCTGACTTGCTACGGGTTCTTCTCTTGCAAAAGTGCATCGATAATCGTGCGAAATTCACCTAGCTGATTTCGCGTTATTGACGCATCGGATAACGTTTGCCAAAAGCTTGCATGTGTTCTTTGGGAAAATCGCGTTGGTTCTCAATTGTAAAATAATTAATGAAATATTCTCAAACATATTTTTATGATTCATAAAATTGTATATATATATTACAATAAAAGTGAAGAAAATTATAGAAAAGAAAATCTTTGAAAAACTAGTATCCACAAGAAAATTATTCGTCCAGTCATTTTGCTTATTTGGTAAATCTAATATTAACAGAACTAGTGATCGTGACTCTTGACAATATTAATCGAATAATCCTTATCACACCATGGATCAACAACGAGCGTCTGCCATTCTCAGAGTAGAAGTGGTCATTCTCGAAGTTAGACAGTTTGATTCGACCCCTACATGGCCATTAATGTGTCTGGCGAGACGTTTCATACGGGTGTGCCCACATCCAGCTTGCCTCTGTGAATCCAAGTCTTTCTCCGTCTTTCTCCCACTCGTCTATGCTCTTTCTCTGGCTGTGTCTCGAAAAAGGTGGGATAAATAGGCCTTCTCCCACGACAAATAAAGTGGGTGATCCATTACACAGGGCGACACAGCTCGACCAAATAAAAATCTCGCTTTTCGGATGGCCACTTCCCCCAACTGGTCATCTGTCATCATCGTTCCGTGGCGAATCATTCTTTCATGGTCATCGTTTTTAGAAAGTACTTTATCGCGATATCATCGTATTCCAGTAATTCTTCTTTCAAACATGCTGGCTCGAGATAAATGGATTTCTATTCACCGAATGATTTTCTAGTCTATGGATGAACTTCACCGGGTTCTCAGGCGCCAGTTTAATTTGCGAGCGTAAACAAATCCTGGGAACCAAGCCTTTCGTGACGTCAGATCAATTAAAGCGCGTGGATACTGACACACATGCATGCCGATGTACTGTTGCTCACTTCTTTTTAATTGGCACTGCGATCTTAATACTCATTCCGGTTCAAGTAGTGTGAGAAAAAGCATTCGCTAAAGCGTCAAGTTCAAATTGCAATTAAAATTCTATAATGACAGTAATTGAAAGAAATTAGGAAAAATTAGAAAAACGGAATGAAGTATTTAGAAAAATTATATAACTTTTCGTATTTAACAAAGTCAAGAATCATTTGTAGAAATTATTCTCGTACGACAAGTGTCTACTAAGCTTCTAACAATTAATTAGTTAAGTAATGAGCGCGCCAACGCATCAGTCGCACCCGGATGTAGTGCGATACTCTTACGGAAAATCATCTTGTTTCTCGTGCATCGCCGCCGGTACATTAATGACGGCAACTCGGCCACGCGAGGTGATGTGCATCTTTTCAATTCTCCGCGTACGTAACACGAGAATAATTGGCGCGATTGGTACCAGCGAGTGCAAGCGATGCCCGCGCAGGGAAATCCGTTCTGATATAAGCATCGAAACAATTGCAACAAAATAGTAAGGAACAGGTGAGGGATTGAATTAAAATATCTGTTTAACAAAAGTAAAGGGCAGATTTAAAAAATATAAATTAAATTAAACGTTAGATCGAAAACATAAAAATACAAAAATTCTAGAATTTCACCCCAACTTTCTGACATGCATCGATCAAACAATAAATCAGCTACAAAATAACTAATTATTACAAAAGCATCGTACTTTCGATATTTTAAAACTAAGTCTCATGAAAGTCACAAAAACTCGAACTTGACTGATCCCAGCACCGAAACAACAGCAAAATAGAAAGAAGGCGAAAGGTCGGGCAGAGCGGGCTGTTTGGCAAAGGTAAACGGCAGACTTTCAAAAGGTAGATGTTCCAAACGAGTGGACAGCGTCCGGTGTACACTCAACACCGTGCGAGCGAGGAGGCTGCGCTCCACGAAAAACCTGATACCTTCAACCTTCAACTTGAAAATGCCCGGCAAACTGGCTGCAGACACTACCTGTAACCGCTGAGAGTCAAAGGCCTTCTTATAACAGACGTATTATTTCGTGATACATATCAAATTCAGGAGATCTCTCTTAAGGGGAATATCAAGGTCTCCATCGTGGTTTTTAATAAACTATTCTTGTATTAAATTGAATTGAATTTGTTAATATATTATTCCTGTAACCTTATAAATTCAGTCCATTGGCAAATCTACGTAAAATGGTAGAGCATATTTATCAAAAATTTAAATCCACAGATAAAAGATTAACAAAAGAACGTGTGCCAGAGTATTTAAACTAAATCTGTCGAGATAAAAATACTCAAAGAAAATTCCTCTTTCGATAATTATTAAATTGAAAGTGAAACAAATTGATCTATCGGGCTTCGAGTGCCAGGAACAAAGTCATTATTGCTTCTACCCGGAATTACATCAGGTTGGGGATAAAGTGCAGCAGTTGGCGAACGCTCTCAAGCATGACGAAGACGTTGAACATGACGGAAGGACGTGCGGAAGGACAGGCAGATACGCATTAGACGATTATCCCTGGCAGGATATAAAGCGGCACTTTAACAGGTGGACTTCTTCGTTTTTTCCTTCGCCAACATCACTTTGGAATGGGACGGGTTTAGATTGATTGGCCGGAAGTTGAAATTAGGAAAGTCGATGACTTCCAAAAGGGAGTTGTGTGGGAATCAACTACCTTTTCGAGGAACCGTGCGCACTGTAATTAGTGTCAAACACGTCTAAATTCTCGTAACTACTTCAACCTCAGCATTCGAAGGAACAAATTTAATTCCATTGGAGCTGTCATAAAAGAATTCACATAAAATCACTGCTCGATATTAAAGATACTACAAAAATAAACACTCTAATACTTTGTTAATATAAAGCGTACAGCAAACATGAATTCTAAATTTCTCCTCTTTTACCAAACATTACAAATTTCCCACACTTCGAATATCGTATATCAGCATAAACATCCACAGTCCTGATAGAACAATGAAAATCGATCGATGGTAATCAATGACTATCCTGGAAACAAAATTCCCGTGCGAACTAGTCGACTAGAAGGGACGTTCGAAAGTGTCGCACACGTACTCGATTACAGACTGAACAGAGTTCCGAGGCGGATTGATTAATCGGGTGCAAAGTTAAACGAGTGGCGGTGTGTATGTGTGTGTGTGTGTGTTTCTCTCTCAGCGCGAGGGAAGCGCGGCAAAAAGTCATCGTAAAATTGATGGATCACCGTGGCAGCCGATTGTCGGGAAAACACTGGCTACTGTTTCTCCCTGTGCAGTCGATTTATCAGCGAAGTGCTGCTGCACTTCCACTGTTCTATCATCTTCTCCCTAACAGGCAAAAACATGGCTGCGACATTACTGGGATGTTGCGACAAAGATGTGAGAAGATACGATTTTTTACTATGACAGTAATTCTGCAGATTGTAATGTTTAAATATAATTGCAGTGATAAAAAGTGAAATTTATTATGGAATTATATTTGATTTCGTTTGGAATTAAATGTTAATATTTAAGATTATTAATTAACACAATCAGTCAACGACTAACTTGACACATGACTTTTCTTCGAATTATTATGTGTATTAATGTCATTATTTTAATCAGACATATTTAAAAACACACAATGAATAAGGGAAGGGTGGTTTATACGCGCGACTCATGATTCTGCTCACCGCGACTTGGTACAACTTTGACGCAGCATCTTATAAACATTCTCTGACGTGAGTCACATTAGTTCACGGGATGCGATCAGTCGAGATAGAAAGCTGACTGGTTGCCGCGTCGATTCGACAACAATGAGCAGCGCGGTGTTCCTCTCTGATCGAGTTAAGCCAATTCGATTGCACTAATTCCTTTGAACCTTCGATGACAGCCACTTTGGATGTTACATCCGTGTCTAAACGACGATCGCAATTAACAACTAGGTCAAATTTGAAATCTGGATTTAAAGCGATTCTAATTAGAATTTAGATAATTACCATCCAGAATTCCTTATTCCATCAATTATACACTAATTATCACTGTAAATAATATCTATTATTAGATTGATCGAAAAATGTTAAAAATGGTGCATAATAAATCTCATTGGAATAATTATTCTTAATACTCTTTAAATTAAACCATTACTAGCATCACCGCGAAACTCAAGAACATCTAATCAAGGTACAAAAGTTGCGTATGACTAATTAATTACAACAATAGCAGCCTACTTTCGATATCGCAAGACTGAGACTGTTCTATTCTTGTAGGTGTCATACAAATGATAGGCAGACTCGATATACCCGGCAGCAACGCTTTTACTTCGATAGCGCGTAACTCGTCGGGATAAGCAACAACGAGGCATTCCTGCTGATCGAATTAAATTGATCGGAGGAGTCTCGACCTATAATGGAGGAACAAAATAATTGCTCGGTGCACTGGGGTCCCGTGGCGCAGTTAAAAATAAAAGCCTCGCCATTGCACGTATACACGCTTCTTCATGTACACGTGTGTATGTGTATGTGTGTGTAAACCGAGTGGCTGGAGTGGATAAAAAAAAAGATGTCGCCGGTGTACGCTGGCAACGGCACGATTACGTTAAGCTCGAAGGGGCAGCAGAAAATAAATTGAATCGCTTGCCAGCTTTAAAAGATAGTAAATTGTTTCGTCCGGTTCAATTGACACCCCCTGGACGCCGCCGCCGCGCCGCCGGGTGTATCTAGCGCATACACCTCCGTTGGATCGCCAAATAATCGGCTCGGTTGAAATCTGGAGGAGTAAAGATTCAAGGAATGTCGTTTTCTTAGAAAAATTTAGGAAATTCGTAGGAAAGATCATAGGAAGAATGATAGAAACCCTAATTATATGAAATGTATATTAGAATCAAAATTACTTTGTATATGGAAATAGTATTTGATTAATTGTGATTTTTCTAAACACAGTATTTGAACGCTGATCGAAAAAGGGGTACCTTTGAAAAAGGGTGTATAAACCACTTACAAATCTTCCCCAATCTATAAAAATATATTATAATCTAGAAAGTTCATTCGGGCAAGTCACAACAGGAATTCCCCCTTACAATTTTCTAAGTTCATTCGAACATCCGATTTGATTTGCTGCTGGCTCAATGGACCTGTTGCTCGTTCCCCTTCCCTTCCCACTTCCCTATCCCGTATTGTTCCGGGGCAACCCGTTCATCGTTACGCTGGCTGCACCTGTACGTTACACGTTACTTCCGGGACACAGGTGTACATCCGGCAGACTGATGGAAGAAATGAGAAAATTCAGAGTAGATCAAAGGGTAGTTCTACACTGGCGACTTTGAAATTTCGACTTTAGTCACTTGGGGTGTCAAGCCATGCGTAATAGTTCCAACCATGGGAATTCAGGGAGCCAATTGCTCTCAACTCATGCGAAATGACCCTCGAAATGAAATGTTTATTCAAGAAGGTCCTGAATATCCACCTGTCGACCATTAAATGCAAATTGACTTTGAACCAACTCGAAAGGGAATCGTGTGAGAATATAAACTGATTTTAGTTGTATGATAAATATAACAGGGATAGAAATGATTATTAATATTATCGCAGTAAAATAATAACAGTATAACTTTCTTGCAGAATCGAACAGACGACAGCAGCTCGGAAGTGGGATGTGGAGCGAGATGCAGAATCGAGCAAGTAAGTAACCATTAACTAATTAACTTAAAAACTATAAAAATTCTATTAAATCAGATGTCAAAAATATTCGTCAAATTTTCCTATTCGAATATCAAATTTTGAACCCTACATTAAACCACTTCTATTCCGCACCCTTTCATACCGGAAGTAACTAGTAGAAGATCACCAGCCTTAGGAAGTTCTGAACAGGATCTGAGGCCTGAATACCGAGCATTAGGGTCTCGTTCGAAGCAAATTCATTGACAGAGAGAACTCGAGCATGCGAGCTTCGTTCTCGCTCGCATCGTCGATCGTTAATAACGTGCTCGATCGTCGGAGACGAAAATAAAGGGAGGCCGGCTCGCTCCCCCGTAGGGCACAATGACGGTACTTCCGCTCGTCATCCCCGGGGAGGACGTTCACTGGCTCGCAACGACGGTAAACGGCAAATAAAAACAAAGTCTCCACCTCTCTTTCTCTCTCTCTTTGGTAGTACAGGTTCGCCCGATGAATGGATGGACGTGTGTACACAGCATTAGGCGGGTCCAAATGAAAGAATGGGTCCGGTTGGTTCGTACGGCTTCGTTCGCCGCTTTAAATTGGATCGCGTACAAGTGCGGACTCGACCGGATGTCGCCAAATTGCCGTGCGACTCCGGATTCGCTGCTCTCCAGCGTACCGACCCGCCGCCCTTTCCGCCACCCTTTCGTCGACGCTCCTTTTTTTTCCACCACTTTTTACCCCGTTCCGGAAATCCGACTGGGAAAGCGGGAAATTGACATGGTTCGTCCTGATGGAGAACTTTAGGCTCGCGCGAGCGCACATTGGTTGTAATGTACTTGCTTGAATTGGTGCTTCCGACCTCGTTTTCAGTGACTGGACTGTGTGTAATGAGGTTGTGAGTATAATTATAAGTTCGGTGATGAATCATTGAATTCCTTGGATACCTGAATATTAGTGGAATGTAAACGCGTTGAATTGGAAAGAAAAATCTTGTGTACAACATACAAACTATTTAAAAACCTCAAAAACTATTAAGAAAAATATTCAAAAGTCTAGAATCTCAACAAAAGAGCTAAACTCATTCAAGAACCATCGCCTCGATTAAGGGACAGTGTACAGGAAGTAAACGAAAGAGTGAAGAGTCATAAACACTCGTGCGTTATCCGAAAAGCGAAAGGACCCCCGGAGGGAGGCCGGAAGGATATCCAGCAACGCGTGTCTCCAGGCAAGGAAACGAGGACCGCAATTAGCGTTGGCGAAGGGACAAAAGGGCTACCACCGATACACTTAATTACCGCGTCTCGTTCCTGTGGCCCGGCGACGAAAAAAAAACGAGGAGGACCATCATTAAATGACGACGGACACGCGCGCTCTGCCACGAGGATGCATATCCGATGCTGAGTCCTGTCGCACGTGCCTTCTTTCCACAAAAACAGTACAGTGTGTCTGACAAACAGGATACAGTATTGTATACACTGTTCCACTATGAAACAGTAACCACACGCGGAACTGTATAAGAAAAATAACTGTATTTGTAAAGAAGTATGGAAGAATTGTATTTGTAGAGAATGAGGAATGTCAGCATTACCCAACGTGTCATTCGATCATCCCTATTAATATATAGAGCAACAATGATTTATTTGTTTGTCTTCATGATAAACACAGTTGAATCGATTTTAATACGAGTTTTCCCCCTCCAGAGAATTATGATTCGGACAAACTATAAACAATGAAATATTGAAAAGGAATGAAAAGGAACTTATTATTTATTAAATTAAAATTAAACTGAGTTAACGATTATCAGTTTATACAAACAATAACACAAATGACAAGCCTTAATAAATATGCTAAAACTGTTAAATTGGGCTAAAATACTGGTTGTTTCCAAGACAATTGCATCGGCGTGTTCCGAATAAACTTATAAAAAGGGTTTGCGTGCCAGTGGGCGGCGTTGCCGGAAAGAACCGGGAATTCCGATGCTCACCACGTGAATCGTACACAATTTCCTCCCTCGCAGCTCGTTTCACGCTTGGTACGTTCGAGTAACGCGAGCGAATAACGGCCAACGTGGCCATAAAGCCTATAAAGGCCGACGCGATCTACGGGGAAGATGCTCCACTTTTGCCTGTAACGTTAAACGTTACGTATAGCAACCCTAATTGGCAAACTTTGCAGAAGCAATTCAAGCAAACCTTTTGTTTCATTTTCACTGCTTTCGGATTTAATTCCCTTATAGCAAATTATTTATTGATAAAATTGAGTAAAGACAGTAGTGAATGATAAATGTTTGAATCCTGTTATAAAAACAAATCCAATAGAACGTTTCTTATCCAAATCACTTAATCTGAATTTTGTTATATTATTTAAATAATACAACAGACTAGTTAAAAACATGGATAAAGTAATTCGAAAAAGAGAGATCCCACTGGACCATGTTCTTCACCACAGGACATGGTGGGATGCCATTTCTAAAGTGGCAGGACCACCGGCAGAGAAAGCAGGCAAGGACCAATGTCAGCACACCAAATGGCCCTGAACGACTAAGTACCAGAAGCTGTCTTTCGGCGTAAATAGAGAAAGTCATTGCTACTGGCTTTCATGTTACGGACACTCGAAAAACACAGGATACTGACTCCTTAATGAAGATACACGTGTATCTGCCTGCATAAGTGGATGTACAGAAATTGCCATGGGATAATGGGGACAAAGTCAATGGTGTACACTGACTCTTGATACTATCTAAACACTGTGACTGTTCCTACAAAACAGTACTGTCTTAACTTTCTTTTAGTATTTTCTACTAACTCATTAACACATCCTTTCACCAACGATTAATGAACAAATAATTTAATTAATCCATGACTTATTTACACTAACTTACAAACTTCCAAATAATAGAAACAACGATTCAAACTCTAAGTCAAAAATACAATAACAATTATACTAAATCGTTATATTCAAGATTTCTACTCCAAACCGTGCACATAAACGTTCTCTAGGAAGAATCATAGAGGAGCAAGAAATCCAGAGGAATCTCTTCCAACTTGAAGCGTAGAGCGAATTACTCTGTGAAGAATGGCCGAGTGGAGGTGGAGGAGAGCAAATGGGGTTAAAGCAAAATGAGGAGAGAACGGATAGATCCTCATCCGTGGTAGGATGAAGATCTACGATCTGCGGGGAGTCGAGTGGAGAGCGAGGGCCTGACACAGGCCATCCCGGCCTGCCATGCCATAATGCGCCGTGTGGAGCTTTTAATGAGGAAGTGAGAAATTAGCCGGCACACGAGAGAGAACCGGCATGCTTCTACCGAGCGCGCGCGCGCACCGGTTCTCCAGCCATTTTCCAACGTCTCCGATAGTTTTGTCAACCCTTCGTTTAAAAGGGCCCGATGATGGCCCTTAAAAAATAAGGGCCCGCAATGAACCGCTACGAATTCCGACAGATGACCCTACTGTAAAACTGGACACTTTATAAATGCTTATTGTTGTGTAAGTGAGAATTATTGCTCTTGTTTTCCTGGAGAGTTAATTAACGGGTGTTGTGTGTCTGTTAGAATAATTGGTATAGAACGGGTTGCTTCTAAATGAATCTTTAGAACACTTTTGGAACAATCGAAAGAGATTATCAGTGGAAATACAGACTAATGATTTGTATTGTAATTTCGAATACGAAATTAAAATGTATTGAATACTTTATGTCTCAGTGAAGCATTCGATAAATGTACTAAGTCATTACTTCGAGAAAAAGTTATCCGGACCAGTCTGAAGTCAACTGGAATTTAGTTAATAAATCATAAAATGGACCCAGCTCCATCTCGGTTTAATGTACGCATTGATACATGCTTTATCGCAACAAGCCCCGATCGAAACGTCATTACTTTCCCGATGCGATAAATTCGCAATCGCTCTTTTTCCCGACACGCGCACCATTTTTCCGGCGATAAGCGCCGACACCAAGCTGCGATGCGGAAAAGTCTCGGCCGACACGCTTGCATAAACAAATTGTTCTCACCCGACAAGTAAACATTAGTCGGATGAATTATTGGCGATGATGGCGGTCATCTGACTGATTCGATGAGAATATACGATTCTCTTAAGAATCTTATCCCATGCATGGATGGTTGAAGGTGGCCACTGATCTGATGCGAGACTTTGCAATGATTGTTGCCAAGCTTTATCGGCATCGAGGTATTTTCTGCGCTTTTCAGCCGACCTGACCTATGAGATACCCTCGAACACCACCATACAATAATACATAAATACGAGAGCAACGTACGTTACGTAGTAAATGCGATTGTGGTACATCGAGTGTGAGAAATGTAAACTGCAAAACTTGGCAGGGAACTCTGACACGACCCTTGCCATTATAGGCTTCAACCTGGTTAACTTTGACACGATCTTCGTTTCATTCCTAATGAAAACGATAATACTTTGGAAAACATATGATTTCTTGAATTTTTCAATGCCTAAGTTTCTGAGTTATTCGACACGATTTTTCATAAATTTTTCTTTACTAATCACGCAATTTCATGAACTCTGACATAACATCGTCTTGATCCTAAAGTAAACGATAATCCTTTGGAAAACATACGATTTTTAAATCTTTAATACTTTTTGAGAAATCTTATAACAATCTTATTCTTCATAAATTCTTTATCATTAATTCCAGAAATAACAATTCCAAGTTCCAAGTGTATTAATTGAAGAGATTAATATCGAACTTAAACAACTAAAGTAGTATCGATAAAACTATTAGTTTCGAGATGCTCGGCTCTTTCTCTCTCGAGCAGTGCAATTTGCCTATTATCCCGAAATGCCGGGCGAATCGAGTGCTAGGCGCATCATTTATGTGCGGCGCCTCTCGAGCGAGGCCAGGAGTGCCGATCACTCTCGGACAATTGGTAAATGGCTCTCTTGTATCGCGGAATATGCCATCGGAATAGACACTTTACTATGCGCAGAGCGCAGCTGCGCCAAACAATGGGCCACTCTGATTTACGCTTGCGATCAAGTGCATATCGTTTGCCATGCAGAACAATCGCCGAGGAATTATCGTATGAGGAATAGAAAGGAATCTCCGATTTAGAAAGATGATAATATGAATCCTCAGGAAAATGTAAATCACTCATAAGATGAATGGAACAGGATGATTATAACATCCGAGTAGAAAGACTAGTCTGAAGGAAAGTCTTGTTAGAAAGGTGTACTTGAAACTCTCGAGTTCGCCAAATCACTCTTGTATATTTATGTTCTCTCGATTGCTACCATCTACGTCCTTCCGGATGTTAGTTTTTCTCAATTGCAGCCTGACACAGATCCTTCTGGATTCTTTAACATTTCACTGACGACTGAAAGTATTTTTTCAATCAATTTTCAATAAATTATTACTCCAACTCTTCAACAATCAAATAAAAAATCAATCCAACACCTAATTAAAAACAGGAAGCATTCCATTCCACTTACAATCATCAACAATTATCGCTAGCATAAAATTCAATTTAAAAAAAAACCAAGCAAAAACCCAAGGACAAATCATCGCGTGTCAGGCGATCATCCATCGCAAGGGCGTTCGCAGTGGAGCTGTTGTCGCCGGCAAATGCCCACATCCTCCACTTCAGAAAGTTAATGCGTTAAACTTCGGCTTCGCAAATCCATGCACGGCCACGGAAGAAGAAGAACAACTCGCTCGCTCGTTCGCTCTTCTTCCTTTATGAACGTGGGCGTTCACTTGAGGCACGTGCCACATGTTCCATGTGCACGTACGTGTGCATTCACGCACGTACATGTGCTCTTAAAAATACCTCATCGTCCCGCACACAGCAATCCCTTCAATGATGTCGGCATTACGCGATCCACATATTGCAGCCGCTATCCTTGAAGGCACATATGAGTCAATTACAGGTCTCCGTTGTTTTCTGCCGTTGCGTTAAGATGATAGTTGAAGATACGTGCGGCACACACGTAACACGTGTGTCGAAATGGATCATTGTCGTTTCAGATCGAAATGCACAATGCTCAATGCTCTTTTCTCTGCTTTCAGTGCACCAAGGGTTGCGAGGCATGGCAGCAAGCGCTGGACACGAGCTGCCAATCAGTCTGCGTACGTAGATGATTATATCATTAACTTGTTGGAACTTTGTCCATTTCCTTCTCGAAAGAACCATGAAAATCTTGATGAAAAAAAAGTAAATTTACTTGAGAACATTATTTGAGAATTCTTTTTTTAATCACTGTATATTTATATGTGTAAAGTATATTTTTTAAATATTTGACTTCGATTTTTTAATGTGAAATGTAATATTCTAATGTTAACTTGTATATTTAATTATTAGCGAAATCACAATGGTTTCGACTCTTCTTGAAAACAACAGGTGCATGCTTTACAATTCTCTTTATTCTCTCGACGAACTATTCGATCGCATCGTCGTAGAAACTAATTCCTTACAAAGCTACAAAGTAACAAGTTGTTACATTTACAGAACGGTACGCAGGAACTTCTACCACCGAAGGAGCTCTACTGCGTCCTCGGCTGCCACGACGCGCTCAACCGCTATTTCCAGCAATTGAAAGGTAGTCCAGACCACTGAAGAGTTAGCACTGTCAATTCGATTAAACGAATATCTGCCAACTGAAAGTCCTATACCTCTTTACAACTGTGCGAACGTATCTAAACAATCGATGATCGATTCAGAAATTAGCGAACTCCTTCACGTACCGATCAGTCGAAGCAACTTTATGCGGTTCCTCTTCATATTGATCGAAATTACTAGTATCTCCAGGACTGTTACATTTAGGAATAAAACTCGGCTGAACTTTTTGATGATAGATTTGATTCCAATCAGTCGATTGGAACCATTTATGTCCTTTTATATCAGTGCTACCACCCTTTAGATTCCCATAACGTCTGGTTAAATCCACCTGCAGGATATTCTTCAGGATATCTCTGAGTTCCTCGCCAAAATGATGAGCGAACCTGTACTTTCCCGCGACGATCTTCTCGTAGATCTTCATTGGATCCTGTGCGTAGAAAGGTGGATAACCTGCGTTCATTTCGTAGATAAGAATGCCAAAACTCCACCAGTCCACCGACTTTCCGTATCCTTTCGACAGGATCACTTCCGGCGCTAAGTATTCGGGTGTACCGCAGAGAGTCCAAGTCCTGCCGTTGATCATTTTGCAGAATCCAAAGTCCGTGACTCTGATATATCCGGTACTTTGTATAAGGATATTCTCCGGTTTCAAATCTCTGTAGACGAGGCTGCAATGGTGCAAATATTCCAATGCCAGGGCGACTTGGGCAGCGTAGAATCTTGAAAGAGCTTCGTCGAATTTCCCCATTCTTCTTAAGTGGGTGAACATTTCTCCACCGTTTATATAAGGCAGAACCATGTAAACGTAGGAGTTGTCCATGAAAAAGAATTCCATGAAGACGACGAAAGGGAAACTAATGCACTGGAGTATTCTCTTCTCGTTGATTGTGTGGTCCACTTGCCTTGTTTTGACGAGCTTGCTCTTGTCAAGGATTTTCATAGCGTAGAATGTTGAATTGGTTTTGTGCTTCACCAACATCACTCGTCCGAATGCTCCTGTTCCCAGAGTCCTGAACCTCTCGAAGTCCTCGAGTTTTGCATTCTCGCAACGCTTCTCCTTCCAACGTTCGTAGAAACTCGTCTTGAGATCATCCAGGATCGCCTGGTAGTCCTTTGACTCCTTGTTCATTTGGCACGCGCCTTTAATTAACTGGACTAGGTTTCTGTCTTTAGCACCGATCAAAGATACAATAAGAATGGGAATGCGGTTAGAGCGTCTGCTCTCCAACTCCTCTCGCTTACAACTCATACGATCGTGTATTGTTCGATTTCACACCGCCCGTCTGGCCCGCAATTTCATTTACAGCTTGTAGAATGATCGTAATTATAAATTATAATGAATGTTATCCTATTTTTTATTAGCGGAAATTGGTGTTCCTTCATCACCCGCACTGGTTGCTGATTCTCTCACTGCGACTTCCTTGAGACTCGAATGGAAAGGGGTTGATTTCGAAAGACGAGGGGGTGGCATTTCGTATCTGGTTCAGTGGAGATACGAAGAACTTGCGGAGACCTGGCAGTATTGTAGGAATCAATCCTGGGGAAAGGATGATCAGATTCTTGTGGAGAATTTGCAACCGTACACCAAGTACAGGGTATGTAATGAAGAAAGAAGAAATCATTTTTAAAAAATCCAACCCTATGCATTGTGACACAAATAATTTGACAAAATCATCGCGAAAATTTTAACAAATGCAAAGGGTTAATGAAAAAATATATAAAATATAAAACAATGATCAAAGTCACGATTTCCCCCTTAAATTACAGTTTCGCGTCGCGCTGTTACTCAAGTCATCGCAGCATAATCCTGAAGCAATTGTGTCCGCGCCAAGCGTGGTGATACGTACTTTGGCAGCTGGTTTGCCAACTTCAGCACCGGTAATTGTACGAGCTGCGGCAGTAGACAGTTGCCGCGTGTCTGTTTCATGGGAACCAGGCCCGTTCCCGAACGGGCCACTTTTGTCCTATGTCCTGCGTCTGCAAGGGGCTGACCACTCCCAGCTTAAGGTACCACGCCACGCCAGAACCCAAGAAAAAAATCAAGTGCACTTATCTGCCAAGCCAACGATACCGATTTACTTCTACAATCTACTTTATATATCATTTATAGTCTATCGCTCTTGAAATATCGCTCTACTTTGCTCTTGCTGCTACCCTTTCTCTCTTTCTACGCAAGTCTCTCAATTGATTTTTAGTTATCTCTTCTTGCCAATTTCCTAATCGAGAGAGAGAGTCCATCGTACGCTTCCGCTATTGTTCTTAACTATTGTATACTAGGAACAACTGTAAAATAATCGGACTGGTTCGACAAGGGTTCCTCTTCCCTGGGTGAAAATATCCTTGAATATCAATAATCAAAAAGTATCTAACGCTGACTAATGCGAATGCACTGAATGCTTGTCTTGAATTGTGTTGCTTATGCTTGTGCAATATTGATTTGTATATTACGATTGATCTATCGAATCACTTTAACCATACCAAAGACTTGTTCGAACCAGACCATCCACGAGATATGTTTCTGGCATGGCGTTCTTCCCCTTTCGCCAATCTAACAAGGGTATCGAAGGGATAGTTCTTCCTGCAATCCATGTAACACTGTTTATAATATTATCAGGACATCCCAGCGTCAGAGAATACCGATCACTACATGTTTCAAAATCTCGAGCCGAATAAGAATTATTCGGTGAGCGTTACTATGAGGAATGGCGTTGGCGAAGGACCACCTGCGGTCATCTACATCTCAACCACCCCGGAACCAGCTGGTATTAAATTAGAAATATAAAAAAAAGATAAAACGTTCAATAAAAAATCATCGTTTTTACAATCAATCTTACTTTACGTTTCAGTGAAGGATACTCAACAACCGATACTTATTCTTGGTGGAGAACACGTGGTAATGAAACAGGGTGCGGATATGTTGGACGAGCCAAGCGTTGTTTATCAAACAACAAGTACAATTCGTGGAGTTGCCATACACGTGGCATCCGCTCAATTATTCGTCTCGGATTCTATGGGATACGTGTATAAAACATCGATCATCGAACCATCGGAACCTTCGGTTATATTGAGTCCTAAACAAGCCAACTTTAAACCTTTAAGTCTATCGGTTGATTGGTTGAACCTTCATCTCTACGTGTTGGGTGAAGTAAAACATGCCACGACAGTATGGCAAATCGCAAGATGTAATTTGGATGGAAGAGGTTTGACTGTTGCCATGGCTGGTTTTCTTACTAGACCTTCTCACATTGAGGTCGATCCTTATAATGGATATCTCTTTTGGGTGACAAGGGGTGGCTTGTATCGCCTCGACCTCGCCGATATTAGTAACGGAGTGAAGCATGAGGTAATTTTCGGAGGAATTATATAATAAATTATAATTGTCCTGTTATGATAAACAAAATGAGATAGACATACTATTTAATATTTTATATTGTATAATATTATTAGGTTCAACCGTATCTGATACTCGAAGACCCACATTTGGGAGCTTTCACGGTGGACCACACAAGTTTCCGTCTATTGGTACCTCATCACACACAGAATACAGTGATTTCTGTATCACTCGATGGTCGAGAAGTCCTTAATCTTCGTGCCAACACGCAGCAGCCAAAATTCAAGAACGTCGTGTCTCTCGCGATGGCGAATGGCTTATTTTATTGGACGAATGGAGAAGAAGTGTTAACAGAGGGTTATCATTCCGGGCAGAATAGATATTTCCACAACGCGTATCCTGATCGGTGCGATATCCTTTCAATTTTATAAAACTGCTCAAATGAACTATTAATTACTGTATTAATTTCTATTCACAGATCCGATGGATCTTTTGTCAGTGTTAATGTTCTTATGGATGCGAGTCAACCGGTTCCTGTTCCGGTGAATCCTCCGACAGGAGTCCAGGCTGTCCTAGGAGCAGAGCGAGCGAAGGTGTCCTGGCAAGCACCGCACTTACTAGGCGGACAGGGAAAAGGAGCCTGGCAAAATTGGTCCTACGAACTCGAGATCAAGGACGAATCAACTGGCGAGACAATACATCAAAAAGACATTGCCGGCTCGTCTCATACAGTGCATCATCTTCGAGAGAAATCAGAGTATTCGATAAAAGCTGCTGCTTACACCAGCGCCGGTAGAGGACCATGGTCCACTGAATTTCGTGGTCGAACTTTACGGTAAATCTTGCAATAAACTCTGTTTACTCTATTAAAAGAACTCTAAAAACATTTTCACTCGTCAGTTTATTCTTTAAGTAAAATTCCTCGAGTTCAAAGGATTCCTATAATTAATTGATCTTTGGGAATTGCATTTACAGAGATGGATCTCACGCTTCGATCCTATGGTCGGCGAACGAAGGTTTGTTGAAGAGCGATGTTACAGGGGAGAATATAGACACCCTGGTATACAAGGCAAGCCTAAAGGAAGCCGACTGCGAGTACCATATCGTCGATGTCAGTTGGTACAAGGATGTCCTTTACATCGTTGGCAACAATTCCGTTCTTTACCGTTACAATATCACAAGTCACCAGAAGACCAAGATGAACATTCACTCGGTTGGCAGTGTCGCTGTCGATTGGATCTCCAAAAAGCTCTACTGGGCCAATCCCAAACAACAAATTGTACGAATCTCTTCTCTAAAGCTTGTTAAAATCAATTATTAGTATTAATAATTCATACACAATTATTAAATCGACTTTATAATTATTTAATAGATAACCAGAGCAAATTTAAACGGCTCTCAGCAAGAGCCTATGTCGATCCTGGCGATTGTCAAGGAATTAATGATCGACTCTTTGGAAGCTTATCTGTATTGGTCAACGGGCCACGCGGTTGAGGTTGCTCGATTAAATGGTCAGGATCGACGTTACTATCACTCCGACGAGATTTTCAATGGCAAGCAAGTCATGGGACTCACCCTTGACACGGAAAATAGATATGTCTATTGGATAGTTCGAAGTTACGAGAGTGGAAGCATCGTATATAGAGCGCCAACATCAGAGAGGATTCCTATGAGCCACAAGATAGTGCCTGAGAAGGTATTTGATATGATTCTAAGAAATATCATCGTACAAACTTTGTCCATTTCAATAATTAATTAAAACCTATTACAATAATACTGGATTATTAATTGACAGTAAGTTCCATATTATAAAATCAATTTTCCATATCAGGTTTCAGCTTTACAGCATCCGAATATGCAAGGCCCTTTATGCTACTTCTCGGAGCATCTTCTGTGGCTACAGGACGATCGAAACGCCGTGATAGGCGATCTCTCTGGCCAAAATACTGCTATTATAAATGGAATTACTTTATCCGGTTTATACATGGTTGCCGTGATGGATCCAGCGCTCCATCAATATCCAAGAAACTTGACCTCAGAAACAGTGGTTGTTTTACCAAACGCTGTCAGTCTCGAAAGCATTCGTGTCGAAGGAACTTGGAGGAACTTTAACATCTCCTGGGACCCTGTGGAAAACATTAACTATGGCACCGTTTTTTACGAAGTCAAATTTGCTGATTATATTAACACTAACTCCAATCCGGAGATTACTACGGAGACATCGATAGCGTACAATAACTCCGAACAGATCTTACCTTACTCGTTACTGGACGTCACTGTGAAAGCTTTCACGTATTGGGAGACTGCTCATCATACACGAAAGAGTTTAAGATCACCGCAAAGTGTGCCGAGTCAGCCAATTAAACCCAGAGCTTTCGTCCAATTCCATAAAGAACCCTTGTCCGAGATACTTGATATACTTATCGTCTTCAGGTAATAATGACAATAACAAAACTATATAAAACAGTAGTAAAAATCATACCACTGTCAAATTAGTTTGAACTTAACTTTGTAACTTATTACTTTAACTTCTTAAACAGGTGGGAGTTACCGCAATTTACAAACGGCTATTTGATAGGATTCACAGTGCAGTGTTGGTTCGTCGAGAATCATGTGGAGATTCAGATCTGCGATGACAGTCTCATTACAATGGAACACGGACAACATGTAGTGCATAATCTAATGGCAAATACGACGTATTACTTTCAAGTTCGTGCCCACACTACCGTCGGTGCTGGTCCATACACAGATGTGATAAATGTTTCGACTCTCTATGAGAATCCAGTACCTCAATTACTCGTCGCCACATTGGACGCCGTGGAAGCCACCGACTTGGATTTAAAACAGAATTACCCGATCACCGGACACGTCGCATTGGAAGTATCGTATTTGGCTGCCGAACGTAAAATATACTGGATAAATGACATGCAAGAGTTAGTAACGTCGGAACTGAATGGTAGAAACGCAACAAAGATCTTAACATTAAATAATACCGCTGGAAGTATCACTGTTGATTGGGTATCAAGGAATTTGTATTGGGCCGAAGCCAGCTATCGTGAAACAGGAGGACAAATAATGAAATTGGATCTAACAACCTGGCAAGCTGGGATCGTTAATTTTGAGAAAATTTGTTCTTCTAGTAATCCCATCCTTCATTTGAATGTTGTGCCTTCGACAGGGTAAATATTCACCCTTAATATATCCTTAATAAGTGATAAAATGTCTAGTGTATTCATTTAATAATGATAACATTTGATTTGTGCAGATTAATGTACTGGGTGGAAATAGAACGAAAAGATCGTGCAGTGATCATACAGTCGGACTTAAACGGAAAGAAGGTAAAGCACTTCTTCGATCATATCGGTGACTATTCCTGCCCATATCGACCATTTGTTACACCCGTGATGACAATCGATAATTCCAACTCCGAGAAGCCGGTTATGTACTGGGTTTCCTTGGAAGGTCACTTGTTCCTTGCCGAACTCAATGGACGCACTTGCAAATTGATCGCCAGCCCCGGTGCCAACAGAGGTTTACCGCCAATTTCTCTAACAGTCGACAAGATGAACATTTATTGGTCCGATATGGCTGGTGATCGAATCTACGTGATAAATAAGAAGAATCCCAACGATACTATGATCCAGAATTATTACATGCAAAATATCCGGAATATCAAAGCTCTCGGACGAGCCTTGCAACCTTATCCCACAGCGAACTGTCTGGTACCGCATCAGGTTTCTTACACCGTCGAAGAAGTCGAAAGGACAGCACACAGTATTACTATTAAGCTACCACCGGTTGTTCCTCAATTCGGTTGTAATGCTTACAATCTACCAACGACTCTCTACACGATCTACGTGTCCCAGTGCTTGGAGAATGACCCCAATATGTGCGAAGATTCCGTGCGAACGGAGTTACAGACTTATGATCGAGAATTTGAAATCAAAGAGTTGAAACCCTTCACAGAGTACATGATAAGATTGGCATTAAGCAACTACTATGCTGACCAGGAATCTATGAGTTTGGAATTCGGCTCAGGGATTATATTAAGAACAGGACCAGGTACACCAACCGCTCCTGAGAATGTCACCGTCGAAGCTCTCACACCTATGTTAGCTGCCGTTTACTGGATGCCTCCAAGGATCCTTAATGCCGCTGCTGTCACCTACGAAGTACATTGGCGATCAGTGAAATTAGTCAATGGTGTTCGACAGAAAGGCGAGCAATTAATAAAAGACACCGAGACAACTCGTGATGGGAAATTCTTTACGATGTTGCAACCCTTGTTACCCGGACAGGAATATCTAGTTTACGTGCGCGCGTATCCGGCTTATTACAATGACGTTTTTAGTGAGAGTCCTGGTAAAGTTGTAAGGATGTATCCTGAGCCGAATAACTTGACTTTAGCGGGTGTCAGTGTGAATGGACTCAATATGTCTTGGGTGCCTAGTATCAACTTAACCATCGAATATATGCTCCAATACAAAGACGTCGCTGTCGAGAACTGGCAAATAGCGGATGATCCTGTGATGGAAAATGAACGAGTTAATTATTCCATAACGAGCCTGCAACCACGAACTTTGTATAAGTTTCGACTGCTATTAAGATACCCGAATTATAATAAAGACTTTGTATGGCCCGCTGATGGGAGATTCACTTTCCAAACTCTTGGTAAGTCCAAAATTACATATACGACTAATTTAATACCCTTTTATTTGGAATTACAAAATGAATGATAAACAGTTTTCCAAACCAACATTTTCCATCCCATAGGCGACGTTCCTAGTGCACCAGGAATGCCAGCGGTAACTAAAGTTCGGAATGCCGTGTATCAATTAAATTGGGAGCCAGCGCAAGCTCATGGTTCGCAAATCACGTTATACCGTCTGGAAGGACTACCAATCGATGAGAATGTTGACGAGGAGGACTACTTAGAGAGCGGTCATTGGAGTTTGTATTACAATGGCACGGATAGCTACTGGATCATCAGTGGGGATATGAATGAAAGATTTCGCTTCCGTGTCCAAGCGAGAAATGCCTATGGATTCGGTGCATGGAGTAGATTGAGTTCGATTGTTGATCTATCGGAAACAACAAGTGGCGTATTAGCAACACCACAACATCTTGGTTTAATATTGGGTTTGAGTGTGCCTGTAATAACCATTATGGTGGTTTGCTTCTGTTATTTCCTCTGCCGTAAGTGTAATGTTTATTAATAAGTTATCTAATAATTATTATAATTAATGAATTAACTAATGCCATTTCTCGATTAACAGTATATAGACAGCGAAAGGAAGACAAAAAGGCAGTACTACCACCGATAGTAACCGACGTAGAACTAGCAACCCTTCGGGAAATACCACGTGGAAACTTTGTTCAATCCAATGCCCTGTACGCATCTACTTTACAGAATGATCAGGATGATTCCGCACTGCCAAAAATTCGTAGAGATCAAATCACTCTAGCGAAGTTCCTTGGAAGAGGGGCATTCGGCGAGGTACTATCATTACTCAAACGATTAAAAATTTGTAATAAACAAGTAAACTATAAAAGTATATATTAATGAAGAATCTTTAGAACTAATGATTTATATTCTTCTGCAAAGGTATTTCAAGGGAATGCAAAGGACTTGGAAGGACCGGGTGTAACTCCAGTTGCGATAAAGACTCTCCGGAAGGGTGCATCCGCCCAAGAGAAAACTGAATTCCTCCAGGAGGCAAGATTGATGAGCCACTTTCGCCATAAGCATGTTCTTAGGCTTCTTGGCGTTTGTCTCGATACCGATCCGCCTTTACTCGTACTGGAATTGATGGAAGCCGGAGATTTATTGAGTTACCTGCGCATAAGTCGATCCTTGCAACCCACCGATCCACATGCTCTCCGTCTCCAGGACCTATTAGCGATGTGCGAGGATGTAGCGAGAGGTTGTCGTTACCTCGAAGAATTGCACTTTGTGCATAGAGATTTGGCATGCAGAAACTGTCTAGTATCTGCAAGGGATCGAGAAAATCGGGTAGTGAAGATCGGCGACTTCGGATTGGCCAGGGACATCTACAAGAATGACTATTATCGCAAGGTATCCAATCCTACATGCAATATATCACAAATTTCATTTATTCTATGTACAAAGTAAAACTCTATCAACTCAAGAATCATACTTCTTTCTAACTTGAAATCATTACAGGAGGGCGAAGGACTTCTCCCCGTTCGCTGGATGGCTCCGGAGTCATTAGTCGACGGTGTCTTTACATCCCAGAGCGACGTTTGGGCATTCGGTGTATTAATGTGGGAGATCACATCCCTCGGCCAACAACCCTATCCTGCCAGGACAAATATCGAAGTATTACGGCACGTTCGTGCCGGTGGTCGACTACCGAAACCTCTCAATTGTCCACCGGCTTTGCATAAATTAATGCTGCACTGCTGGAGTGCAGCGGATGCCAGACCAAGTTTCAAAGCTTGTCTGGAGAACATAGTAACGCTCAGAAGTAATATAGAAGACGCTACCTTGCGGCCAGTTGATGCTGGTCATTACCTGAACCGTCGTGGTGAGTGCAGCCTTGATTGCCAGTTTAATTAATGCCCAGCATTTCTTGCATTCTCGCATGGAATTCTATGCAACTGCAATCGCTCCTGAAATCCTTTATAAATCAAAGGAAGAAAAACTTTTGTGTGAAGTTTTCGTGGATCAAGTGAGCTAACATTACAATCGCTTTGTCGATTCGATTGTTGTTATTATTACTTATTAACATACATGGGTAGTAATTCTTCGGCATATGTCATGTTAAAACTAAGTTTGTTATAATTTCACATGTCCACGAGCACTTCTCTCCTTCTGTTTATTTGTCATTCACAAATATGTGTTTCAATGTACTACTACTACTACTACTATTACTACTATCACTACTATTGCTACCGCTGGTGCGACAACAAAATTTTTAACCACGATTGCTTGAACACGTAATTGATCATCGCATGGCTCATGCTTGCAGGCGTGTCTAACATGGCTTACTTTGCTGACGAGATTCAGAATTATAATTCAGGTAGGTCCTATGCCGAACATATCACACCTTTCTCGATCTTTTATGCTGTCCATCCCTCTGACTCTCTGTCGCTGGATCATGTGTCCATACGATCTTTCATAAAGAAAAAGAGGAATTCCATTGGCGCACTTACGGGATATCCAATCAAAAACGTCTTTAATTATGCACACCTTGTTTCTTTAATTATAATCGTGATTTTTTTCTTGGGTAATGTATTTGTATAAAATATTATCCACTCACTAATTCAAGTGCGCCAATGATTCTGAATCAAGATTAATCCAAGGTTCGAGGGGAATACAATATTAAAAGAAAATCGTTTGTCTTATCCAGGGAATTCGTGCAAATCAAGCAGTTCCGAAGGCAGTCGAGACATGCAGCCGTTCCTGCAGAACTCCCAAAATGGTCTGATCCAACATTCGGGCGAAATCCCCAAATACCTGGAACTATTAGCTGATAATGAGGAGATCATTCTTCGGGAGAATCCTGTTAGTGGATACGAAGTTCCTCGATCGATTCATATATCCGATCAGAATCTGTCGAACGGCAATAAACCGAACACGGATCAAAAGGATAGTGGTCAATCAGAGGCGGTTCAGGATCGAAAGGAGTCATTATTACTAGATGACAGAGGATTCCACGGCAAGAAATATGAGAAGAGATCATCGGTCACAAGTCTAAATCTCCCAGAGCGGAAAAGGGCTTCCATTACCAGTATGAGCGAGAAGTGCAATACTTTGGACAGTTCTAGATTGGCGAATCCAACTCTAAAAGCTATTTTAAAGAGGGATTCTTTCACATCATTGAACGATCATCGAAAGTATCAAAAAAGCAGTGATGGTCGTGGCTCGGAAGCGAGTCTAGAAGGAAGGAGTTCGAGTTCCCTGAGCTCCAATTTGAGCCTGGCACCCCCGACGAGACCAAGCTCGTCCTTAATAAACTCGCAGAATGTTTTGCCACCAAAAATCAGCCTAACTGGCGAATCAATGGTGAACGACGCGAGCCTAACAAAAAGCACTTTGCCAAAGATACAGAGGATCCACTCTAATCTGCAGAATGGCAAAGCTAACATTCCACTCGTGATAAACAGTGCCTTGCTGAATCTCCTGCGACAAACTCCTGTGGTCGACGACACCAGCAATACCGTCACCTACACCAACATCAACGCCGACACTCCCGTTCGAGTAAACGGCTCCTAAGTCGCACACGAATAATATAAACTAAGGAGGCGGCGCGTGACGAAAGAGTACCGATAGCTTTAAACTGCCATGTTTACTGTACATAATCAGATTTTTTTATACTCGCAATCTGTTTCGCCAATGGCAGGTGAACGCGAAGAAACGAGTCTGGGCATTTTTCCTATGTAAGCGATTAAGAGACTAAGTGACTAAACATAGTCGATTGAGAGATGAGACGAGAGTAGTGTTTAAGAATGTCACTTTACAATTGTTATATCGCGGAGAGACGTATTTATTGAAGAACATTGTACAAATTTCATATAGGAGAGACTATATCGTGTAAGAGAGCGCCTCGTTCGCCAACCCACCACCCCGTAGCCTCTAAGGATTTGTTAAGTTTTCTATGTACATTTAGCCGCGCGCCATTGTATATGAACTATTTTCTATCGAATGCCTACGAGTATAAGACTACAAGGATGCCTGATAAATGAAGACACTAAGTATATATATCATGCACGACTCGACTGATCTGTGAGATAAAGATTTATCGGAAGAATATGAACTCTTTATCGATTTACGTCGAACGCTATTTTTCTATCGTAAGACCTGTAGAAAGTATTACCGGGCCTGATGAAAGGTACTCGATCTAGATTAAAGAAAGAACCAGTTAGTTTGTCCAATTTTGTATATAAGGCGAGCCAGCCAATTAGATAAAGATGGATAATTCTTTGGAAGTTCGTACAGAGAACTTTGAAGGTAAAGTAAAAGGAAGAGGAGGAATCTCTTGACTTCCAAATGTACCACTTGTCTTCCTGTCTAAGCACACGCTGATGCACTATTAAATACATATCGTCAGTTCCTTGAAGATCCCCTAATTTCTAAGATTGACAATACAGCCACCCCTCCTGTACATAACAGTTTAATAAGATGACACACTCATTGCTAAGGATGTTTATGACTACCGACCAGACTTAATAACAGATTGTTGCCTTGTATCGAGCACCGAATAAAACAGTGAATAATTATGAACACCTTGTGATTTTTCAGATATCTTGTTATTTTGAATATTGTCGCATAGTCAGAATAGAGTACTACCCTATGGATGAAGAAGTCCTGTTACTGTAGTTCAAAACGATTTATTACACTTACATTCATCAGGGGAATTTACACGACATAGGAAAATTCCGCAGTTGCAAGCTTATATGCTTGATATAATTTTAATTAATGTGGGACTGGCATTTCCTAGATTTAGGAATTCTTGTGGAAATAGGGTGTTCTAATTAGAAAATTCGCCTTATCATTAGAGATCGGAAATACTGACTCTTCTAATTGGAGAAATGATGCGGTCCATGACCTAATAATTCTGCAACAAAAAGTTATCCCCTGTTTAATTCAACGCACGTTCGAAGACCACCTTGGATATTGTAACAACGAGATGAAACATAAACTACCTATGTTGCCGTGGTAGTAAGGGGTACATCATCGTCTAGCGAGTCATCTTTACTATGCTCATGTAACAAAACATATTCCCTAGAGCTAAATCCAAATTTGATCACATCTCTCTCAAGCAGTTCGTGATACCTCCTCGGTTCCAATTTTACATTATTTACAAATGTGCCATTCGCGGATTCTAAGTCTATTAAATACGGTCTGATCCTCCTGCCTTCGGCACCACCCTCTTTCTGATAAGACACCAGTCTATACTGCAAGGCTGCGTGTTGCTTCGAGCACGACGGATGATCCAATGGGATATCAGCAATTTTTCTGTCTCTTCCCATTAGATACGCCGATTGCCTGTGTATGTATAACGTAGGTAATGCCTTTTCGCCCTTGAAAGGATACAGTCTCCATCTTCGCTTGGGCTTTCTAGCATCGGACGGCTCGGCATATTTAATTATTACTCCATTGACAGTGTTAGTATCCTCCGTCAGTTTACCCGACAGCTCAAAGTTTGGCTTGTCCTTCTCTTGCGACTTCTGCGTGGCATCTGTTTTAGCACCAGGCTTTCCCCATTCCGGAGAAGACTCTTTCTTTACCCTGGTATCGTCAAAGCTGGATTTCTTTTGTCTGTTGAAATCATCTCTCCTTCTGTTATACTCGTTGCCCTCTCTGTTTCTTCTATTTCTCTCGTCGTATTCACGATGTGTGGGACGTGCTTCCTCTCTTCTCAATGGCGATCTATCGTGTCGTCTCTTATCCTCTTGTTGTCTCTCGTCCTCTTTCCTATAATGATCCCGCCTTTCCCGATGATCTCTGTCTCGATCTCGTTGCGATCTTTCACCGTAGGTATTATTGTTCTCTCGTCGGAAATCTCTACCCGACTTATACGTTTCTCTGTTATCTCTGTTGCCTCTGTAATTCCTACTTTTGCTGTTCTCCTCCTTCCTGCTCACTCTCCGCTCTGGGTTAGGACTGCTTTCTCGCTTCTTTTTCCTCTTCTTACGCTTTTCCTGCCGGCTCTCGTCGCTGCTGCCTGGACTACTGCTGGATACCATTTCAATACCTTGTTTTTATTCGATTTAGAACGTAATCCTTCGTGTTACGCTCGACTCAACGGGGGAAACAATATCCACAAGGGTAACCTGTCCAGACGTTCTTACACCAGTTCTACATGTTTATTGTAGGAGTTCGAACAAGTCGCAGTGTGGATATGCAAGATTTAAGCGTAATCACTAAATACACTTATCTACTCATGCGTGTGTAACACTCATTGGCAAAGTTATCGTCTTGTAAACCTCAGCTTCAACAAATAATGCCGTGCGCCTACGTTTTTGCGCCATTCGTCCCAATAACATGGACGCAGTACGCACACTGAAATCAGCTGAAGGTGGTGGCGCTGCGAGCGCGACAATGCGTTCATCAGTTTTGGGAAATTGATTCTATAAATAATTCGGCAATGTATCTTCTCGAAGGATTTAGTGACCCTTTGATAATATCTATTATTATTTGAGCTTTTCGTCGAGTAAATTCTATAAAATCCTGACTGAATAATCGGGCGCCCTTATGGAAACTCGCCAAATGGAAGTTGAACTGTACTCGGTGAGTTTCCCATCGTATATTTTCTAACTTTTGGTATTGGTGCAGCTTGTTTTGGCGGTGCCGAGATTTCTGGTGCACGGAGAGTGCGGTGGTTCATCAAGGAATTGTTGTTCACACAAGTAAAATTCGATAAAATTGTGAGAATGAATTCAGAAGATACGATGGAGATGGAGGACTCCACGGTGGAGCCTACAGTAACAAAGGCATTCACATTCTCACCGCCCAGCGTTCATCCACTTTCACCGAAACTCTCGAATCCAACACAAAGTTTTAATAAAGTATTTGACACGGCTTTCAATCAGAAACCCACGTTTACTTTCGCATCGCCGATGGCGATTGAAGAATCGAACGATCAAGGTGACAGTGGCTCGCAGGTGCCTGAAGCTGAAAGGCAGTTTAAGCCAAAAATTAGCAGAACCCTTTACAAGCCAACTATAAATGTATTTGCTCAAGCATTAAAGGAAACAGCGATGACTGAAGATTTAAAAAAGAACACCCGTCTCCGATCCGTAAAGGCCAATGTGGAGAATTGCATTACATGTGTAAGTGTGCCGAAGGCATTGATTAATAAACAGTCGGCAAAGGAATACTTTGCAAGCTTCGGCAATATTCTCAAAATTACAATTAGGCCAAAAAAAAAGATTATTACTGTTGCGTATGTAACAAAGCAGGAAGCTGCAGTCGCGTACAGTGACGCAGGTGAATATATGGGAGAAAGGTTCGACGTGGTATGGACCAAGACCCTCATAGAGCCGAAATCTCCAGCGAAGAAGAAAGACGCACAAAAGAATATTACCGCGCATCTCAAGTCGGATGATGATGAGGTGAAGTACGAGTTAGCAGCAATGATTGGTCAAGAGTACAATATTTCTGAAAACACGGAAGTAAAGGAAGCGGCCACACCAAAGAGAAAAAAAGTTCAACAAGGAAAAGGAGCAACCACCAAGGCGGCCCAAAAGACAGAAAAGCCAGCTACGAAAACTGAAAAACTCAAACAGGATAGCCAGATATCTTATTTGCTGCCAAATGCTCCTGCTGAAGAACTGCAAAGCATAATTCAACAGGCAGCTCTTACATCTGAAGATAAATACAAAGTGTTAGAAGCTAGAGATCGATTAATGAGGCTGAAGCAAGTGAAATCACACTCGCTTGCAACGGCTAAAGTAACAAGTGGCACTTGCCCCGATATGTGCCCTGAGAAGGAACGATTAATGAGGGAAGCAAAAAGGCAGGTGGCGGTGTACGAATTAGAAAGTAATGAATACAGAATAAATCACAGTATAGCTGTGAAACAGTACTCTAGATCATCGGCTGATCAAGAAGAACCAATGCCACATGATCTTAGGCCAGTGAGATCCTTAAAAATGACTATGAGCTATTTGCTCCATGAAATAGTAAATCTGTGCGATCAGCCGGGAACGAATTTAGGCGAATGGTATCACTTCTTGTGGGATAGAACTAGAGGAATTAGAAAGGACATAACACAGCAGGAATTATGCTGCACCGAGAGTGTCCAACTAGTCGAACAATGTGCTAGATTTCACATAGTATGCTCGGAAAGACTTGGCGCAGAGGATGCATCTGTGTTCGACAAGAAGATCAATTCTGACAATTTAACAAAATGTTTGCAATCTCTAAAGTATATGTATCACGATTTGAGACAGAAGGGTATAAATTGCAAAAATGAACCCGAATTTCGGGCATATATTGTTTTACTAAACTTGAACAGTGGAAGTTTTGTATGGGAACTGCAGAGATTACCGGCGAGCATTCAAAAATCGCCCAAAGTTCAATTTGCCTTGGAAGTTTACAAGGCACTTGAGTCGAACAATTACTGTAAATTTTTCAAACTAGTCGAAAAGACCACATACTTAAATGCTTGCATTTTACTCCGATATTTTGATCAAGTACGATTGAAAGCATTATCGGTAATGGTGAAGGCATACTGTAGAACTACATCAACTGCCTTCCCTTTGTACGAGCTGATAGACATCTTAGGTTTCGAGGACGAGAATGAGGCAATCAACTTTTGTGAGCAACTAGGCCTGAATGTGTCGAGAGACGAATTACATGTACTCCTGAATAGGCAAAACTTTAGTATGCCTATCTTGAACATCAAGCAGAGCAGAGCTTGCAATCTAATAGAATATAAAAGAGTATCCAGGGATCTAACAATGGGACAATGCATAGCAGGCTGTGAGATGCCGGAAAGAACATATAAATATCACAAGCCGCACTGCAGCTTTGATTCCAAAGGATTTTTACTCTCCGAAGCCATCAATGCTGAGGACCAGATTAATAATACACATACCTCTACTATGGAATACGAGCAATTTAAGGAGATACAAAGCATGCCTAGAGCACCAGCATATCCTGAACAGGAATATTATAAACCAGAACCTTTACCCTCCAGTAAATCGAGTCGCGTATTTGCACCAGTTACTACTACAGAAACACCTACAAGCATAGCTACTATTAGTAAGCCAGAAACAACGTTTTCGTTCGCAGCTGCTGCATCGGTGCAGCCAGCGACTAGTAAATCAGAAGGAAGCCAGTCATTAAAACAGACTATGGAAAAGCAAGTTGATACAAAGCCCTCAACTTTCCTTGTACAAACGCAAACTAGTATATCTACAAATATTACTCAAGCAAATATATTTTCTACAACACACGCACCAACGAAAGACTCTACCACTACGGCCAAAGTCTTCACGTCGCCGCATAGTAAACAGTTCGCATCTGCATTCACACCTGCTACAAGCAAAAGTATATTTTCTGGTGCGATACAGAAGAATATCTTCGCATGGACTTCCACTCCATCCACGATATTCGGTAGCACATCGTCAGTGACACAAACTACTACTCAATTTGAAAGCTCAACAAGTAGCAATGAATACAAGCCTAAAGTGGTGCAAAGCACTCAGAGCCAAATTCTATCTACTAAACAAGAGGTAGCAGCTAAGGTTGCGAACAGGGCAGAGGAAAGGGTAAAAGAAGACAGGAAGAGGGTACAACAAATAACCAAGGACGCAAAAGATTTATTAGACAATCTACAAAAGGAAATTGTAGATACAATATGTTCGAGCATTGCAAGGGAAGAGATTGACAGATTAGAAGAATACAATATGTATAGCGAACAATGTGCTAGTGAAATCATAGATATGGTTGCTGCCGAATTTTGTGGCGGCGTTCTAAAGGAAGAGCTCGCTAATGAAAAGAAACTGTACGAAATGAGAAAGAAAGCCAAGAACAAAGTTGTGTTAAAGTACTTAAATACATGGAAACGACATGCACATAAGAGAAAACGGCAAAGGGAAGCGCTAGACTCTACACCAGTCTGGGTACAGAAATGTTCCATAGATGTTTGCGCGCAATTATTGTATTCAAAAGAGCAGAACACTGTAATTCGAAATATGGGAAAACCATCACCAGAATCCCAGATTAAAAAATGCCATGCAGAACCTTTGGCCCCGATAGAAGTAATCGCTTATAAGGGAATGAAAGAGAACATGAAATCACATGACACCGAAGCTAGGCTTCATTTTTATTGCAAATTAGTGATATCCTGGCCGAACTTGCGCGAAGAACCACTCTTACGACAGTATAAGAAAATTATGAACAAATATCTAAATCCAGATGATTATACGGCAAACCCTATACTGAAAGTATATCGGCCAAATCAATTCGAATCCCTACATATGTGCATTAAACACTTCGAAGGATTCATCCATGATTATGACTTGATTGGAACAGATGCCTTCCTTTTCGTTGCGTCTGCATCGGAAGATATGATGCATGTTACCAAACGTTTAAAAAAAACTATTTTATCGAGGCACAAAACAATGCCGACGCCTCTCATTTTCGTCGCTCTAGGCGACGGTGATTTAGACGCATTGAATAAAGCCATTGTACCGGAGTTAGAAATTTTAGTTGAAACCGGATGCTTATCCAAGTACATGGTAATGTTTGAGAAATGTTTTAATGAGAAAACTATCTTAAATTTGACGCAAAGTGCGGTGCTATGGTTATCTGCAAATAAATTAAAACCGCAACCGTTGGAAGTAAACTATCTACGCGATGTTCTCCATTTATGTTTAACGCAAGAATTATGGCTGAGGTAAGACACTTTAAAACATCAACCTAATATTGCTTAAGCAAAGGAATGTTAAATTTCTCTGTCGTCCTTTATAGAATATTCAATGACTGTCCGTTTCACGTAAAGTTATGGCACGCTTTAAAAGAGCCGATCTTTATCGTAAAGCTGCACAACGAAGCAGTGTCCCATCTGACGGATGTCTTGTTAGATCCAGAATCATACATGCACACCAAATTCGCACCAGAACTGAAAGCATTCCTCAATACTGAGCACACTTTGCCGTGTAGTTACGAATACTACGGCGGTGCGTTGAGTCGAGAGGAATATAAAGCGCAAATAGAAAAGTCGATGTCGAAACTTACATTACCGTCGTGGAAGTAAGTTCTCGTTTATAATTTTTTTTAGTACTTTGATGTCGACATGCCAAATTTATTGTGTAATTTATTACAGGTACCCGTGGCCTATCAGTGATGCCGAGGAACTGCGGCAATATATTATCGCATACTCTCAAGAAGCTTTACCCAATTACGATAGTAGTGCATTATATTCTAGTTTGTTTAGTAATTTATTCCTCACGTCCGGCACTTTCAGTATCTCGAGTTTCGTCGAGATACTACTGTACATAATGAACGTAAAGATAAGACAAGTCGACAAAGATTTAAAAGCCATTTACAATCCTTGTCACATGAAAAATTTTCGAATTTTACCATGGTGGTTCAAATCGAATACCTTTGCAGAATATCAGCTCTCTAACGAAGAGCTTTGGCACTTGGAGTGTGATAAAGAAAATGACAGTACTACCTTTAGCGAGCTCAGAATCAAAAAGCGTAAAATTAATGAAATCAATCAAAGTGTTTTGCCGGACGTCATTAACTGGAAGGAATTTGAACCATTAATCACACATTGTGAGAAAAGGAGCAATGTTCCTGTAGTATCCAATAAGACAAAAGAATTAGATGAACAAATAGCTAAACTGAAAGAGCAGATGTCCTCGACCGAGGACAAATTGCGAACTGCTTTGCTAAATAATAGTGACCCTCTTCTAGAGAAATCTGATGTTCAACAGTATTTTCAAACGTAACACGTGAATGGAATAGCAATATTTCTATCCAGAAGTATATCTATTTGCTGTTGGTAGACTAGTAGAAAATGGTTGTAAATAAAACTTTTTATACTCTGACTGACTTTCTCCCTCTTCCTTCTACGGAGGAAGACTGACTACTGCGATATTCTTCAATAAAGATTGTTTATAAAAATTGTAACCCAGGCTCAAAGTCCATATGTATCCCATGCCTTGACTTGAATTTCGCAAACTATTCTTTACCTTTATTTACTCAAGGGAAAGACGCAGTCGCCAATAGTACAAAACTGATTCCCGCTCTTGATTCGAATTCCCGTGCGGATAGAATTTCGATTTTCGATATACCACGACTAGAGCGACCTTCGCATTGAAAAAATCATGCACTAAACGCATGCTGAAGCGCCTCTCTAATAGTCACCGAATTCATGGTAGAATCAATTTTTGCGGGAACGCGTTGAATGCCACATTGTACTCTGTTCGCGATAAAGTTGTTCGGAGCGTGTTTAAGAAATTAATTTATTATTGCGATCGAAATCTATTTATCGTGTGTTTTGTTCTTCAAAAGCAGAATCAATCTGTTGAATCATCAAAATGGCAGTGCAACCTAATCAACAGTTTAGCATGGGTTAGTTCGACGTTCTTTTGTTCTCATCCAATACCACTTTGTTCTCTGTTCTAAAAGAGTGGTATTTAAATTTTAATCACTGTTACAGATCCTCCGAGTCAAAACAGTTTTGTGAGGTTTTTCAAGAGTCTTCCGGAGGTAAGTACAATATTCACTTTATCTACTTTGCATAAGTATAATACTATATACAAATTGATATGCAATTCACCAAACAAAAATGTTTCAAGCATATAATTTCGCAGTATTGCGAGGAGTTTTAAATAATATACAGTTCTGTCCATAATAATATAATAAATCGAACAATTGTTGATAGGTGGCAATTCCCAAGAAACCTATTAGAAAACTTAATATTTTATTTAAATAGGTAAACGGAGATACACTATAACATTACAGTAATGGCATTTGATAATACTAAATTCATATATTCGCAATCTGTAAATCACAATCACATTTTCGCTTATATACGAAGAACAAGAGACATGCACACTATTTATATTTGTAAGCAAGGCTGCACAAGAATCAGTTGAGCAAGTTGAAGAGCCTAGCCAAAGATACCCCTGGCTTTTTCTCTGGCTTTATCAAAAGTATTGGTTATTTTATGACCGAGCCTTCCCCAAAACGATGGTGGAGGAACCTCTGTCATAGCTTCCTCTGATTCTGTTTTTTCGGAGGTGCTTTCTGTTTCGACTTCAGCTACGATCGTCGTGCCCCAAGGATCCCTTGGTTTCTCACGAATGTCCCATGGGTCTTCGCCATTCAAGGGTGGCAGTGTCGCGCTTGGATTAGGTGGTACTCTACTATAAATGTCATCGTTGCGTGCTCCATCATATGGACCACCGCCGTAAGCTTCCAAAATTCTCGGTTCTAATTTTGGTTCTAATGTTGAGGTAGCTTGCCTCAACATATTAGGTCTACGATGGCCTTTTACTCCTTGCTCTAATCTTGGTGGTACATAAGTTTCTTGAGTATTTTTATTCTCCTGAGATGGATACTCGGATTGACTGGTTGTCCTAGTGAAATCTGGTTTGTTATCCGATTCTTGCTGATCAGCATTTCCTGGATTTTGTGGTAATTCCATTGGTACACCTGTTGGTCTGTTATCATAATTGAATCGTGGGTGATAACTACTCCGGAAGGGCTCGCTGTTTATTAAATCACTCGGGTGATATGTGTAATGCCACTGTAAGCCAATAGTAGCATCGTTAGATTTGTCCAACCGATTTACTTGATCACTATTTTCTCTTTCCATGCCGAATGTACTGACTGGTTTCTTCTCGGATTCTTTATTTTTATCAGGATTGTCTTTTCCTATTTCTTGATCTGCTCTCAAATCTTCATTTGTTGTATGCTTAGGTGTGTCCGAATGTTCCACTGGTGATAAATCATCATCGTGCACTTCCGGTGTTATTATAACTGGTTTAGAGTATCTCGGCCTTGGTTTCGGTTTTTCTGCTGGCTTTAAACCTGTCGACGATTGGTGCGGTGGAGTATTCTCCTCTTGCTGTCCCAATGGGATGACTCCAATTGGTTCTTCATTCGATTTTTGAAGTCCGAAATCTAATGTGTGATGCGGAGTGTTTAGTTCTTGTAAATCGGCTGCTTCGATCCAGTCTGGTTTATAATTATCATTCGCTTGAAATATATTTCCATTTTCATGTTGAGTAGTTTGCTGGTGCAGATCAGTGTTACTCTCCGATTGGAAAATATGATTGTTCGCGTTACTTGCACCGGGTCTATGCTGTTGTTGTTGATATTGTCCGAGTTCCAAATGTCCAGTTGTCTGTTGTGTCGACCCTTCATTTTTCTGACTCAAATCCGATAGTTGGTTCCATGGGTGAAACTGTTGTTGAGTTTCCTGTCCATGTTCAAGCTTGCCAGATGTCTGCGGAGTCAAATCGTCGAATCCGCCTGTTTGTTGTGTAAAATCTTGTCCTTGTTGCATATCTTCGCGATGTTGACTTCCACTAGGTAGTTTCCAGGAATCATCAGTATTTTGTGTTTCCTGACCAAACTCTAGTTTACCTGTTTGCTGCGATAGATCGTTCCATTGGTGGGTGTTATCTTGATCGTGATCGTTACCAGTTGGATTCCAGGGATGCTGAGGCTTCTGCTGTCCAAATTCAAGTTTTCCCATGCTTTGTGGTATTAAATCTTGGGTTTGCTGTGAAAGATCTTCACGAGTTTGACTAGCACTTTCTGGTTTCCTACTCTGATGTGGATCCTGTTCTTGTTGGGCAAATTCAAGTTTCCATATGGTTGGTTGTGTAATATCTTGATTATTTGGAGCTAAATCTCCACGATGCTGACTGCTACTTTCTGGTTTGTTTGCTTGTCCAGGATATCTTGTTTGTTGTCCGAATTCAAGTTTCCCAGCCATCTGCTGCGAATCATCATCAAATCCGCTAGTTTGTTCTGTAGAATCCTGATGTGGAGTTAAGTCATCGCGATGTTGACTGCTACTTTTTGGTTTACTTGATTGTCCAGGGTATCGCGATTGATGTCCAAATTCGAGTTTCCCTGACATGTGCTGTGAATAATCATCAAATCCGCCAGTTTGCTGTGTTAAATCTCCAAAGCCTCCAGTTTGTTGATTAAAGTCTTCGTCTTGAGTAAAATCCTGTCCCCAGTGTTGATTACCGGTCATCGGTTGCCAAGAGTGTTGAGATTGCTGACCGAATTCCAAACCCGTATTACTCTGCTGTGATAAATCATGAGAGCTTCCTGCATTTTCCGTTAAATCTTCCAGGTGCCCATTACTTGTTGGTTTTTGCATTCCATAACGACTCGGTGAGTATCTTCCGGGTTGCAAGGAAGGTCTTGCAAAATTATCGAAGCCACTTGATACCTGACTAAGATCCTTATTTTGTTGTGTAAGATCTTCTAATTGTTGATCGCCTACACTCGGGGTTTCAGGATTATGGTGCCATTGGTTCTGTGATCCTAATTCAAGAGTCCCGGTTGCCGGTGGGACGCGTGGCCGCTGCGAAAAATCCGAATATGGCTTACTAATACTAGGATAATTTAATCGACTTGGTTTCTGAGTATCATATTGAGATTGCTGGCTAAAATCATCGAAATTTGCGCTCTGTTGTGTAAGATCCTCATTCTGTTGTGTGTGCTGTCCAAACTCGAACTGGCCGGTTGTTTGTTGTGTGAGGTCATCGACTTCGTTACTATACTTTGGTCTATTACCTGGGAAATGATCATTTCTTTCTTGGCCAAACTCCAACTTGCCCATCGGTTGTTGCGTCAGATCTTCGACTTTTGGATATCGGCTCTGCTGGCTGAACTCCAATTTCCCACTCATTGGATGAATATCATCGGTGGTCTGTTGTTCCAACTGCACATCGCCTTCTTTAAAATCCGCATTGCGCTTATAATTTCGATGATAACGCGTTTCGTATTGGTAGTGCTGAGAGTGTTGGTCTCCGGTACAATCGGCTGAATGTTCTTGATTGCTCATATGACGGTCCATCATGATCGGTCCAGGAGCTTGTATCCCGGAAGTGGTCCTGTGTGCCGAGTTGAAACTATTCTGCCTTAATTGCTCGTGATAGCCGCCGATAGCTGCTAGTGTACTGTCTGCACTACGTTGATCGTTGTATTGATGATGTCTATTGTACTGTGCATTTTCATGTTGCAGAGTACTATCAAAACTTGCGGTATTTGGAATAGTACCCTCTTCTTTCGTGTGAGTAGCGGAACTCCAATGCTCCCTATAATGGGAGGCTTGTCCACTTGGATTCACAAGTAATTGTTGAGTATTTTGACCGTAATCAGCACTGCCAATCAGGCTTTCTGCATTTATCGACTGATGACTATTACTCCTGTGTTGATCAAGCGTTTGCTGCTCAACTTGTCGGTCCAATGTGGTCTCATGAAATCCACCACTAAGTCCACTGGCCCCATCGGATCCTCTGGCCCCATCAAATCCTCTGGCACCATCAAGTCCTCGGGCCCCATCGGATCCACTGGTCCCATAAGTGTAAACCTGAGTCGGACTTACATACCGGTGATCCGGCTCTTGCCTGTACCCTTCGCGTCTCTCATATTGACTTCGTCTTTCCGAAGAATAAACCCTTTGAGTCGGAGCGACGTATACCACTTGCCTGATGGGTCCATTAGATGTACTACTGGACACATGCTCCTCTTCGGTATGATGAGCAGCAGTGATCGCCGGTTCACTAAGTGCAACCATCGGAAGAGTACCAAGATCCGCAGTGCTTACACCACTTTCGTAACCATTTGCTACTCTATGTCCCGTGTTGCTCAAATGTTGGATATCCCGACTAATTTCCCTTTGAAGTTTCTCGAGTTCCTGGTGAACGTCATGGGTCCCAGCGATAGGGATGTTCGAGCTTGGAATGGGGATGCCGCCGGATGAGTAACTAGAGGTATAGTTTCGTTTGAAGTAACGAACCTTCTTGGGACCATTTACGTATTGGCCTTCTTCTTCGTAGACGCGTCCGTTTCCGCCATCAGTCTTATAGGAGTCCACCTTCCTCCAGTTCGACGGTGTGGTTTCCTCAATGTGATGAGTCTGTCCTTGCACGGACTCATGTCCGGACACTCCGAAATCTTCGAGGTTCGCATTGTGGCTGTTTGTTCCCGAAGATGACGAATGAGCATGTTCACTATGTATCCTGCTATACTCGCGTTCTTCAGCTGTCGTTGCCACATTTCCATACTGGTTAAAACCTCGCTGAGAATCAATTAAGTGTTGGCTGCTCAGCGAAGGCACTGTACCGAATCTATCTCTGTTTAAGTCGACTTCCGATAACCCTGCACCGTTCGTGGATCTATAAGAAGAGGTGTAATTTTTCTTGTAGAATCTCACTCTCTTCGGCCCTTCCATGTATTGGCCACGCTCTTCGTGAACATTTCCGTGGCCACCGTCGGTTCTGTAGTCATTATGCTCCGTCCAATTTCCAGGTCTCGCATAAGCAAGGTTGTCTTGTAGATTTGCAGCTGCTTGTGTTAAACCTGCCTGATCCTGGTAACCATTAGATGTTTGAGTCTGATAGGTCCTGTGATAAGAGGTGCAAAGCTCGGTGCAACCGGGCGCTGCGTATGCTTGCACTGCCAATAGGGATAAAAGGATTGCACTTCGTAGTCCCATTTTGCCAATTCCGGTCCCTGCAGAAGAAATCAACAAATGAAAGTATTGTTCTCCTCAAGAATCGTACTTCAAATACGAACGAAGAGTGGATGCAATGTAAATTGCTAGCACTTTAGGATATAATTGTATAATAGAAGAAAATTATGTGCCATTTTTGTTTAAGAGTTGTTGTTGAGTTGTGATTGTTTGCGTATTGTCATACCTTATTGGAAAAGACCACGATTTTCTTGTGACTCAGCTATTAATATTGAGATGTTCTCACTGACTCGGTATATTGATGTATACCGCCAGAAGGTTGCAGCAATTCCATTTATGTTCTCTTCCCCTTCTTCGTCCAGCTCCTCAGAAGCACTCTCGCTTTCGTGGCTAAGTGTCGATAATGTTTTCCCAGCGTCTACTTCGTTCCATATCCATTTCGTCTTATCACCGGCGATTCTCTATAATTCAACATTAATTTCTCTGCCTCCGATGAACTATCAGCACGCTTCCAGAAAATTTAATTTCTCCTTGCATGCATCTCAATAATTTATTGGGAAGCTTCACGTGCTCCAAACATCGCTGGTTTATCCAATGATGTGTACACTTGTCGTTCGCGTTCAGCAAGAACATCCGATTGGAGGAAATGCTTGTTTGCTTCGTCTTTCTTGAATTCTTTTTCTATGTGATTTGAAATATTTTTAGAAGCGATTGCAAACTAAGTTGTATGAGCAGCTAGACGTTTGATTACATAATGAGTAAGTGCAACAGAATGCACATCCTTCTTGCTAAGAATCCGTTGGTGCTTCTCGCAAATAGTACTCATTGACTTTCAGGTATCACTCATAAGTGGTTTCCCATATTAGGCGAGGTGTGTCATCGATTAAGTCATTCTCAATTCTGAATGTGTAACATCCTTGTTGCGATCGCGTGGATTCACTTTTGTCTCGTAACAAAAGATGCAGTCTCAAGGTAGAACATGGCCCATATTAATTAATTACTAATTTTAACTAAGTTTCCATCAATTATGAATAAATCAGTGAACATTGGCTGCTTGTCAACGCAGCTTGAAGCTTTGTACCACGGTGTTTTCATCGTGACCTACTTAGTACACATTGCTGACCTTCCTGGAACATGAACTCTGACCCCTTATCAAAATAAGGGTGAATAATGCTTGCACGATAGTCTCATTAAAATGGGTGTCATTGACATTTCTGGGCTTCCCCGCTGTCGCCTTGGATTATTTCTCATGTGCACGTGTGCATTCATAAAATATGACGAGCACTTCGGCAAACAGCAGTTAGTATTACAAGAAGCAAATAGATATAAATATCGAGAATTCCATAATAATATGCGATGCTTTACGACATTGTTCGATTCATTGGAAAATTTCCCATGTCATCATCTAGACACGCAGTTTGACCGCAAGGAGGATTCGTTCAGTGAAATTATATATTTCCATGAAACCATTCGCATCGCATTATATCGGAGTGTGATGCTTTGACCCTCCGATAGACATTGACCTCCAGATACATAAGTAAGCTTTTCACTTTCTTGGAAGTGTAAGGCGTAATAATTACGAATCTCGCGCGGTTATCAGAGATATCCCACTGGAATACTATCATCGATGTACCGAAGAGTCTGCGAAATTATATTGCCAATTATATTGATTGGCTTAATGAGCGGGTCAATGTCCACAGTGTTCTTCCATCGGAATAAATTCGTACTATTTTCAAAAGTATCATTATTCTAATATAAAATCTATTTTTATTTCCATTAACAATATAATATTACTATTGCCATCAAAGTCACATTAATTACTAATTATACAGATGAGCTGACTGTTTTGATGCTAGTTAATGCTCAAAATGTTCGCCGGATGTTGGAAATCTTCGCTTATGCAAATAGGTCAAGGATACATCGAGAGGGTAGCCGATATGTTACATCAATCTTTCCGCAGAAAAACCAAATAACGCAATAGATCTGATACTAGTTGTGCTGAAGCCAATACGAAACAGCATGTCTCCGCTATTGACGCACTGAATAACTCAACGAATTAATTGTTTGTTTCAGAAATTAAACACCACCATACGCTTTTTTAATAGGTCCGACTATTACACGTTGCATGGTAGCGATGCACTCTTCGCCGCGCAAGAAGTTTTTAAGACCACTTCCGTCTGCAAAATGCTGGGTGCTGGTTAGTTAGATTGACATATTCCTGTACCTGTTTTGTCATTAATGCACCTCGCTTAATAAGTTAAACTTTGATTATGTTTAACAATACTGTGTTTATTAAAAGATAAATCTTGAATTGTAGATCCATACAAGACGGAAGGTGTTATCCTTAACAAAAACCACTTCGAATCTTTCGTACGAGACTTGTTGCTCATTAAACAATATAGGATTGAAGTGTACGTTAATCAAGGATCGGCGAAGAATCAGAATTGGGTTTTAGAGTACAAGGGCTCGCCAGGTAATTTAATGCAATTCGAAGATATTCTGTTCGGTAACAACGACGTTGCAGTTAGCGTGCGCGTCATTGCCGTTAAGCTGGGGATGGACGGAAAGTCAAGAGTGAGTTTTTTCGACAAAAAGAAACATCGACAAAATTCATTTAATAGAAATCCCGATGACTCCTAAATTTATACACTCTTTCAGTCTGTAGGTCTGAGTTGCGTAGACACGGTCGCGACATTGTTCTCGGTTTGTGAATTTCAAGAGAATGAGTCATTCTCGAACCTGGAGTCTTTGGTGGTCACGCTCGCCCCGAAAGAATGTTTATTAATCCAAGGAGAAGGGAGCTACGAATTTCAGTCACTGAAACAAGTATGCTATATCCGGCTCTATCTGTCGCTCCATCTAGGAATTCCCCACGTTTAAAGAGACGTTTGAATGTACAGCTAATGGAGAGAAACAACGTAATGGTGACTTTAAGGAAGAAAAATGAATTCTCCAGCGACTCGATAGTACAGGACTTAAACACCCTCATTAAATTCAAGAAAGGACAACAACAGAATGCGCAGTCTCTGCCCGAAGCAAATTTAACACTGGCTATGTCTGCTACTTCGGCGCTTATTAAATATCTAGATGTAAGTATTAAAATGATCCTGTTCTATTTCCATGCTTTAAAGTTATCAATTAAAAGATTAAATTGTTAAGTTCGAAATACAGCTAGTTGTACTAAAATTAGACATATTCTATAAGCACCACCGACTGACACGCGTTTTCTTTTCACTTAGTTAACATCGGATGAGGGCAATTTCAACCAATTCACTATAGACCAGATAGAGCAGTCGCGTTATTTAAAGCTCGATGCCGCAGCAATAAAAGCTCTTAACATTGAACCGCGTAACGACAGCTCCACTGGCTTCGTCGGCTCTGCGCCGACCAGTATTTTAGCCCTTTTAGATAAATGCAGAACACCGCAAGGACACAGACTTCTAGCGCAGTGGGTCAGACAGCCACTGAAAGACTTATCACTTATTAAAGAGAGACACGATGTCGTTGAAGTCCTCGTAAATAATAATGATTTGCGATCGGCATTGAATGATGAGCATTTGAGACGAGTCCCAGATCTTCAGCAGCTCGCAAAAAAATTGGCTAGAAAGAAAGCAACTTTGCAGGATTTATACAAGTATGTAATAGCATGTTGAACGTAGTTAATAAATTTGGAGGCGTATTTCAATGCGTATTTTTATAGAATTTACATGTGTATGTCGCACTTGCCAACGATGTTGCAACAACTATGCGATGCGAGTGATGCAACGGCATTAAAAACTTTATTTATCGAGCCATTAAAAGAATTAATAAAGGATATGGATAAGTTTCAACAAATGGTTGAAGAAACAATAGATCTAGATGCTGCAGGGAATGGCGACTTCCTAGTACGCGCGGAATTTGATGATGAGCTAAAAGGTACTTGTTTATACTTGAGCTGAATATTTCAACTGTAATGCAACTATGAATGTTTTTGGTAGACTTAAGAAACACGATGGATGAAATGGAAGAAAAATTGCAATCACAGTTGGGAAAAGCAGCGGATGATCTTTCCCTGGAAGCCGGAAAAGTGATAAAATTAGAGTCAAATCAACAGTTCGGATATTATTTCCGTATCACGCTAAAAGAAGAGAAAATACTTCGGAACAAGAAGAACTACACCATCATCGACTCGAACAAGAGCGGCGTACGATTCCGGAACAACAGGCTTACTGAATTGAATGACGACTACATAGCCGCCAGGGACAAATACACCGTGGAGCAAAAAAAAGTCGTAGCAGAAATCATTGAGATCGCCGGTTCGTACAAAGTGATCCTTCTACTTCGACGCGGTCCACGCTGATTCACCAACTCATTTGCAATTACAATGTGATACTTCTCCACAGCGGGTTACGCGAGTCCATTGAAGATTATAGGCGGAGTACTTGCATCTCTTGATGTGCTCACCGCTTTTGCTTCCGCTGCTGTAAATGCTAATAAAGCATATGTTCGTCCTGAAATGCTACCGAGTGAGAGAGGCGAACTTAATCTTGTGCAGGTCCGACATCCGTGTTTAGAAATGCAGGAAGGTGTCGATTACATAGCGAATGATGTCAACTTTAAAAGAGGTTGTTCTTCGAATACTATTTATACCTATTACTGTCACGCATAGAACAGATCATTATGAAAATGATTTATTATTCTAATCGCAGGGGAAGCACATTTTTCAATTATAACTGGACCTAACATGGGTGGCAAAAGTACCTATATACGATCGGCCGGTGTAGCCGTTCTGATGGCACACATCGGAAGTTTCGTTCCTTGTGATAAAGCCACAATATCCTTATTGGATTGTATCCTAGCCAGAGTAGGTGCTGATGATTCGCAATTAAAAGGACTTTCAACATTTATGGTGGAAATGATAGAGGCTGCTGCTATTCTTAAGGTAAATTAAACTGCAAAGAAAAGTTATAATAAAAATGGAAAGTTGTTATTTTATGTCATGCTCTTTTCTATCAGACTGCAACTTGTAATTCCCTCGTGCTTATTGATGAATTGGGTAGGGGAACGTCTACCTATGAAGGCTGTGGTATCGCATGGTCCATAGCTGAGTAAGTTAAACCATGTTTAAATAGCAATCACTACAGCGCATATATTAAAGGTGGACGCGAAATAACTTGAGAAATATAACAGGTACTTGGCAAAGGAAATTCAATGCTATTGCATGTTCGCAACGCATTTTCATGAAATCACGAGGCTGGCGGAAGAGGTCAGCGCTGTCAAAAATCAACATGTTACTGCCCTCGTTGATAATAATAAATTGACGTTATTATACAAAGTGAAGCCAGATATTTGTGACCAAAGCTTTGGGATACATGTCGCGAAAATGGCGAACTTTCCTGAAAACGTTATAGAGGTATATGTCAAATAGTCTTCAAACGCAGAACATTTTCATCTGCATCCTGTTTTACCAGATAGTGAAGTTCTCATGATTTCTATTCATAATCTTTCAGTTCGCAAAACGCAAACAAGCGGAATTGGAAGATTACCAAAGAACAAGTTTTGAAGGGTCCGACAATCCACAAAAGAAACAGAAGATCATTAAGGTATCATCATTTTCCATTTATCCAATTGGCGCTCCACGAGATTATTAATAGCGGCGTCATCAATGACATTGCAGGAGGCTGAAGTTCTTATCGCCGATTTCGTTGCCAAATGCAAGACACTGGACAAATCTTTGGCCGAAGGGGAGCTTAAAGACAAAATCTCTGTATTTAAGAAAGAAGCTTTATCTCAGAAGAATCCGTATATACAAGCTTTGCTCGCGGCTTCGTAAAATTGCTGTCGTCAAGCGAACTTTACCAACACTGAAGGGATCATCGTTATCAGTATTATCGTATCAAATATTGTTCCTACAAGTTGTACCCTGTAAAATGTTGTTTTTTACACGTTTTATATTAAAGCATTGAGTTTTGTACCTGTTCTGTATCTTACTACCTCTGACCTGTTTTATCTATAATTTTTTATCTAAATACATAATAAAAAAATAGGGAGAAATAAAGAATAAGAAAAAGTGAAGTTGCATATTCCATATATGTAATACTTAAACGTGTGTTATTTCTATTTTTTGTTTGTTAAAATTAATTATTCCAGTTGTCTTTCACACGATTCGTCCATTCATACATATATTATTTATTTACTGAAACATTAAAGCTCAACAAAAAATACACGGCGAAGATTCCTAAAACACTCTTATTGAAATACCTGGATTCGATAACATATCGATTGACTATTTTCCACCATTGTAACCTTGAACTTGACTACCGTATTCACCAGTATTCACTATTTCTGGGGAGTGTCTGCAATCCTATATTAGTGGCTGTTTACTGTATCTTTTGTATCGTTTTTATCAGTAACTATGAATCCCGCAGTCTTCCCCGAGGAGATCTGGATAAAGATTTTGTTATACTGCGACGTGCGTGACATTCTTGCTTTCAGCAGTACCTGCAGATTCTTCAGGAAAACTTTGGACACAGATTACCTATGGTAGGATGGAGGTTAAGTTTACGTCAAAGTTGCATTAGAGTTCAATAACTTCGCCAGAAGATAAACAAGAGGTTCTAACCAGTCGAATAAATCATACAGGATTTGCATTTCACATCTAATTCTCATAGATTTATTGAATGTCATAATGTTTGGTTAAATATATCCTGTATTTTGATATCGCTTGTTGTTGTCGATCCAACTATTTTACTTAGACTCGAGATTAGGTTTATGCATTGCGTCTTTGCATGAAAAATATTGTTCTGTTCTAGGAGAATGAAATGGATACAACTGACATCAAAAGTCCAGTTCAGATTTCCTGACATAGAATACCTGCAACTACTCAGTGTCAGCTTCAGAGCGATGTGCTACAGGCTACACATGGTGACTAATTTGGGAGAAGACGACAGCTTCCCAAAATGCTGTCATTGCAGAGGCTACACGTGTCACAGAAACTGCACAACGGCTTCTAGTGCGAAAGTAGTTATTGAAATTGGAAATAAGTACACGTGGGTGATTACACCGTGCCTGGAATTGAGGAGGCATTTCTCAATGTTCGGTATACCAAAGTACAATAACAAGACACACGTGGAACAAGTGCAGATGCAAAATAATCCAAGTAGCAGTACACGCCCGAAAGCGGATGGCAAATCACTAGTGAAGAAACTGAAACTCTTAGCTTTATCCGAATTGCCACCTTCCAAGATTCCAAAACCAAGTGGACCATTTTGTCTCTTCTGCAACCCAGTCAAGTTGAACAGAGAGAAGAAACGATTGCGCACACATCTCTACTACCCCGTCACTTATTACATCAGGCCGAATCCCATTCATCAGAAACTCATGAACGGATATTGCACCGACGCCGTGGAAGCGCTTGGCATTCCGAATGTGGATGTTGTTAGTCCTGCCGAAGCATTATTGAGCGATGGCACTTTTCCAGTTCTCAAAGCCTTTGTCGATCACTTATTTCATCAGATGAGTTTGACCTCTACATTAAGAAAACCAAACGCAGTGCTCATGTTTTGCGAGCCACTCGCCATGCATCCTTTGCTGAGGAAACAATTATTGCACTACTTATTCCAAGTAGTAAAAGTAGCAAGGTAAAATATTGTACTAGTAATTTTTCAGAGAAAACATTTCTTTAAAGTGCAATAATTATCTGATAAATCATTGTATTTTAAAAATTACAGGGTATGCTTGGTTCCGAAACCATTGGCTGTGTGTGCTGTGATGGATTTTGAAACATGTGTTGTTGTGGACAGTGGAGCTCTTAGTACAACAGTAGCTGTAGTAATTGGTGGGCGTGTAGTGCCTAATCGTTGGAGACTACTGCCTGTTGGTGGTTGGCACGTAGCTTATCATTTGAAACAAGCAATGCATTGGAAGCCGAAAGAATACCATCAAATTCCTATATCCTATTTAGATACTCTAGACGTCAAGGAACGTTGTAGACTGAGTTATAATATTGAAAGCGAAGAGAAAAGTAGTCATAAATCTCAGGATATTAATGTCAGAGTTGAAAGCTATGCCGACTGCAAGCAATTCTGGGTAAATATATGACTGACCAGGAATTCTATAAACTATATCCTCTAAAAGAATATAATTTAAATATTCGATTCATTTCCAGAGAGTATCATTGGGTTCGGAATTGTATATTGCTCCTGAAGTGATGTATGTAAGTCTTGGATTACCACAAGTCATAAAGGAAGTAGTGTCTGGTTTGTCCGAAGACACAATACAAGATTGCCTTTCACACATACTACTTACTGGCGGTAACACAGACCTCTCAGGTTTTCAAATAAGACTTAAAATGGATCTACGAAAAGTATTACCGGAGTATCGCGACATTCTAAATGTAAGTAGTTGTCCTGGGATGCATAGCTGGAACGTTGCTTTGGGATCTACTTATGTGCCTTTGGCAGTGCATCCTGGTAAGTGTAAACATTATATTCATTAAGAATTGCAAATTGTCACGAATAGGAGCGCAGACATGATTCTTGCTGGCTATGTTTCAGATAAAACACCACCAGAATACATAGAGGGTAACCCATTTTGGTTATCAAGAGAAGAGTACATCTTATTTGGATGTGAGCCATTGAAACAATAATCGAGCGACGTCGCTCATTATGGGAATAAAGAAGCTAAGCAAGAATAAGACAAACTTCAAAGTAATATGTAAGTATTAGGCTGAGATTGTTCTTGTGTTACCATCGAGTGGTAACGAGGAGAGTAATACTAGAAAATTGAAACATTTTTATTGACATTCCAACGCGCAGAACAGTGTCTCAATGTCACAGCAAATCTAATGCGATCTGTAAAGGTATGTGCAATTTGAGACTTTTTTCGAATTCTTCTCAGGACTTTAAATACGTTCGCCATGTTTATACATTTCAACTATTTAAAAATGCATTCTTACACGTTTTGCACTCTTAATAGCACTAAATTTTTCATTGAAACATTTGCGATGCTTTATGCTTGGTCACATAATTCGTAATCATTAGTCCGATGTTGAATCGGACAAAATCGGATATTACAAAATAGCATCGGACAATTTTTTATATGCTTGAAACCTCATGATAATTTATAATTATCTTCGTGTATATAGTTGAAATATTGAATTCTTTTGTAAATAGAAACAACGCGAAATAGGGTCATTAATGCTGTACAGGTTTTGCGTGTCATATACAAATACACTATCGACACTTAGTCTAGTGTATTCGAAATATGTCCACCATTTCGTACATTTATATCGCATAAATCTTGCCAAATAGGTGACGAAGAGAGGAATGTACATAATGCTAATAAGGAGAGAAACCTAGCGAAAACACTTCTAGTCACGTTAAATATTTATAAGCTACTTAGACTCGCTTTCCAAGTTAGCGTATGTACAAATATGGGCCACTATTCCACTCTAAGTGATCACCTTCTATTCAGACTCGAGGTCCTTGCCGAAGTGAACACCTCGGCGTTCCAAACTCTTCTGAAGCTCTACGTACCACTACGTGCAGAATTTAGAAGGTATTTATCCTGCCATGCCGCTCCAAATGCGTCCGAGTATGGAGCGATGATCCTAACAACAACGGCAGGTACCCAAGAGCAATCAAATTTTATAAGCTCGGGGAAAAAGTCGTAGAGTCTATAGTGACATAGACCAAGAAACACGTATTTCCTTTCATTTATTGAAGAGTGATTTCTCTCAAATTGCACAAAAATCAGAAGGATTATCTAAATGGAATTACGATCACTTTGAATGGAATAGCCCGTATGAATAAACACCAGAATTTATGAAGACTATATCATAGGGATTACGGCTCGCCATAAATTAAATATCATCATACTTGATTCCATGAAAGTATGTACAATTTTCCTCGGAAAATCAAGCTGCTAATTATTGAACGTAATATGTACAGCGGAAATATTTTGTTCGTTGACGGACGGTCTTGAGATATTTATTAGGAAATGTTAATGAAGAGCATCAACTATATGCAAATATGCTCATTAGTATAACTGCAAACCGATAGTATATAGTTATTTAACGAATATAAAGGTATTATGAGTATTATGTTGTAAAAAAAACCTTGGGGATTATCTCTGAGAATTATAATGTCATTGTAATAAAATCTTTATTACAACTGATATCGAAAATTTAGCGCTTACTGCAAAATAAGCAACAAGTAACTGAATCTCGACAGAGATTTCAAGAGCAACGTATTAAAAACAATAGCAGTCTGATGAATAAGATTCACATACATGCACATGTGCTATCTCTATAATATACATTTTTCAATTTTGAAAATGCGAGTAAATAAGTATTCCGAGTTGGCTCTTCCTGAGAGATTTTGTGCGTTGTTAAACTGTTGCACGGTTCAATTGTCGGGAATACTTTAACGTTAGTACTCCTATCTATGGCCTCTGCATTACAGTACTAGAGACGAATAAGTGGAATTGTATTTCATATAAAAGTACTGCGCAATGGAAATTGATCGCGCAGCAGCGTAGGCTGAATGGTTAATCATGGAACGTTTAACTAATAGAACCAATCCCCGTCGTTTGTCGAAGCAATTTTTCATTCAGTTCTTTTTTTTCACCTGTCGTTTTCTTTATGCACCACAAGCATGTGATATCATTTTTTAACGCAGGCACTATTGTGCCGCAGCTAGCGGTTATTATTTTTTTTGCAACCTTGTTCAGAAAAAAGAATGACTGCCAATAGTGTTTTGCAATCACTTAGTTCAGTTGATTGGAGCCGCACTTGGAGTTTAAGCATGCAACAAATGATTCAAAAAAATATGTACTACTGGAAAATATGTAAAATATACTTTTTAGTGCTCTTACTTGATAGCAATATTTAACTCTTAATGCTTCTCTAACAATAACGACGAACGTTTTTTCGAATCATTATGAGAGCATCTAAACAAGTCGTCCGGCGTAGGTGTAACTTTTCCATTTGTACATTTTGTGAATAAATCTTTTCCATGTGTTATAATTGTACACTATACGTAAGACGTTTTACACCCAATATTAATTAATGTAATCTCATATTAAGTGCAATTAAGTTGACTCGGTGTTTATCAGGAATATATTTTCTGACATTGGTTGTGCGACACTTTCGAAACAATATTGTAAATAAAATACGAACAATGTAAAACTTACTGTTGCAAGTATAAGACCTAATTAGGTTCTAATCGGTTGATCGTACTGGTAGATTCACCTTTAAATTAAAGTAGATGAATACCGAAAATGTACGTTATGTAATATTTATTGAACTATATATATACTGTAATTTCTTACACTTTATTATTGGAAGTTGATTAGATCAAGTAATGAATATATAATATAAAATGTTAAAGTATATGTTGTTTATTTTCCAACGTTCTTGTATATAAATGTGTGGTGCACAAGTGTGACTGAAAGTTAAACTCAATAGAGATATGAACGATGAAATTTTACATTGATCGAACTTCATTTCCTCCAAGGAGCATGTGTATATTTGGGAGAATTTATATATATACATCTATCAAAGCAATGTAAACACAGGAAGACTGCTCACCAGTTTGTAATTTCAAGATTTAATAAAACCTATCTATGTACAGAGTGCTACAGTTGAATGTAAAAGGAACTAGTTACAACTTTGGATATTGTTCACCAGACGTGAATACATTTAGCATTTGGGCATGCAAAGGAATAAAACTTCACCGTGTAATTGTGTCATAAATAATGCATTACTTTGTTGCACTGCACACAAGTGTACTATTATTTCTATTTAAAGTACGAAATTCGGTGGACGCTGTGGCAATGCAAGTCCCATGGTAATGCGTGTGGATTAGATGGGTTAGTAGTTCAATTCTTTACAAAATATCTGTGAAAGTTCATGCTTTATGTCACAGTTAACAAGTACAAAATTCCACAAAACGAATATCCTCACCTGTCACGAACTTTCCTCATATAAACATTGCAAATCTTTCCTTTGCAATTTCGAACGCGTTCTACGTTTACTCGTATATCGATCTGTTAATCTGTTCTATGCCTAGGAGAATCGTTCTACTTAATAAACTCGCAGAAAAATTTGCGAGTAGAATGAATAATAGGTTTTTTATTTTCAACGGGTAACGATTTTACCATAGTCTAATTTCTGAGAACTTTCTTAATCTTTGAACTATGTCGAATGTGAGTATTTGGGTAAACCCTGATTTTCTGCCTCCGGAGGTGTATACATGAAAAAGTGGAAAAACATATCACACAATAAAAAAGCAAGTCTAACAAATATACCGTATCAATTGATAAGTCTTTCGTACTATCCCAATTTGAGATACTTGTAATATATGGCCCACACTGTTAAACCAGTAACGAAACCTTTTTCAAGAGCGTATTCGTCGGCTGTGGCCAAGTCAAATCGAGACGCGACGAAGCAGTCGCAATAATTGTTGTTATCGTGTAAAAATGTTTCGTCAATTGAACTGCAACTACGAGTTATATCGAGCTACATACATTACCCCTGGCAATATGTATGCTAATTTGGCATATCTATGTGTGTACAGTATCACAATTCATGACTGTCGGATTAAAGAATCTGTGGCTCGATTTGAAACATGATAGATCTGCACATCTGGTACAAGCGTTTCGTTAACATTACGTGTATCTACAACATTTGGCCTGCAATAATCCATCTACTGTAAATTATCTCCTAACGATGTATATAATCGGATGGAACACAGCTGTAGAGGATTTTACTTAACAATCATCGATCACCGAAACTATGTCACAAGTTTTATTAATCGAAGAAATTAGTTTGACAAAAATGCACAGCCGCCAATTCCGTGTTCACACAATTGCCAATTCGTGTGACGAAAATACACAAAGAACAGTACCGCGAGAACTGTGTTTAAAACATGATCATTGTATAACAGCTTCCACGCTTTGCCTTTTGGACGAGATACAAAACATTCCTAGCTCGATGCCTATGTGCAATCACGATATACATGTTAATTCGTTTATACAAGCTATGTACAAAAAAGTCTAGATTCGACTTATAGACAACTTTTAATCTGCATTCTATGTTAGTCTTCTTTTTGGATGAAGAACGCAGTGGAAATTCATGCTTATTCTTAGTTCTCAACTCCATACGATCAGCATCCCAGAGAATGACTGAAGTTAATATAGTAATAAGTCAATGCTGATAAAATAAACGTTATATCAGTTCAATAGTTAATATATATAAAATACAAACAATTCTGTGTCGCAATTGAATTTTCCACTGCGTTCTTAATTATATTCGATTTCCGCAGTAATTCGAAGATTTCACTTAACAGCATGTAGTCTTTGCAGCTTCTGCTTCGACTAGATTGAAGTCTAAACCAGGCCGAGCGAATCCAGTTTTAATACCATCCCACCCATCCTCTACTTTATACTCTCCAGTTTGTATTCTGTTATAAATCTCTTGTGTAACTGCACTAAAGGCCTCTTCAACATTGATACCAGTTTTTGCACTGGTCTCAATATGATGGACGCCATGCTCGTCAGCAAAAGCTCTTGCTTCTTCCTTGGACACTTCGCGCCGACCACCATTAGTAACTAAGTCTAGTTTACATCCTACTAACGCAAACACTGGACGATGTGGCTCGATATGCCTACGTGCCTCCATCATCCATTGGGGAATATGTTCGAAGCTAGTTCTGTTGCAAACATCGTACACCAGTAACGCTCCGACTGAATTTCTGTAATACGACTTTGTAATAGACCTAAAACAAACATAGCATTTCTTATTTGATCTTACATAAACGCTTGAAGAATAGGCGCACATAATTCTCACGATTACCTGAATCGTTCCTGGCCTGCCGTATCCCATAATTGTAATTTTATTCTAGTGCCGTCTTTCACTTCTATTAGTCTAGCAAAGAAATCAACGCCAATTGTTGGATCGGAGAGCTGCAATAAATATAGAACGTTGAGAACAACGCTCTTCGAATCATAACACTATGGAGTATGATGTCATTGAACTATGATGCTTCTACAATTTACATAGTATTGTAAATCTCATTGTAAATAAGTTTTTCAAGCTACTAACAATAGGTTCAGGAAAAATCGAGGACTTCGATTTGCATGAAAAGAAAAGATTCATATATTATTAGACCAAGGAATTGGAAATTCTCCAATTGTTCCACTAAGTGGTGATACACACAATCGCAAGATCAAGAATGAGATTTTGGGTTTGAAGGTCAGAAGGCGTATGCCATTAGAAAGCAGACGATAACGATAACGGGGGAGAGGGACTGAACGTCGTAGTTTGTTTAGCTCCTAATTTCAAGGGACATTGTCGATGATGGGCGGGTAGTTGTACCTCCGCGAACTTCCCGTCGGTGAAGTATTTCAGCAAGGAGCTTTTCCCGACTGTACTGTCGCCGATCAGTATCAGACGGAACTGATAGTCGAAAATTGGCTCCACCATCTTGATCCTGCAGAGCGGGCAGAGATACTTTTGCAGATAACAAGTGCCCCGTTGCCACTTACAAAATCATGATTCCAGTACGCGCACTTGTCGCGAGCGAGAACTCCGCTGACCGTGACATTAATCATCGGCTGCTTCCTACCTTCGCTCGTTGAGACTGTACCTCGCTTATTGCGCACGTCACTGTGCGAATAAACACGCAGATCTCGAGTGCATCGTGATTGCGGTAAATTGTCTAACTGTTAGTGCCCACACACTTTCCCCAATTTCTTCCTACCCGTCGCACACTCTTTTCCTGGGGTTCATGCACTTTGTGCTATTGCGTTTCTCGCATTCTCTTCGAGCAGGCTTTATTCTCACAAGTATCTCTTATACAGTCGTAGATTATATGTCTCTCTTGATTCTCGACGAGTTTTCGTGCGACCACTTTGCTGTTCAATTGAACACTATTGGACTTTCTATGTCGACGGGAAAATATCCGTCGTCACTGTTGCTTCCGAAAGATTCTTTTACTCTCTCCACGTGTATTCCTTCGCATTTGCGGGCCGAGCTACGAACTGCTGCGTATGAATCAAACTAAAGCTGCGTAGCTGAGCCCGCACGGTGGTTGTGGTTTCTCTCTGAATTGCCCTGAATGGGAAAACTGTTTTTTCCGGAGTCGTTGGTATCGTCGAACACTGGGAGCGCCAGTTCGAATGCTTTGACTCCCTTTATGTTGCTAGTCTGTTTTTCGTCGTGGAACGAACGCGCGATGATATCACAGGAGGGGGAGACAATAATCACGAATAAATAGATTACGCTTTGGATAGTGGCTTTATACGTCTGCTAACCAGCACACGAGCCAATGGAGTTCACAGTCTCATCTTTAATCAGTCTATTATAGCCTCGTTAATCTCACTGTCTCGCAGATAGTGAGCGCATATATATTCTTGTATCTTGCATTCCGGCGCCGATTGCTCCATTTTAGATTGTTCCGCTTATTAAAATATAGAACAAAAACCAATAAGTCATCGATGCTATATAAACAATAATATACACAGTTTATATATGGCTCTCATATTGTCTTATGATTGTTTGGGATTGAAAATGTCTTTTTAATTGACTCAAGGAACTCCTATTAATCCCAATGAATTATCTGAATGTGGAAAGGTATATAGATGCTCCAAAATATATGAATATAATCCTAAATCCCAATGTACAAGTTACAGATCGCTCTCGAAACTTAAGGTATAGCGTCGTTGATGGCTGCTGAAAGAATCAGCAGGATATCGTGTATCACTATATTTCTTTGTGTTTCGATCCAGACGTAATTGTACACCGTATGGTTGCACCCGGATTGGATGCTACGTTTATTACACCACGTCGCGTCTTAGTTTCTTCCTTCATCCAATACACAGCCGTGCTTTTACAGCAACAGGAGATTTATTGCGGTTGACAAAGTGTTATATATATGTAAGCTATCGAAAGACCGCATATGACTGCCACACCTGCAGCATACATTTTTGGGAATAGTCCGTCTCGTACTTTGCAGTTTTCACAAACGTACGAACGGTCTTTGATTGCTCCAATATGACCGAAGAGGAATTGATTCAGGACATCGCTGGTTTACGAGAATTGTTACAAGAAAAGGAAGCGAAACTCGCAGATATTCGTCGCGAGAAACAAGTCACGCAAGAATACGGCTTGACTAATGAAGAAATCACTCGATACAGTCGGCAAATTTTCTTGCCAGAAGTGGGGGTCGATGGTACATTATAATATTCTCTCACAATTATTCTCAATGTTATTTCTCAATTTATGAAATTTCATTGGACTTTTTGATGTTGATGTCGCTGTTACCACTTGGCGCAAAGCAGTTGCTTGCTTTTGTTCCCAGGACAATTGAAGCTGAAGCAGAGCTCTGTGCTTATAGTGGGGGCAGGTGGTCTTGGCTGTCCTGCTGCATTGTACTTGGCCTGTGCTGGTGTAGGCAGAATAGGAATAGTTGATTACGATGATGTAGAAATAAATAATCTTCATAGGCAATTGCTTTATACCGAGGCTCACGTTGGCAAGCCTAAAGTGTTAGCGGCTCAAGAAAGGCTGAATCAGTATATATTTTATACTAAATACTTTGGATATCTCACCAGCAGTTGGAAGATTTCAAGATACCATTAATTCTTGTCTCTCTTATTCGCAGATTGAATAGTAATATTGAAGTAGTTCCATACAATCTCCAATTAGACAGCTCTAATGCACTTGATATAGTCAGTTCCTATGACATAGTATTAGACGCAACTGACAATGTTGCCACACGATATTTATTGAATGACGCATCTGTGTTGTGTGGCAAACCATTAATATCTGGATCCGCACTGAAATTCGAAGGTCACTTGACAGTATTTAATTACAATGGACCTTGTTATCGCTGCGTATTCCCAAAACCACCGGCTCCAGAGACTGTCACCAATTGCGGTGATGGTGGTGTACTTGGTGCAGGTATGTGTCCTGGGAATGATGAAGTATTGTTAATGGAATAACAAATTTCAATTGTGTCTCTCATTATAATTTATAGCTGTGGGGACAATCGGCGTTCTGCAGGCACTGGAAGCAATGAAAGTCATACTGAATCTACCAAATGTGTTATCAGAAAGACTTTTGTTATTTGATGGCTTAGAGACAAAGTTCCGTAACATAAGTTTACGTCCGAGGAATCCAAAATGCGCTATCTGCAGTGAATCACCTACCATATTGAAATTAATTGATTACGAACAATTTTGCGGGGCGAGGGCAAACGACAAAGAGCCGCAATTGGTGTTATTGAAGCTAGAAGAAAGAATAACTGTCGAGGAATATAATACAGCGTCTAAAATAAACGAGCAACCGCATATACTACTCGACGTTCGATCACCCGAGGAGTTTCAAATCTGTCATCTACAGAATTCCATAAACATTCCATTGAGTGAAATCGGTAGCAATGGAAATATCGAATTTTTGAAAGATAAAATGCGGCAGCTCGAAGATGGGTCAAATGATGTTCCTTGTAAGTTAACATGCTTGTGATCCCTAAAATGGAGGTAACATGCTAATAAGATTGACATGTTTTTTTTTAGTGTATGTCGTATGCAGACGTGGAAACGATTCGCAAAGAGCTGTGAAACAACTGCGGGAGCTGTTGAAAGATGACGCGATGGAGATAAAAGATATAATTGGCGGTATTCATGCTTGGAGTAAAAAGATTGACACAACATTCCCTATATACTGATGCAATGTAGGAAAGGTAAACAACTGTGGTACACGTCCTAATTAAGTTGTAGTTATATCACATGTTATTGTACATATTTACTGCGAACTTGTGCTTTTATTACAAGTGTACAGTCACCACTGGATTTCTCAATTTTATAATCATATATACATGACTATAAAGGATATCACATTAAAAATATATTTGATTTACTTTCTCTTTGAACTCTATGAATTTCATTCAACTGGAATATTGAGCTAAATCACTATCAGTTAGACTAGTCTCTGGTAGTTTGTAATGTGCGTCCGGAAGACTTCTCAATTTCTCTGCCGCTTGCTCAGGAGTCAAGTCCCTTTGGGCTTGTGCGAGGAGTTCATAGCCAACCATATGCTTCTTTATCGTGGCAGAACGTAACAATGGTGGTAAGTATATGCCATGGAAAGTCCAATAGGGATAATCCTGTTTCATGTACGGTCCAGTCGGCGCACCTTTTGGCAAAAGACATTTTTATCGATATGTTAGTACTAATGGAAGTAAACAATCGAATTAACACTAAAATGTTATGCTTACCATGCCAGCCCATAGAATACGGGAAAGAACATAGGAACAAATTATCATATTTTGTGCACAGCCTTTTCATGATAACTCCTAAACTCTCTTGTTGACTATCTGATAAGTCCGTCATCCTGCTCACTTGTTTCTTTGGGAGTACCATAGTTTCGTATGGCCAAACAGCCCAAAAGGGGACTAAGACTACCCAGTCTCGATTTTCTATGACCACCCGTTGCTATGGATTAAGTTCACAAGCAATTTTGTATTGATACGAAATTTATTCTTAATATCAAATTGTATATTTTGCTACCTTTTTCAGAAGTTCCTTTTGCAAGTAATCCATAAGTAATGGTTTCTTATTACGACTGTAATAATCACTGAGGAATCTGTCCTTCATTTTAGCCTCGTTCGGCAGAAACGAACTCGCCCATATTTGACAATGTGGATGTGCGTTACTGCAGCCCATTAACGCACCCCGATTTTCGAAAATTTGGACCCAAGTCCATTTCTCCCCCAATTCGAGCATTTCCTGAATCCATCTATGTGTGCATTTTGATGTAAATATACATTGCATACACATTTTTCAAATCAAAGTGTATATTATAGAGCTTCTTTTCTTACTTCTTAACAACCTGCTTAATCTCAGAGACTTTCATGAGAGCTATCGTTACATTAGACTTTGGATGGAAGCACATCACCTTGCAGGTACCTCTAGCAGCATCCATTTGGAATAACTCATCGTCTGACTTGAGTGGACTAGGAACTGTTTCCAATAATGCAGGGAAATCATTGACAAAAGAATATGTATGTTCATACACTGGTGTCACCTTTAAAATGAAAGATCAAGTAATGCAGCAAATTAAGTTGAGCGCACTTGGCACTAAATCTAATGGTTCAATTAATTGAAGAACGCAATTAGATATTACCTGCCCACTGACTCTAACATTTCCTGGGCAAAGAGGATTCTTAGGATCGTAATCAGGCAGATCTTCATCCGCACTTGGTTCTATTTGCCCACCCCATGGTCTCTTCATCCGATGAGGCGACACGAGCACCCATTCTCCCCTCAATGGATTGTATCTTATATGTTGATGCTCTATAAAATAGCATTTTCATACATCTTAAATAACTCTCCAACGGTCTTAACTAATGTTAATACAAAAGCTGACCAGTTGGATCAAACTGCTCTTTTAAAATATCCTCTGTGCCAGCATCCTTTCCATTTCCTGTAACATTCGTGAGCAATATATAGCATATTACAGATAAGTAAAATGTTTTTGCAATGAAGGAATTCAGCTAAAGTGTATTGTATAATAGAACTATCTAATGGTGCAATGAAAGAGGAATCTTCATTATCTGAGCTTGTATTACATTATGTAATGTATGTAGAGGAGAAAAACATGCAGAACACGCGATATAATCGGAAGATCAATCTAAACTCTGATCGTGCGTCCATCTCGCAACTATTAAAGTTTATTACCGAAACAAAATTGATATCTATTGACAGTAGGCACGGAAGATTGTTTGGAAATTATGATCGTTAAATGTGTGGCAATTTGAAATCAACATAGACGTGTGTTATTGCAAGCATGTGATTGGAAGAGTAATGCAAAAGTGCCTGTGTAATTCCGAAGCAACACGTATACTATTTACTATAAATATATATATTCCATATAGTTGATCTTAAGTGCACAAACATGTGGAGGAGTATACGTTTCTGCATTAGACGATTCTGATCGTGTCCGATTACCTTTCGGAGTAGACATTTCTTTCGAAGTGGATCCAACGGCCTTCTCACTTTCAATTGACATTGCACGCAAAAGCACCGGACACTGCTTAATAAGCTTGTGAGCCAAATGCCCGCTGCACTCTCCTTTTATGCGCGCGTAGAGCTTCCTACAAGTGGTGGGGAGATTGACGATAAATTTGTCAAGTTTTAGATATGAAGGGTACACAGTCGAAATCAATCAGTCGAATCTTCGTCGGCACTTATGGATCAAATTATACCGCCAATAAACTCATTCTATAAAAGGCGATAAAAGATTTTTGTAATGGCTTATTGTAGCCGAAAGAACTTTGCCGCTTAAAAAAAAATATCGCAATCGAATTGTGTCCTTTTCAAAGTCGGCGGTAAAAAGATACCTTTGGGACGATTCACGCAACACTATCGAGAATAAAAGATTCGATCCGGAGTTTCCCTACTCTTTGAATACATAATCAGCGCCATTCAACGCAGTACTATAGTTTGCAGTTGCAAACATTGAGCGCGACCGTCAGAGTTGCTATTCGCAAACATGGCGCGCGGTAGTAGTGCTGGCTTTGATAGGCATATTACTATTTTTTCTCCGGAAGGGCGGCTTTACCAAGTAGGTAAGACACTCCAAGAAATATTAGACTCTCCTTTCATCGATCTATGAATCCCGAGAAGTATCGGTTGCACGAGTAATTGAGAACAACAGATTTCGTTCGGAGCGGCAAGCGGTGACATAGCGTGATCTGCAATTTTGAAAGAGTGTAACTTGTTATATTTCAAATACTTGCAGAGTATGCCTTCAAAGCAATTAACCAGGGTGGTCTTACGTCCGTGGGAGTTAAAGGAGTGGACACTGCAGTTTTTGCAACACAGAAGAAAGTACCTGTAAGATAACCTCCACTGAAATCAGCATCCCTTTAATCATTGTTATTACAAGTACCGTTCTAATATAATACTTGTGAGATCAACAATTGCGCATTATACAATGCTTGAGTTTTATGATATAATGGCGAAAAATGAATACAAATATATAGAAGATTTTTATTGTAGGATAAGCTACTCGATGCTTCCAGTGTTACCCATATATTCCAGCTTACAGAGCACATTGGATGCATGATGACAGGAATGATTGGTAAGACTGTAATATTCATATTTCTTAGAATAGTATTGATTTAATTGTCTAAAAATATGTTATTAACTGATATTATCGATTGACATTTCAGCTGATAGCAGATCACAAGTGCAACGTGCTAGATACGAGGCTGCTCATTTCAAATATAAGTATGGTTATGAGATACCTGTGGATGCTTTGTGTCGGCGAGTTGCTGACATTAGCCAAGTTTATACTCAGAACGCAGAAATGCGTCCTTTGGGTTGTTCTATGATGCTTATTGCATATGACAAAGAGAAGGGGCCTTGTGTTTACAAGGCTGACCCTGCAGGGTATTACTGTGGATATAAAGCAATCTCCGTTGGCACTAAACAGACAGAAGCCAACTCGTACCTTGAGAAGAAGCTCAAGAAGAAACAAACTTATGATTTTGATGAAACGATTCAGCTAGCTATTACTTGCTTGTCTACCGTTCTATCAGTTGATTTTAAGCCAACAGAAATTGAAGTTGGTGTGGTTTCCAAGGATAATCCAAAGTTTCGGTAATTAGACAGAAGATATTGCATGACTATGAATCTGTGATTAGGTTTTAATTTTATATTGACAATGTTTCAGGGTTCTGACAGAGCAAGAAGTTGATAAGCATCTCACCGCTATTGCAGAGAAGGATTGATAACTTTCTGTATAATTTACCACAAATAAATTTCACGTCTTACTACTTTTGTACTCTTTATTGTAAAGTGTTAGTAAAAGTACACATAAGTGTTCGTATGATTATGTTAATGCACGAATAAACGGCATGGTTGAAGTTTTTCCTGAAAAATGTTTATTTTTCTGCGCACGTGTAAATTGGAATAATTATAAGGTAAGGTCGTTGACTTAAGTTTATTTTCCTGATGCTGTTGCGAGTGGATTTCTTAAGACTAGAATTACAGAGTCACCACGGAGGAACATCTTTGAAATGAACCTGTCCTTGTTAACAGGTTTGGCCTATGAAAACAAGAATAATTCATTGATGAATTGAATATATGTACTTTACCCGAAGAATAACTAACAAAGTAGGTTCAGCACTAGTTAATATTTTACAGCTTAATAAAGTGGAGTAACATTTTTACCTTCTTCTTTCCTTTACCAGTCCGTGGAAGTTCCGTCCACATTTCTTTGACATTCTCCAAGACCATATTACAATGCCTATCGAATGCCTTCACTCGTCCCAACAGTTTCTTGTTGTTTCTACAATTAATTAAGACTTGAGTATTGTTCTTTACAGACTGTGTCAAGACAGAGAGTGGTCCTGTGTTAAATTCTTCTTCCTCCCTCTTGGCTAATTCCTCCGGGGTCATCTCCGATTTTGGTTTTGTTAAAGATGACCTATTAAAGAATTATTCAACACAATAATACACAAAGTACAGTTCATGCAAGGTTATATTCTTCTTAGACTTCTGCCGGCAGATTAAATCTAAGTAAAACTATTCCAATACTCACATTTTCAGGCGTTTTTATAGAAAGCGAAATTGTATAAAACGGAGTCCTTGGAATGCAAGATACACTTATCAATAATACTAATATATTACTTTCGAAAAACGTTCCTTGGCATTCGCTTCGTTTACTCTCAATGCTTCCTATTCCCGCAATGCTTTCGATAGTTCCAATTATCTTCGGTTGCTCTGCTTTCTCTTTATACTTCCGATGTAAATCATAGATCGCACCTCTGTCGATTTCAATCATTTACAAAGGATTTCTCACGTTAATAATTAGGAACACTATGACACAAGGCTTTGAATGAATATATTCGTAATTTAGTTACTCTCCGAATTGTCAATAGAAATAGAAATAAAAAGACATTATGAAAGCTTTCGATTCTGTTTTACCGGCGCGTCAATTTTGAACAGTTTTCGGCCTTTTCGACATACTACACTACTCATACTTCTCGCCTCTAGGCGTGTCCGCCAATGAAGGCATGCATTGTGTTTGTGTACGAATTGTTGAGGGTGGATCAGGGCGAGGCGTTCACGAAACACGAGGAATTTCATAGGCAGGTGAACGTCTTTCTTTGAAAGATATATCCCAATTACGAGTATAAAGGACCACTGTGCCGAAGTGAGAATATTTCTCTGCCAAATGCCGGCCCGTTGAAGAAATCCCGCTCAACGGGGACGGCGACGCGGTTGTGTTTCACCAAACCTGACCAATTGGCCCTGCAACAACTTCATTCACACATTCTGTGACGTCCGATCTCCGGCCAACATGAATTACGGGAAGAAATCGCCCAGTATGGGTACACCGTCTGTTTACTCGCATGTCACCACGCGTAGCAGCGCAAATTTGCGCTCCTCGCGTTCTGTGAAGAGTGTCAAGATTCCCTGGTACCAGAAGCCAATCTTGACGCATGCTTATGTATTGGATATTCAGAGGGGAGCTATGTTTACTGCAATCTTTTCTTTGGTGGGTATTTTCATCGATTTGGAGCAACTAGTAATAACTAAGGGGTTTGATGCTAATGTTGTGCTCGTGTACAGTGCTTGGCCTTCTTCACTATTTGTACAGCGATATTTGATGTCTACTGCTTAGCGCAAGCTGCGCCTGGATCCACCCATTACGGGTACTATGTCATATCGTACGAGTTTGTGTATGTCGGCAATCCGCATGGTAAGGTTTATGTGATGGATTGCTTGCTATGTTATTATCTTTGTAAGATTCGGACTAGTTCTGTGAGTGTCTTCTTTTTCAGTTCGCAATGCCCTTGTTGTGTTTGCCTTGTTTTCCATGCTCGGTGGAGTTGTTATCTTCATTACTTCCACAATGTTGATCAGAGCATTGAGAAAGGAGTATGAGAAGAAGATGGTTCCATGGCTGTACAGCTTCGCGCCGTTTACCATTTTCAGATTACTCGCCTTTATCTTCTTTTCTATTGTGAATGATATGATATTCGCGTATAATATTATGATGTGCCTGTTGTGGATATTGTTCATTTGCGTCTCAGTTTATGGGTGGCTGATCGTGTACTCCTTGTATTTGGAGTTACACGATCTGACTCGCTTGGAGGATCTTGCGCATTTGAGGGTAAGAACTTTAGATTGAAGTGAAATGATTGCCGCTTCTTAAAATCAGTTAATATTGTATTATTATTTGCATGTCTAATATAATTATGTACTTTCAGATTGGCACGATGCAATCACTAAATGCCTCTACGACTCCTTCGATTGCTGGGTCTCGTCCAACGACACCGCACAGCGCCGTATCTACGATGCCAGCTAACTGAGCAGATTGCATTAAAAGTGCATGACGCAGTTGCATATTGGAGTTACAACCATTATGCTACCTTCAGTTCAATTAGTTACGAATAATCGTTACTAAGTCACGAAGGTGTTCAATGAAACCGTCCAAGCGGCTTAATCCGCATTTTACACGCGTATTATTGAGTGTTTATCAATGATTACACTCTAATATTCCGTCCATAAGTAATCGCGATGAATTTTGATAATTTTTTTCTCGTACTATCTCTGCGCAGCGACGCGCGATTTAAAGTGCGTTTTAAATGAATATTATTTTTTTATAGTTGACAAGAAATATTCGTCAAATGTATCTATTTATACTGTCTTTTATTCGAGCGAATTTCTAATTAATGAAGTTCAGTTTTATGTACAGAAGAACTTGTTCTTTTTATTGGTCCTCTTGGAATTGCAATTCTCGTCCCACACCTCGTAATTTCCTACGACAATTCGTCCGACGCATGTCGTTGAATTTTAGCACTTCGAGGATGCAAGCTGGGAGCTGAGCGGTGTGAGATCCTTCTCATACCATCATTTCTTTCGTTCAATTGGGATTCAATTGATGGGGAGAAGGAAACTGGTATGGAAGAATCCGAAAAAGGGATCGCCCCATTTTCCTCGGGGTACCAAAGGCGTCGCAGAAATTTGTATGCAAGGAGCATTGTTTTAGCGAAATTATTTAGTATATACATAATTATTGAAAAGAGGGCTTTCCAAAATGCGGCGAACATCGGCGTGACAAGATATAATGCGAAAGCAAGACACATCTTTGACTAGCTGTATCTGAAAAATGATTTTATCACGAAACCTGGAGATATAGGAAGGGCAGGAATTTATTTGAACTCTTACTTCACATGTTGCAACCAATTTGAAGGGCGGAAGGGATATCAAGCATGGTCGGCGATTTTTTCGTTCGTCTTTATTAAATCGTAGCACATACTATTCCAAAAATTCATAAGTACGATGTAGATAAAAAAGTACAAATATTTACAAAATACTGCAAAAAAGAAATAGATTTCAAAGTGGCCTATAAGGATATTAACGCTGTTTAAAATGGATCTGACATTCGCAGCTCGCTTACATTTTCCCATCGTATATGACTAGACATTAGGCATAATAAGTCGCTTCATTATAGGTATGTATAAATCACCGGCGCAACACTTCATTACTGTTTCCACGGTTAGTTCGCGTAACCCGTCGTCCCGAGAATAAATGGCAAACGTTCTGACGCATCAAGGGACTGGTAATAAGTGAGAATCGAATACGAGAGCAGCCCTCCTGAGGTGCGCGTCCCTCCCCGTTCTTGTTTCGGCTCTGCTACACCAGGCACGAAGTGGACGATAAGGGGCACACGCGTGTCGACCGGTTAATGTCCACTAACGTTGCGTCAACCCTGATAAATCTTTTTGCGTATGATATGGGAGACAGTTGGAACCGAAGTAATTGGCCTCGACGATAACCGGTTGCCAGCAATAATCGCTGCAAGCCGCGTGATCCTAACGTACTTTATGTTACAAGAATATTTCTTGGCATACGTCGCGAACATTTAGGAAGCATCTGAGCATCTCTCGTGATATATGGATAAACCTTATGATGTTATGATGATGTATGGAAGGTGGTAAAAAAGTATGAAGTCGGAGGAGATTGAACGATGAAATATTAGTAGGATCGTTTGGTGTTTACAGCGGAAAGAGCCGCGTACTTTCTCGATACTTGGTGTGTGAAGAGAGTATGTGTTGAACTATATTGGGGAATGCTCGTACTTACTACGATTATGATTCTCTTTATCTTATACGGATACTCACTGGCAGTGTTTACCTTAATGTGGTCGTACATCTAATGCGCGCTTATAATACGTTACATATCCTTGACGCGGAAGCGTGTACATAAATTAAACTCAGACATACTCAAAAAAGACATCGCACAAGTTCGTCGTATGGAGCGTTAGACGCGGTGGGTCTGTGTTAAGATATCTACGGGATATAGAGCTTTATTTCATAATTGACGCGATGCTTCTCCCGAGTTTGAATAGCGGATGTAAGTATCATACCTGCTTCGACAATCACAATGCGTACACCAAAAATATTATGGTATCAAGACTTTTTGTACCCTCAAGTTTGGCATTTCTGTTCAAGAGTCAAAGAGAAAGAGCACATTATGCGCTCTCTGTGCCATCGAGATCGAATACTGTTTGCAATATCCTCTCGCAAAAGTCGAAAAGCGACAGGATGTGAACGTATCACTTTCTCGTATCATGAAAATAAATACTAAAACTCCTTACTCTTGCTTGGACCAGGATTCGGCAAGCGTAAAATGTACGCTACGAAACAATTCTTAAGTTTGAAGACTTCGATCAGATCAGCATTCATAGTTTTGAATATCCAAGTTTGAAAGCGTCGTTCATACATCTGATATGGTCGTGACACCTTTCCACTGAATGCGCATAATTGCAGCGTCGATCCTGATTACCGACGATATATAGCGTATCTTAATATTCGATGTGCGGTGATCATACCTATCGTTACACTGACGATACTGAGTACTAAGTATTGCGTTACTCGTATAATATTGTAGCGTGTAATGGGTCGTATGAATTACCATTTATCGGCTTTACACCAATAGTCGTTGGAGCGGATCATCCTATTAGAAATAAATTATATTCTTATCGATCTAATGGACGCGAGAAAATACATCGATACGAGTAATCCTTGCCAAGACAATTGCAGTTCTACCGCAAAGGCATCCGCGAGCATATAGAACCTGCATTCTCAGGTGTTCCAATTATTTCAAAGATATGGTTTCACCCTACCATTGAAATAAATCACCATCAAAGAGATTGCACGGATTTTACCGGATATCCTGATCGATTACATCTGCTTCGTAAGGGAGTTAGTTTTCCCATCGGAGATCAGCTAGCAAGGTGTAATCGGTCGTTACTCGCACCGTAGAATTTTCGAAGTGGAGTTCCAGGGCAGCGCAGTGGGACGTTGCTTGGCCTAGAGACAACTATCGACGACAATTTCACCTATTTTCACAACGACCTCGTCGAAAGTTGGCCTCTCACGGGGGTCGCCCGACCAGCACTGAGTTTGGAGTTCCTGCAAAGCTGGTGGTGCTGCTTTATGCGATTTCCACAAAAGACTCTGAGTCTTCAGTTGAGCCAGCACCGATTCGTCATTCATTTTGTTGAATGGAAGTTCGCCCTGGTGGAACATCTCCCAGACGAGGCAAGAGAACGAGTAAACATCGCTCTTGGTGGAGTATTCGTCCTCGTAGACGGCTTCGTACGGCAGCCACCTTAAAGGTATCACTTGGTTTCGATGCTTCGTATACTCCTGGTGATAGGGCTCTTTGGTCATGCATGCCATAGAGATCTTGATCGTTAGATTGCTGGCGATTAGGCAGTTTCGTGCCGCGATGTCCTTGTGTACCAGTCGACAGTCTGCCAAGTGTTTCAATCCCTTCGCCGCTTGATTTGACAGAGAAAGAATCTGCGCGACAGAAAGCTGTGGAGCACGGGGTACTTTTGATTCGTGAGTCGGACTGGAAGCGTTGTCTTTTCTCGAAGCGACCAAGAACTGTTTTAGGTCTCCCCAATCAGTGTATTCAAGAATCATGAAATCCGGTTCTTCGTCACGACATAGCCCAATCAATTTAACGACATTTTCGTGATTAAGTTTGTGCAAGAGATCCAAGTGTCGCTTAAATTCTTGTAGAGCCATTTCATCCTTTGTATTTATCAAACTCTTTACCATTACGACACTCTCTTTGTCGCCGTCTACTTGATATTTCGTCATGTAAACTTCGCCGAATTCGCCACGTCCAAGTGGCTTCAACTCTTTAAGATTTGTCCGTGAAACTGCAATTTTGTCATAACTGGACTTCGATTTCTTCGATTGATTGCTACTTTGACTTTGAGCTGTGTCTGCGCCGTCGCTTTTGTTCTGTGAGTCTCGGTGCTCCTTTTTCTTATTTGAATTAACATGCGAGTTCCCTGTGGAATTCGCAGTTGCGTTCGAATTGACTTTATTAGCTGTTTCCTTTAATTCCGTTTGCTCTTCTTGTATCTCTCCGTTCTCCAATTTCTCTGGAGAGTTAAAAATAACTTTATTAAAAAGTCGTCAGTATTAAAACGAACAACCCAAAACAATCAGTATGATTATGTACCTTCGGTTTGCTCCTGCAGATATTGTTGCTTCCTGCGACGTCGCCTATAACGGCAATACAGCATAAGTCCAACAACTAAAACCATGTACGCTGCAGCGGCACTTAATGTAATCGTTACTGTCTTCGTCATCATGGAGCCATCATCGGCCGCTTCCAAATCCATATCGAATCTATAGGTATCTCCGGCTAAAATTAACCCATCCGTTAAACACCATTCTTCCATCATTCTCCTCCACAGATCAAGCATCAAATGATTACCTTTCACATTTAGCTGCACTACCTGTCGTTTCAAGCCACCGCTATTACCCGCCGTGCAGCCGTATTCTCCTTCGTCGCTCAAATAAACCTCTTTAACATATAAACTTCCATTTGCCAGCATTTCAAAGCGAGAATTATTTAAACTGTTCATGCGTGAATCTTTGTCCCAATGGAGAGTTGGCTTTGGATCACCCTCGGCAGCGCAATGCAACATGACGGGATATCCTTCAATGGCCTCGGTTGGATTTGGTGACTGAATGGTAAACTTTGGCGCAACTGTAGAAAGTAAAAACGATTACTAAGCACTCAAATATCATGAATAGATTTTAATTACAAGTCATACTCACCAACTACGTCAATGATAATGGTGTGATTGATCGAGCCCTGAGCGTTACTTGCAATGCAAGTGTACCGGCCTTTATCTTCTTCGAGAACTCCATTAAAATGAAGTGTCCCGTTGATGTCTTGTATATGTTTCGGGAAGTTCTCGCCAACACCCTCTTTGATCCACTTGACTGTCGGGTTTGTCGCGCCCTGCGACTTGCAGGGCACCTTTGCCGTCGAGTTCAGCTCGAGCCGTTTGTCTACCGGCTCCGGAGAGAACTTTAATTTCTCCTCGACGTTCAAAGTAGCACGCTCCGAAAAGATGGAGGGGAAGCCCTTTGTAAATATTTCGCAAGCGTAGCTGCCTTTGTCAACCAGGTCGACACTTTTCAAATGCAGCGTCACGTTGCCGTGATGATCGGTAACACGATGTCTACTTGGTCCGCCACTTTCCTTCAGTGGTTCGCCGTCTTTCAGCCATCGAACATGAGTTATCGGAGGTTCCATGCCGGTATAAGAGCAGGTCAGTGTTACAGGATCTCCTTCGAGGACACTCAATGATTCAGGCGAGGCTATCAGCATTGGAGGTGCTAGAAATAACAGTTAATATAATTAACAACGATACTTTTTATTAACTAATTATATCATAGTGGATCTTTCTTACTCGACATCACAACTTGAATCTCTATTTCCGTTTCGCCCGCGAGATTCTCAGCGACGCAAGTATAATTCCCAGCATCTTCATTCATACGAGCCTTCGCTATAATGAGAGTATTATCCTGCACTCGTACTGGACCAGTATCACTTATAATATGTCCCTTGGTATCCCTCCAATAAACTTTGGGTGTCGGTAGACCCGCCGGTTGCAGACAACTAACTTGCAATTCCTGATCCTCGCCGACCACCGCCACTTGATTAGGTAACAAAGGCTCAAAAGACGCCGCTGAGAGATTCATCAGATCTATTCAAAGCGACAGATAAATAGATTAGTCCGAAGGGATAACAAACTAAAACTACAAACAATAGAATTTTCGTAAATCAATACTCACATGCTATTTGAAGCTCAACCGTGAAAGATTGGGTAGTGTCGCCCCTCTGTCCATGGCAGGAGTAATATCCTTGGTCCCTGTGTTCAGCAGCTTTTATCATGAGCGTGCCGTTCTCGGTAATGATTCTCTCGTCATCGCTTTCCAGTGGACCAATGTCTTTGAAGAACCACTGTACGGTGTCGGCATCTTCGAAGACACAATGGAGAACTGCTGTTTCGCCTCGTTTTGCGATTAAGTTTCTTGGAACAACTCTGAGCGTGGCAGTCTCGTTTCCAGAGACGATGAGCGGATAGATTTCTGTCTTCGGTGATGATCCAGCTTCATTCTTTGCCAGACAACTATACATGCCGCTGTCTTCTGCAACTGCCCGGTGAATGTGAAGCTTTTTCTTCTTAATTTCGATGCGGTCGCTCCTTGCTACCGGTTCCCGATTCCTGTGAATAATCCAGTTGATTATCTTGCTGCTGCGATCGAGAAGTGGGTGTATCATACACAGAGCGTCGGGTTACGGTACTCACTTGAGCCACTCGTATTTCATCTCCCCGGAACCATCCACGTGGCAGCGTAGCTCGACTTCGCCGCCCACGTGTATCGAGGAGGGCAACTTTGGCTGCTGCAGCTGCACGCTCGACTCGCTGATCCCTGAAACCGAACAATTAACGCGCCCACTAATTAGCATGCCTCTGTCTGGTAGGAATGTTCGCGGCATCGATCAACATAATTGCTTTACACGCCATAGTTTATCATTGATTGTTTATACCTGAGTAGATTGTAAATATTTTTCTTGAGATATTTGTAATTCGAAATACAGTGGGTGAAAAAAGAATGATATTACTTATTTAAAATAAGTTTCCTTAGAGAAATCGTGTTTTTTAAATTAAGTCACACTGGGTGAACGAAGCATAATCCAAGTTCAAGATTTTATAAAGCTAGCACTACAATATATGGCATTCACTGGAACGTGGCGGAAAGGAGGTAATGCCTGTAATAAAATCGAGTTTTAATTGCCATTTAGAAATCGTCTACTCGAGGGAACTCGACAGCACTCGTTGTGCGCGCACGCTCTCAATTAATTAAACGGCGAAAATAGAATTTCCGGATTTTCGTGGCGGAGAAAGTGGCCCGAGTTACTTTTAATGAGCCCACTCTGGCGGAGCTCGAGGGAGAGACTTTCACGAAAAATTTATTTCATTAGACTCCGGCGTAGTACTCTTGCCATTCCGGGCAAGTGATATTTGGAGGCTCCGAGGAGAAAGGAAGTCTCGGCGAATCTCGAGAGGGCATCTTCCGCCTTCCGTCGAGCGGGATTAGTTTTACTGCACACGGCCACTATCGATCCCGTCGCGTTTCCTCCTTTTCCTTTTTGCCTCGATCCTCGGGAGCAACCGAGCACAAGCCAGAGCAAGAGGAGTTCCGCTCATCTCAGTATCTCGTCCCAGAGATTACTATCCCTTTGTAGTGGCGGGTAGAAAATACTATTATGCGAAATTTCTTCCCCGCCGGCGTCTCGAACCAACGGAACGTGAATCTCAATTCTTAGACTTTCCAAGATCTTCTTTCTTTACAATAGCTTTACACAAAAAAGCAAATGTTGCTCTTAAATTGGAGATTCTTTACTAATTTTAAAAACGAGAAAGGTTTCTATTCTTGACATTTATCATTTACCAATGCTAATTCCTATAAATCTATTCATTTTATACAGTAGATTTTTTTTGCCGTCTGCTTGTTAGTTCGTTTAACTTTGTCGGACTTTTTTATTTAATCCAGTTACTTATTGGACTTTCTCGTGCGTTGACAGTTAAACCTTTGACGATTTCATTTCAATGTTGGCGTTGCAAGTGTTATTTTATCTAATTACCATGTCAATCTCTAATGGCAGCATTGGTTACAGTGTTCCGGCAATTTCGTTAATTAAACCCACTACCCCTGCCCTTGTTCGAGTTCTTTACACACTTTACCTCTCAAAGTGCATATCAAGCGATTTTCTGTTTATTTCCCCTCGTTTGCAAACAGATCCTTCTACTCCGCTAGTAATTAATGTCCAATGTTGTGTTTTAATTAATTTCACTCATCAGTAGAACTAGCGCATGTATTTACCACGACTTCGACACATACTTTCATCACACTTCGATCATGGAATACTAATAAATTACTATCAAGACTTTTCTCAGAGTAAATTCCCAATAAAAGAATATTTAAAAATAATACGAAACATTCTCTCCTTTAAAAGAATAAACTTTCAAAAATCTAGATGTACGAATACATTTTTTGCATACTGCAAAACAACTCTAAGATAAGAATCAAAGAGAGAACGTTAAAGTTTCCCATCAAGAGTAAATTCATCGCAAGTGGCAGTGGCGGGCGTCGAAGAGGCACCCTCGAATGCTTAATACCAAACCGGCTTTATTTACCGAGGTCATCCGACAAAGTCAGAGTAAATTAAGAAAAAGGAAGCCGGGGGTCCTGGAGCGTTTGTCTCCAGCAAACGGTGAGGACAGAGAGTCGAACGACGGATAGACAGTCAGGAGAAGAACTAGGGAGTGCTTCTGGCTTTCTCTCTTCAAGAATTATACGTTGCTTGGACTGTTTAGAGGCGTCCGTCGAACTCCCATGCGACGAGGACAATCCCCAGGAAGAAGAGCCGCCGGTGGAAAGAGGAGAGTAAAAAAAAGGTGGGGGAGGAAAGAATGGGAGGCGAGCGAGGACGCGACGTCGAAGGCAGCTCTCTCGAACGACAATGCCAGGATGCAAGGACGAGAAGAAGGAGGAAGGAAGAGGATGAGAAAGAGGGAAAGAGTGGCCAGCACGTCGATGTTTTATTTGATTCGATTAAATCCGTCGCTTTTCGTCCGCCGTCCGCTCCAGTGGATGCTTGTCCCGGTTCCTCCCGGCTCTCTTGATCCTCTCTCGAACAAAAAAGCACCCTGGCCGACAACGAAATCGACCTGACATTCCCAGGCAGAAATCCCCCCTCCGGCAGCAGAACAGCAGAACAGCAGAAGCAGCAGCAGCCGCCGCTGTTGCACTTCTTCCTCTTTTTCTTCAACCGAACGACGTTTCTTGCTTCGTGAATTCTCGTCCGCCGACGTCAACATCGCTCCACGCATCTTGCTGCTCTCCTTTTCGCCGAGCCCGCCGTATTTTATCAATGTCAACATTCCCGGAGAATCAGCCCCCGATTTGACGAATTCATGAGCGACACTCTGATGAGGGTTTAAGGAGTCTCCTTCGCGTAGTCATGGGAATATCGATATCCCTGCGTTTCCCTATTCGCTCCGGCTGCTTAGACATTATAATGGGCAAAAAAGGATTCGTATATCCAGATTTTGCTGAAGTCAATTTTCTTGCAGAAGAAAGATTCTGCTTTGAGGAAATTGATTTTTTCTTAAAAGGGAAATATTCTTTCTACAATTTATTCTAAGAGAAGGTGTGTGTATTCTTTTAGTGATTAATCAGTTCATAAAAAAAGTAATCGCACACAACTAGTATTTTTGGAGTAATTTTCGAAAAGAAAATACTAGTTGTCATTATTTCCTTTCCAAGTGTTATTCCCTCTAATTACTACGTCATTCATAGCTAATTCACAGCATTTGACGAATTCATGAGTGATATTCTGATGAGGGTTTAAGAAGTCCTCGTTTTATCGATATTCCATGGGAATATCGATATCCTACGTTTCACTGCTAGCTTCGGCTGCTTAGAGCAACGATTGCCAATGCCAACGACTTCCGCCACTTCCTCCTTCAGTGCATGCCGCTTCTAATCAATGCTGTCTGATCGGGAAAATCAGCACGGCTGGTATCGATCTGTCTCGAGATTACAAAATTACTTGCACCTGCGGCTCGTAGTACTGTGTGGGAAAGGAAGCCGATGGTTTAGATTAAATTCTAAAGTTCTTGCGAACAACTATTACTTCTATCCAACTCATAAAAACTCAAGTAAAACAATATGGAAATACTTTAGGACTTTAATCGTTCTATTAGAACCTGAAAGAAATATAGAAAGCAAAGTTTATAATTTGATTAGTTAACTTTTATCTATTAAAACAAGATTATATAAAACAGTATCATCCAAAAGATTATCATAGATTAATCTACTTTTAGTATGATTTCTACTAGATTATCTCGATTAGTATTTCTATAATTATTGTTCAGATTTGACAATAAGAAAAAAGCGATCTATCAGAGAACAGAGTGGATGAGTCCATCCCCGACAATCATCCCTTCATTCCTTTAATTCTCTTCAGCAATTTAATATCGTCCATTCTAGTAATGAGAGAGCAGCACTAGGCGATCCCGATGGGCCCCGACGAACCTTTTACCATCGAGGTATTGATGATGTATCCGACTCGCCGCCTCCTCTTCCCAGCGAGAGACGCATCGATACCGGAAGCAAGAGCGATGAGTGAAAAATGAAACAACGAGCCGACGGAAGAAAGCTGAACGGTTCCGTGTTAGTTCTCTTCCGCTTCCTTCCAAGAGCGAAAAAAGAAGCAAGCGAGAGGGACGACGACGCATTGGGGAACGACTAGGGAATTTACTTTACATGGTTGCCTGGTTGGCCGTGAAATGGAGATGCAGCATCATCCCCCGCATCTCTCCTCTTCGTTCCCCGAGGTGGCATTATTAACAGCTCACTGGTCCCGCGACTGCTGTCCAATCCTTTTAGTTCTCCGATCTGTGCATTCCCGTCTCTTTTATCGGCCGGCAGTGGGGTCGTGCTCCTGATCAGACTCGAGTCATTGACTGCATCTACCATCATCCAACCAAGAGAGAAAGGGAGAGAGCGCGAGAGAGAGAGAGAGAGGGAGGGACAGGATGTCACTGATGCTGTGATACACAGTGGTTTTTCCACTTTTTTTTCCTTCAGCCGAGACGCTCGGGGAAACGAACGAGCCTGTGCTTTTACGCCGATCGACCAACGCCAGCCGACAAACTCGCATTACTTTGCGAATTAATGTTTGTCGGCGCCGCTCGTGTTCTTTGTTGTAACCCTGCTTTTATTGTCGGCTTCCTACCAATCAGCCTTCTCTACGAGACTTGTTCGCCAGTCGATACCTTTTATCAACACTCGTCAAGTTAATGCCAAGTTTGTGGATAATGCTACTCTTCCGGTTTTCGAAAGTTTCGTGGTATGATTCTTGTGTAGTTTTATACTTTTATAGTTTTATGTATGCATTTCTTGGGTTGGGTGTGGAAATTGAAGGGGAAATGCTGGGTTTATATTTGCAGGAATGCTTGGGTTTAAGTTTCCTGTGTGGAGGACTTTGAAGATGTTGAGTGATTTCGATGTTCTTATGAAAGTAGTTCTTTTATGTATCGGGATGATGAAATTTTTAAATGTCATAGTTGGAATGTTTCTAGTGAACTTTTGCAGGGCATTTATGGAATGAGAATATTGATAGTTGAGTGAATCGCGAGGTGGAAATTGATATTGTGGATCATTTCAAAGATTAGAGGAACATAAAGTCATTTGATTCAGCGTTTAATAAATAACTAGCGCTTTTATTGTTTCAGACTATAAAAGAGAAGATTACTATTTGTATAGATCGTAAAGGAAGTTGACAAGGGAGACAATTTCAAGTACGATGAGAACATAAAGTCGTTCGATTTCAATCAATAAAATACCTATTTATCAGAGAAAGTTGACACAGAAATTGCAAACAATAAAACTCATTCGATTCTAAACGAACTTTCCAAAAATGATTCAATGAGAATATTATTTATAGAAATCACAAAGTCATTTGATTCATACGAGATAAACAAGTAGCAATTTACAAAGACAGGTAAAGAGAAGCGTCCTGTTAAAATGCTCGCGTGTTTTCCTTCAATCCATTATACAGCATTAATCTCGAGAAGTTGTTGCCGGGTCGGAAGATATCGGAGGGCAGGCGACGCTCGCCGTCGCACAATGCGGCGATAAAGGGCGTCGCAGCCACAATCGAGGGGTCACTCGAGGGTACGCGAGACGTCGGGGACGAAGGAGAAGGATACACAGGAACAGACAAAAAGGACGAGCGAGCCAGCTGATCAGGCTAAAGCTGAGTCCTCACTGCAATATTAAGGAACTTTTTGTTCGTCGTTTATAGTGATTGTTTCTTATTTTTTACTAAGATATAAATATTGCTATGTGAGTTGTAACTGTTTTTTAAACTTCACAAAAATATTAATAAAATTAGAGAAACACTGCTGTGAAACCCGCAAAACCAACAAAACAAAGAACAAGAAGAAACAATCATCCTACGACGACCAAGCTAAAGAAAGAAAGAAGTGGTCGGACAGAATCGATCTACTAAAACAGGTCCTACGAGATAACGGAAGGCCAGCGTTTATTTCCAAGCTGATTCCAGGCGTACCGACTTGCGTCGTACGACGACGTCGGCGACGTCGACGTCGTCGGAGCGCACTCGACACGGCAGCATTTTTGCATTTCGTCCTCTCAGCCAAAGACTCTTTCGTTCCCCTTTCTCATTCTGTTCGTCCAGTAGTCGTCCTGGCGGAGTCGTTGCTTGCACCACGGTTGTTGGAATCTCTGTCTTCCGAGGGCCGACGCCGCCGACGCCGCCGCCGCCGTGTGCTTCGGAGGGGATCATTCTCGACCGGCGTCCCATAGCAGCCGTTCTGGAGCACCGCGCGTAGCAGCAGCAGCAGCAGCAGCAGCAGCAGCGTCCCTCTCGACTACTCGGAAAGCCGTGTTTAAATGCACAAACGAAGCGAGAGATCAAAGTCACCGCAGTACTTCTCTCTCTTGCTCTTGACTCGGAGGAGCTGGCTTCTGGCAGCAACTGATTTGCGTGGGAGAAAGAGAAAGAGAAAGAAAGAGAAAGAGAGAAGAAGTGGTCGATGTTGAAGAGAAGGAATGAGAGAGGAGAGGCGAAAAAGAGGCACCGACTGCTAAGAGCGCAGGCCGACAGACAAAGAGCCGGTGGAAATACTCCCTGCGAGAGGAAAGAGAGAAAGGGAGAGAGGGAAAGAGCAACCGTTTATTATTACCGTTTCCTGGCCTTTAAGGGACCGCCGCGCCGCCACAGCGTCGACCACTTTCTTTCCGTCTCCTCGACATTAAATTCGGAGTAAAGATATCAAGGGTGAATATCGTGCCCGTTCTCCCGAGTGCACATGCTGGCTATTCGCAGGGAGATTCCGTGGCGGGTCAAAGGGCTCGTGCAGTCTGCCAGGAGGAACATGACCCTGAAACCTTGCTGGTTTGTGACCTTTCCCCTCCGCGACGACGACGGCGGCGGCGGCGGCGGCCTCTCTTCACGCTCACTGGTGACCGCCTTCGTGGTAACCGGTCTTAAACCGATGCTTCGCACCTGATTTTCAACCTGCTCAGTGTCTTGATTAACCTTTGTCAGGCTACTGTCGAATCTTATCGGATTCTTTCATAATGAGTGCCGTGGCGCCTGAATTTTATTATAATGATGGTGATAAACATTTTTATTGGGGTGGTAGAGTTAAAAGTCAAGATAGTTGGTAGGTAATGTGTTAATCAAATATTTTATCAATTATTTATCCAGTAATCATATAAAATCTAATTAACTCTTATGTTTATCTTTTATTCCTATTCCAGATGAGAAGTAAATTCTTCGAAAAGACAAAGATCTGTTTTTAATCCATCTTATCAATTATTGGTGCAATAATAATTCAAAAAATTCAGCCCCTCTTCAAAGTACATCTAATTCATTCTTTTTATGTTTACCTTTCGTTCGTAGTCCGGATGAGAAGTAAATTCGAGCACAACTGTTCTTCGAAAAGAAAACTATCATGACAGGCAGATACGTGTCTCAGTCAGGATGAACCGGTCACTACACAGGGATGCTAGTCATTAGACAAGCCGAGAATCTCAGCCAGACATGATACGGCTGTAAGGTTTGTAACACGATGCGTCGGACGATACGTCGAAACTCCCCTTTTTTCTGACGGTGTCAACAGATGTGCCTAATCTGTGCCCCGAAACACAGAGCAGGCACAAATGTTCGGCGTTTCAACGATCTGGACCACCCAGCATCTTCTCGTAACTGTAGTTGCGCTGAATCATTATCGCTTTAGCGAATGATTGAGTAATCATTAGAAGAAAGAGAGTAATATGAAAACTCGGCTCTTTATTATAATTTGTAATACTTTGATGGTTGATGAACATTAATTTGCATTCACTTACAATACACATTTTAAATATTCATATTCTAAAGGACGAAACTTTAAATACAAGTCAGCAGAATAAAGATAATTTTCGTGAATTTGCAAAACCATCGAAATACCAAAAGACTTACAAAACCTCGTTTGAAGGGGGGAGACGCGTTTCGCCCTTTGATCTCATGGTATATCAAAAAATCCATAGGACCAGCAATTAATAGAACAATTACTTTCGCGGAGAGTGCGAAAGGGGCGTTCAAAATGCAAAGAGCGTATAGGAGAAGTGATTCGACGTTTTTCCCCGCAAAAGATCAGAGTTCGTCGTCGGAGCGGGTGTTCGTTAATGGGGCGTTCAGCGTAAATCAATCGGGTACGAGCGGGGTGCACACGCTCGATTTCAAGCGAGGAGGTCGTCGAGCGTGTGCGAGCGAGCGAGAGGAAAGAAGAAGCGGACCGTCGAGAGGAGAGTTCTAACCGAGTTTCCGAGCGTGAGGAACGCGGGTGCGGGTGAAGGAAGGAGAAGGAGGAGGAGGATGTTCATTGACAATGGCTTTTACACCCGCTCGAAAAGTCCTCCGTCGGGATGGAGAAAAAGAAGCGCCTGTCTCTTCCTTTGTACGGCGAAAATTGCACTCGGCTCTGCTTTCTGCCCTTTGCGCGCTGCTGTTTCAGGCGTTTCTGCTCAGGAATTAAACTCCCCCGCCGCCACCGCCGATCCACCCTGCAATCGCCCTTTGTCGACGTAGACTAGTCGCGCGTGCGAGCCCTCGCAATAATGATTGGACATAATGACGTGGGGATGATTACTGCAAGATCGAGCTGTCAGAGTTTCTTTTAACTGCGCGAGTAATTGGATGACAAAGATCTCTTTGATACCATCAAGTAATAATATTACTTAACAATTGAGAGAAATAATTATGAACGAACGTATTATTTCGACATCTGTTTCATCTCAACGAGTCATTAATAATACTGATCTACGAATATTAATAGAATACAATTATTATTTCTTACTGTTGTCTTTCAGAATTAAGTATTACACAAGAATATATTCATGTCTAAAATATGCATCGTATAAATGATTAAAATTACCACTGTATGAATAATGTATAATACATAATAAAATATTCTCTCGAGCAGTCTGTATTATACATATAATAACATAGGACTAATAAACACAGACGTACAATAACACTGATTTAAAGAGAAGTAAATTTCATCGTATTCCAACAATTATAGTTAACTAATGGGATGAGTAACAGCTGTCGCAAGGGTGCATCAACGATAATAACAGGGAAGGCTAGCGAAACAAGGGCGTTGCAAGAGTGAAGAGTGAGCGGTATTCAGGCCAAGGGTAATTTAGGCAGTATTTAATAACACGGTAGGCGGCTTTCATCTTGGCCGAAAAGGAGGATGCTCGAAGGTGAAGCGGCAGGCAGGAAAAATCCTACTCAAAGGGAATTTACTCTATCCCTCTCGCCTTTCCCGCCTCTTTGCGCTCGCCGGTGCTCCGTTTACGCACATTGTGGAGGCGCGCGGCACGGCGCGGCGCGTCGCGGCGCCCACTGGAAACGAGCACTCGGCGCCCAACTATAAAGGACTTGAAAGGAAACCGCCGAAAGGAACGTAACCCGGCTGTGAGCCGGGAAAGCATTGCTGCCTCGCTTTTCTACGCTCGCAGCCCATTATTTGGAAATCGAATCTCTTCCCTTTTTCGATGATTATCCTTATGAGAGGGCGTATTTGGTACGAGGAAAGTTTGGGAATTTTCTTTTTTTCCCATTGTTATTTCAGGAAGAACAACTGTGGTTTGTTATGATTCTTCAAAGGAATATTAATACATACTATTAATTGTTACAATATTCCTGCTTAATTATCCCTACACAAATTCACTTATATTCGAATGGAATTATAATTACATTTCATTTCAATGGTTACAATTTAATTACAAACCTTGTTAATTTAATTAACAGTGATCTTCCTGACGGAAATACAAGGTGGCCAGGTCAATTTCTCAATTGGAAGCCGAAAAACGAGCGTCTGGAATTCTTTGGGATTGCAAAAAGAGGGTTGCGCGAGTGGGCCGAAATGAAGGAGAGCAACAGAGCGGGTACGGGAAGAACACAAGAGCAGTATGCAGACGATGGGATGCTGCAGCAGTAGTAGCAGCAGTAGCAGCAACGCTCGGGATAAATTTGCGCGCTCTCTCTCCGCGCCTTCGGCCGAGATATATCCGAGAGGGTGTGTTAGTTTCCGGGGGTGCCTTTCCCGAAGAGCTGCTGTTTATCATGGGGTGCGCAAACAAACCACCGTGGCTTTCTCTGGGAAGCATCGCCCTGGGGCTCTCTGCCGAGAGAGACGACGACGCTCGCGTCCAGACGGACAGATTCCCGGAGAAAGGTACACCGTCCGCACCATTGAATTATTACTGGATTATGTTTCCGGAAGAAAACCCCGCTCTCGTCCCGGAGACCTTTCATTATTTTCTCTCTTGTACACTGGAGAGCACGCCGACCAGAAAACACTGCGTTTGCGTTTACGCTCCCCTTCGAGTGTACACCCAGACTGAAACTGATTTCTCATTCGTTCTCCAATTCGTCCGGATGAACTCTTCTACCGTAATAATAGAACTGTCGACTACTTTCCGGAGAATGAGATTGTTTATTATTTATGTGGTCCTCTGTAAATTGACCCTTTGTACTTGTAATAAACTACTTTGTAGAGGTATGTTTGGAATTTTAGTATCAGAATTTCTCTGTTGTTTTTCAAGTCTGTTTTTAATTGAAAAATTTGTGAAAAGTGATAGTGAACATATTTATATCACTTCGATAGACTGTATTTTAAATACGATTGTTATATTTATTAAAATTAATGATGATCGAAAATATTCTTCATTCTAAAACGGACGCATTATTGATTTATTTTCGACCTAAAACGCCCTAGCGCGATTAGGAGAGTTAACCACGGCGAAGCCCATGCAATTTTCTCAAGCTCGTCACGGACCCTTTAATTTAGAGTTTGTTTCAAGCTGATCGGACAATTCGTCCCAGCGATCCGAGCCGCAGGAAGGCAACCCTCCGCTCTTTAACTCGGCGACGAAGGAGAGGAGATGCTCGCAAGCGATAATGCTCTCCCAATGGAGTCCCTGGGAAGCAGCTGCGACCACCGATGGAAAAGGACGGGAAAGCCCGAGATTCTCGATAAACCGGCACGTAAGTACCCTTGACCGAATTAACGCATTGATTATTGTCGGACGCTTTGATCGGACTTAGCCATGTGATAAAAGAGCTAAACCCTCGAGTGGAAAACAAACATACAACACTACAGAGTGAAATCTAATGATGTAATTCTGTGTAAATACTTCTTTTTATACCATACAAATTATTCCATTGAATATATCAAAGAATTGTTATTCGATGTTAAATTAAAAATCGCCACTAGTTTTAATCATATTTCGAGTTTTCCATGTCAGTTTTATAAAATGAACAATTATTATTTATTTCTCTTCTAACATTACCCAAACAATTTCCCACTATCACCAAATAAACTTGTGTCAATTCGTTCGCTTTCATACGTGGAAATGCATTACAAGGGATTCAATACCACACACGCACTTGGCAGCAAATGCAAGATGTTACAAGCGTGACAAGTGAGCTGTTTACGTTGCTAGGTTGTAGCGAAGGGGCAAGTGGAACGAGGCAACGAATTATCTGGGAAGCAGCGAGAGTTTGCCATTGGCGCTAGGAGAAGCAAACTCACCAGGCCGAGAAGTTTACCTTCGACAATGGGTGCTCGCGCGCGAGTAGCAGCCACTCTGGCATGAGCACTCGGCCTTTTCGAGAGCGCGTGCTACCAGCCAAGCAGTTGGCTAATCAATAAAAGGGGTAGGAAGGATCAAGCATGTCCTTCCACTCGCTTCTTATTCCTGCCTGCCTTTCAAAAGATAATTCTACTTTTTATATTGTTCGCATAGTGTGTTGTCAATATTTTATTTGGGTTTTGATTAATGATGATATTTTTTGGTTTTTTGGTGAAAGCGATGAAAAGGATCATGTATGTTCTTTTATTCAAACATATTTTACTTTGTATTATATTCTGTGATTGGCAAATTTACATTCAAAATCTATCAGGTTACAACCTGACACAGAACTCTATTTCTCAAATCTCACCTAATTCAACATAATAACAAACACATTCCCATTAACAACTAAACATTTCTCATTTCAAAGATTCCACTCAACATTTCGTTGGAACCGAATGAAATTTCCAGAGCAAGCTCCGTCGTCAACGCGGCGAACAATTATACCGTCACTCCGGCTGGCGACGTTTCCGGCATAATACATAAAAGATACGCGTGTCCCCGCGTGTCCATCAGATTACACGCTCGAATCCAACACGAGAATTCACTGGCAACGAGTAATTTCGAGCGTGTAAACGCACTAATATCGCCGAGGCGTGCATGACACGTTACATACATCTTGATGAATGCTTTAGCTCTCTCTCTCTCTTCGCTACAAGCCGTTTTAGCGTTGCTCTCCGAGCATATAATAAATGCGCCGCTCCTCCAGTTTCGAGGAAAGCCACTACACGCAGGATGCATTCATCACCGCACCGGCGCTCCTGCATATTCCCCGGGGAGAGTTATACAGGCGCTCAAGAACTATCCCGAGGTAGGCTTTTCCCTGGTCGCTGCTGGAAGGAAGTGGCAGTGTTCCAGTTATGTCATGGTGAAACGAACGAGTCATCGAGTAGCTTTACTACTGGCTTAACGTAACTCTGTTTTGATCTCTTCGATGACAATTGAAAGACTTGGTTTGTTTTGGTATTTGAATATATTGATTGGTATGTTATTTATTATTGTTTTATTATTATTGTGTTATTATTGACTTTATTATTGCTGGATTAGAATTAATCTGTTTTAATGTTATTTGTTATTGTATTATTATTAATTTGTTCTCTTATCTGGTTTTGACTAGCTACAGTTTTACATGTTACAGTAATTTTTGTCATAGATTTTTAGAACAGAAAGAAACAAGCAGTGACAAGTACAAGTCTTATTAATCTCTGTTTGATAAATAAATAACAGCAGGTAAAAGCTCATTATCATACTGCAAGCTCCACTTCCGCCCAATTACTTTTCCAACCGACTGTCGGCAGAAATTCAGTAGTCGAGTACCACTCGATAAGACGCGCCCGATTAACAACGAGCCTTCCAACAATCCACGGAAAGAGCAATTATTATATATCGATCAACTCACCGATTGTCGATCGAATCTTTATGTTCTCGCGATAACGAGCCGCCTCTCAGCTAATAGAATCCCTGACCGACTCCCAATCACTTATCCGCAGACTCCGACACAGTCGATCATCATCATCGACCAATCTCCAATAATTAATCACTTAAACAATTCCACCATAATTCCAAACATCTCTCTCTCTCTCTCTCTCTCTCTCTATAAAAAAAAGCTCTCAGTCATATCCGAAGAACAAGGAGAACCAACCATTTCCACGTATTTACGAAGCCGGGAAATTGTGCGGCGGCGGGTACGTTGTGCGTACGAGCTCTCGCACGTGCACGTGAGAAGCTCGCCCGCTCCTAAGAGAGAAAGAGCAAGAGAGAGAGAGAGAGAGTTATGAGAGCAGATGGAGAGAGGAGCGCGAGAAAGGTGAAGGAGCGAGAAAGAGAGAGAGAGAGAGCAGGGTGTGCAGACTCTCCTCGGGGGTCGGTGGTTGCCATGGGAATGGAAGTAAGGGAGCAAGGCAAGCCAAAGAGAGAGAGCGAAAGAGAGAGAGAGTGAGAGAGAGGTGGAAGGGAGGGTCGGTCGATGCAAACGCACCATAAAGTTTTATGGCTCTCCAGAACTGTACCCATCCGCCCTCGTCTGCCTCGGCTCTGGGTCGCCGACTGTTCACTCTCTCTTTCTCTCTCTTTCTCTCAGAGGCGATCTCGCCATCAGCACTGCGACTCCCAGCGAGACATTGAGACTGAACCCTGTTTTCCCACCCCTCGTTTCCTCTACGCTCTGCCTTATAGTTGTAGTTGTACTCCTCTCGACGCTCTTCACTCTCTCTTTCGCGCTCTCTCTCTATTTTACTCTCTCGCACTGTACGACGTGTGTCTCGATCGAGATCTCTCCCACTTTTCACTGGCAATGTTACATAGTTCCAGTTAACTCTTGCACGTGTGTGTGTGTGTGTGAGTGAGTGAGTGGTGGCCGAGCGAGATGTTGAGGCGGCGAAAATGAGAAAAGCACCGGGAAATAGCTCGGCGAGGAAACGTAGCGGTGATTTGCTCACCTGTCGAGAATTCGCAGCCACTCGAATGTAATACCCGCTCGCACGCGCGCATGTGTGTGTTTGGTGTATTAAATGGGGAAAGTTCGTGGGTGGGTATTATGTGTGAGTATTTGGTGGTCGGTGTTGGATGTTGGCTGAAGAGTTTTCTGATTAGAAGGTGGATTGAAATGTCGATTTTTATTTGTTGATGATTTGTCTGGAGTTGAAAGAGGAAATGTATTGTTTATAATGATTTGAAGAGTAATTGATTTGTGTGTTGCGTAAGAAATAAATATTTTAATGTTTTATAAGCTATCATATTGTGATTGATTCAGTCGATTTTTTATTTGCATTAAAGCTTCCACGATATCCTGTTTATAATAATTACAAGTTAATCATATGATTACTACGAATTCGAACGTGTAAATATTTCAATTATTACATACGAAAGACGAGTAAATCAAATTACTTCTGAATCCAAGCGTGCAATACATACATCCTACCAAGGGAACGTCGAAATCGTGAGACACTGAAAGGAACCGCTTAATGTTAATTAGTACTAATTCGCGCGGAAGTCGACGGAAAAATTCGTGAAAACCGGAAGCAGCGAACTTGTTAACGAGCAGGTGTCGCGCGGCTCTCCCATACTCCTCGGATGATTTCGAATCAATGCCAGTTTTCAGCGGGACTCGCCGATTCACGTCGATTTGAATCGACGGAGTAAAACTGCGAGTTCCGGCATGGTGAGAGAGAAAAAAAAAGCTGCGAAGTTGTGGGGTGCGAGATGACTGCCAGTGCGAGTCATTCCTCCCATCTCACTCTCTCTTTCTATTTTCCTCGCACTCGTCTCCCTTTTTTTTAGGCGCTGCTGGAAAGTTGCTAACGAACGGACGCGCATCCGTCGACGTCGTCGTCGTCGTCGACGACGCCTCGTTACTCTCCTCGGCGTCGCGCGCAATTATTTCCGAGCGTGTTTCGACATTCAAAGCTGTGTTTATACATTATACATAGAAGCGGGCGGGCAAGCGGCCTGAATGTCGGCTTTATTTGCGCTCCTCAGCGGTAACGCGACAATCGGACTGCACAATTAAATTTTCGCCATGGGGAAATCTCTCCACGCGCACGAAACACCCGCGCTCGCTTACTCGCTTCGGGGATGTAATACATACAATATTAAGCGACGGAACGAACACGCTGCCGGTCGGAGCGTGTTCTCTCTTCTTTCCGCCGCCAGCTTTTACGAGTTTCAATATCGTCTCGAACACCCAGCCAAGCTCTCTTCAACCTTTTTCTTTATGGCCCGCCATAAAATTACGATAAATTCTTTCGCTCGACGAGAGCGCCCGCCTATCTCCGCAGACGAATACGCGCCAGATAAGATATTGACGATTCCTGCATGCCAGTCGCGCCGACCCGCCTCGGTGAAAGGATACTTCGAACAGTGTTCGTTCTGTACAAAGTCATTTCGTAGAGAGCAATATATCTTGCCTCAGCGAATAGCAAAGACTACGATAGAAATGTCCACTTTATTCAAAGCAATAACTGTGAACAAGTAATTCGATAGATGATAAACTCGAATCTTAAAAACTTAAGAATATCTCTTTTTACTTCATTCTCTTAATATTTCGATCTTCAGAATTCATAGTTATTTATCACAAAACCACGAATTCAAAATCAATTTCCTACAACTTCCAAAACGCATTAACAATTTCACAGCATCCCTTACCAATCCTTCCAACAGAAACCAATCACTTCTACAACTTGCAACTTAAACGTTTCCACCTATACGTCAATTATTAATTAATAATGACCATCTCTGACTCTCTATCAATTCTCCACTCACACTTACCACACGACATATCCCAAATATACACGTACTTCGAGGTTGGGGCGAAGAAGGGTTTGCGGAGGTCGGTGAATTCCTGCCAATTACGGTATCAAGTCTCGGCAGGAAGGACCGTTTTCATGCGCATGTGAATTATCTAATTCTAGCGAAAGAGACGCCAGTCTGCTTGCGAACAGAATGATGATGGTGGTGGTGGTGGTCGGAGGGGGTGAGTATCGAGTGAGAGGGCGAAGGGGGTTCATGGAAAGGGAGGGTGGCGTAGGGGACCGAGTGTATTGCGAACGTGCCCCGAGTGCCAATCCTCAAAACCACCCCAGGAGCAACACAAAAAGCTCGCGAGAGAGCACGAGCGCACGGGGATGGATGGCTTGGCGTAGAGAAAGACGGAGAAAGATCGAGGTTGAAGGAGAGATCGAGATAGTCAACGCGAATGAGAGAAAGAGAGAGAGAGAGAGGAGATTCTATAGAAGAAGAAGAGAATAGAAAGGAGTCTGAAACACAGGGCGAAAGATAAGGATCGCAGTGAAGGGAGTAATTATTTTCGAAGCGTCAAACCCACCCCAAGAAAGGTGGGAGGGTGGTGGTGGTGTCAGTCTGGAATGGTCGTGTCAGGTGTCTCGAAGTTAAGAGCCACCTATGCGGATCATACTTAAGCTTTATTAGCGCTGCGGATACGCTCGAGAACCTACCGCGAATTATGCCCTGCCAACGGAAACGCCTTCAACCCTGACCCCTGTTTGCACGCACTTGTTCAAGCTCTTTTCCTCTCATCGCTCTCTCTTTCTCTCTCTCTTTCTATCGCTTGGTGAGTTTTCGTTGTCTTCTTCTCTCTCCTCGACCACGAAAAGTACTACGAGCAAGTACTCGAGGTTTCTCGAGCTGCCTCCAGTGTGTCTGCCGGGCGAAAACGTACGCAGCAAGCTGTTCGTTATGGGCCGAGAGGCCACAAGGTCGTTAAAAAGTTACCAAACTCCTGGGAAACATCTTCTTCTAGAGAAGTTTCCACGCGATGCTTGCGTTGGGGAAATCATTTGAATTGATACCTCGCTAAAGTTCCACCGCTCGTGCGTGAGTAACTTTCTTAGTTCCAAGTGTTCCGAGAGATTTTGATATTTTCCAAGTTTGTTATGACCAGTTAAAAGACGGGAATTCTGACGGAAATTTGATGTGTACGTGAGGAATAGTTGATTCATTTGATTTACGAAATTATAGACGTGTTTTGTTTTAAGCAGTTTATCTTGAACTTATGGAAAACTAGTTTTTATTTAGATACAATAAGTATAGAGAATTAAACAGAACTTCAATATAAACTGCTTATGAACAAACACTTAATCTTATTATAATAATAATCAATGATCAACAAATTCGACAGTCCTAAATTTCGAATTATTTCGATCACTTTCCAATAATCGAACAAAGAGAAAATATCAAATATTATTACCACAATCAATGATCAATAAATTGCAATTCTTGTTTTTACTCTCCCATTTATACTGTGCGAATACCTTTCACCTTCAGAGTACACACGAACATAAAGGTGCAAGTGGTCGCAGGTGTGCGACACATGCGGGAAGGTCCCTCAGCGGGACCAGCAGGATTCGCTCCCATTATCCCAGTCGACCGCTCGTCAACGGCACTCGTCAGCTCCGAATGCTCGGTTTTACGTGCCTTCGGAGGCAACGGTGCAGGTTATTGCTTTTTCGTAACGCATCGCGCATTGCGAGGCGCAAAGCGAGAACGCGCGTCCCTTTGTTTGCGCCCGTCCGATTAATATTCGCCGTTTGCCTTGAAACGGACGCGTCCGTCGCCTCAAACAAACTCTCTCATGCTTCCCTCTCATTCTCTCGTTTCGTCTCTCGCTCACTCATTCATGCCTCTCCGCTTTGAGCGCTAAAGTATGCATTCGAGTGCGCTCGCCGGCTCGCTGCGTGCCATTTGTTTTATTGATTTACACGCACTCACCAGCCCGGCCATCGGCAACATTTGCTCTCGGCAAACTGAGCAAACCGAGCGACCGCCGTGTCTCAATCTCCGCTAATGCGTAAACACATAGGCCGATGTGCTCGCGCGCACTCCCTCTCTCGCTCGCTCTTCTATCTGCAATCTACACTCTCGGAGACCCCTTGTCCGACGCTTGATCGCTCCGGTCAAAGCGCCACTGTGCAATCGCCGCTACCAAATGCCAGGCTTCTCTGTTAAACTTTAACGTTGTTAATTTTAGCTATATGTGGATTTTTTGGCATTTTTTTTATATTATGAATGAAAGATGTTGTTTGGATACTAGTTTGAATGAAGCGGGAACAGACGGATATTTCGAAACGAAATTGTTTTGTTTTAATATTAGATTATGAATTAATTATGATAAAACCCTTTTATTTTAACATTAGATTCATTTCAAGTTTTTCGACACCGTAATAAATTCTGCTAATTAATTACCAGGCATAATTAAGAGCCCCTTTGTGACTCCCACACCGGACGCCTGAATTATCACGCGGGTGTTTTCATTCTGTAAAGTATCGCAATCGTGATACTTGTGTTAGAACTTCGACTTGAATGACTCGTGCCAATAATCATTACGTTCCAAAAAGTCACATTCACATTATTTACCTACCACAGAATTACAATGAAACTGGTCGAACTATGAACAGACTCGCGAGACACGGGCAATTATTTACGTGGTAATTAATGGCGCATGAACAAGTATCATTAATTAATTGGAGCCTCGAATAACCTGACTCGAAACTCACCCTCGACCACGAATGACCGGAACTTCCTATTAATTAAGCGCCGGGAGATTTGTTAGGGCGGTTTTTCAACCTGCGAAACTCCATGGGAAATTAGTGGCGATGTACCAGTGGACAGGTTTTGCGGTCCCCCGACAATTCCTCGCTTCAAAGACGAAATATGGCTGCGAATCACAGATGCGCAATATATCGCTGCGGTGTACACAGATGGGTATAAGGGTAATAAATCCTTCCCATTGAGCGAAATGGACTGCAGGGTACAAATACTACGGTACGAAAGTCGAAACGTTATGCGAGCCAGGTGGCACTCTATGTATATCCGGTGCCGGCTGCTCCGGGATTTCATCTTTCATCTATGCATTGACAATACATTTTCTGTATACATCATTTACGTTGGATTCTTAGTCAATGTTGCAGTAATTGTATTATACATTTGTACGCAGTTTTTCATTCGTTGATATATTTTCAAAATATTTTTATTTGCTAGTGCAGTTTTTAATTCGTTATTATATTTGTCAGTTGCGATAATATTTTATATATTCGAGAAATATTTATTATTATTTTTATGTATGTATCCGGTGCCGGCTGCTCCGGGATTTCATCTTTCATCTATGCATTGACAATACATTTTCTGTATACATCATTTACGTTGGATTCTTAGTCAATGTTGCAGTAATTGTATTATATGTACATTTGTACGCAGTTTTTCATTCGTTAATATATTTTCAAAATATCTTTATTTGCTAGTGCGGTTTTTAATTCGTTATTATATTTGTCAGTTGCGATAATATTTCATATATTCGAGATATATTTATTACTACTTTTATGTATGTATCCGGTGCCGGCTTATCCAGGATTTCATCTTTCATCTCCGCATTTCCAATAGTATTTTTCTGTATACATAATTTATATTGGATTCTTGGCCAATCCTGCAATGCAGAGTAACGCAAACCGAGCCACTAGTTCATTGTATATTCATATATCTTATATTTCCAATTATATAAATATATATTTACAATATATAATTTACTAATGCACATCTGCAATATATTGCAAAATACTTCTCCGAATTTCCCCGTCGAAATAGAAACATCCCAACAGGAACACAACCCTTGAAGAGGTGTTTCTCAATTGCTCGGTCACAAAAATTCCAAGAATTCGCGAACAACATCTTACCAGGAAAATATGACATGTAAAGAGGTATTCGCAAGGAGTATTTTATAAATTCCAGAGACGAGGAACGCGTGAGGATGGGAAGACATTAAAATTCGCGAATATATACGAGAGTGTCGTCGACGTGACACACACGTGTAGCAGTTTATGTATACGTATGCGTTGGTTGATAGCAACGGAGGAGACAAGAGGGCGGAAAAGAGAGCATATATTATTTTTTCGGTGGCTCGTGCGCGCGCTTGAACGGAATATATACGCCGGAGTGCGCGCGCCCTGGCGTATATTGCAATTACCAGGAGTATCTCTCGTGGAAGCTGCCGGCAAGGGTGAAATAAAAGAGAGCGGCCGAAAAAAACGGAGCCACAAAAATACCACTCGCGAATATCGGCGTGCAAGCAGAGGCATGCGTTTCTCTGTGTGTGTATGTTGGACTGACGCGGCGAAAAACTCGTGGACGGCGATGCCAGATAGAATTGCTGGAAATAGTATTACGTATCTCTCCGCGCTTAGATACAAGCTACATACATCCGAGAGCGAGAGAGATTCAGAGACACTTGGACGACCAGATAAATTAGCTTTTCGGACCCTCCAATCCTCTCCTCTCCTCTCGCGCGACAGACTCGGAGAGAGAAAGTTTTCCCTGTTTACAGAGTAACGTGCAAACCTTTTTCACGAAATCATTTTCCACTGACCGCGATGCGAATCCTACCTTTTGCCACTGCGAGGTACTTTCTACTGTTTTTGTGTATATTTTTCAGCTTTTTCGAATTCTCTCCGAGAGGAGAATCTATTGGAAATAGTACGCGGTGGTACAGAAATGGAATTGCTTGAAATTGAATGAATAAAAATGTTTTAATTTATTCTGTTTTCTATCTACTTATAACAAATAAAAAAACAATCACCAATAACAATCTTACTCGTAGTGCAATTTAGTTATTTCTCTCTTTTTTACTTCTTTAACAATATACTGATACCACGAAAATCCGCTGTTCGGAGCTTTCGTCGAATTCCACAGTTGCCGTTTGCGATCGTGGTCGTTTTATACCATGGCACGCCGTCATTTCCCGAGAGAAGAGCGCAGAAAAGCGGGAGAACAGTGAGATTTGTCGAGGGAATAGCGAGCGAGCAATTCGTACAAAGTGTAGGAACGACGCCTGCAAAAAAAGAAGAAAGGAAATGGGCGAAAGAAAGAAAAGAAAAGAAAGAGAAAGAAAGAAGGAGTGCGTAAGAGCGGGCCACTTATTTTCATCGGCGCTGCTTATCGGGATGCTGCGCTAGACGGATCGCGAGGGACAAAGATCGCTCTCTTTTCACTTGGTCCGCAATTCCTAAGATGAAAGGAGGCGCGCTCCTCTGGCACGCAATTGCGTTCACCGCACACAGCATCCCAGGATACACCAGCAGGCACAGATGATGCATCTAGGCGAAGCCGAGCGAGAGGCAAAAACAGTGCTAAGAAAGCGGGAATGAGAATTGAAGGCGAGCTCAAAGAGCAGTCACACTGTATTCCGATTTTCTACAAAGAAATATTTGTGCATTCGATTTTGCTCATTTTTTTTAAGGGGTAACTTGTATCGTCGATTTTAAATGTTAAGTATTATTGAGTACTATTATTGTGCTGTTTAGTAAAAATAAAGGAATGTATTATTATAATTGATTTAAAATGACTAAGTGACTACTAAATTATTCGAAATGATTCAAATCTATCTAAAACATTTTTACTCCGTTCATTCAACGCAGAAAAAGAATGACAAAACTAAAGAAGGGTAGGTCGTCTAGTCTTTCTCAAGTGTACTACCAACGACTCGAGTCTACTAATTCCGTCTTCTCCGGTATCTCCCACACGAGTATAATCTACGCGAGGGACAACCAACAGAGAGAAAGAGAAAGAGAGAGAGAGAGTCTCGTTGAAGTCCTGGATCGACTCGACGCACCCTCGCTCGTTTCCGAAGCGTGTATGTTTACGCACAAAGAGACGCACAAAGACGCACAAGGACGAGAGAAGCGTCGTCACGCAGGATCGGTGAACAAAAGCTGAGTATTGTCGCGACTGAAAATCAGAAGCAGCGAAATCACTCGCCTGTCCCCCTGGTTGCACTCCGGCGACCTGGAGGGTCTCTTCCGGTCGGCGAGGAGTGCGTGGAGAGCCGGCGACGAGAGAGAACTCTCTCGCGCATAGCACTTTTCCCGCCGTTGCGTGAAATTCAGGCGAACAATGCCGGCTTATGTGACATCGATTCCTTTTCCACTTTCAAGGGGCGAATATCTGTGTGTGTGTGTGTGTGTGTGTGGGTGTTGGATGCACATGGGAATGATAGGGGATGATTTTGTACCACGCTGACTGGACTGATTCGCGCGACCCCTTAACACAGATCCCGAGAATAATTGCGCGCCCCCTTTTTCTAGGTGGCAGACAGTTCGATTGAATGACCTCGAAATTAAAGAATTGGAATTTGTAAGTCGAATCGGTGGATTGATAGATATGAGATGAGAAGATAATATTACATTCGTCAGTGGAGTTTTAAGTTTTCTTAATTGGTAATTTGTTGGTATTCTATATTCTTTTATTAGTTTTATTTCGTATTTTATTGTCAATTGTTGTATTATTAGAGGGTTTATGTTAGTGAACAAATTAATATAGAAATTCTTGATACGAAAATTTATCAGTCGAAATGAACCAGAGTCCTTTCTCACAGTAATTAAATTAAATGCACAATAACAAGAGAAATCGGAAGTTAATCCATTAAGGAAAAGCTAGTCTTAGAAACAGTTCTTTCCAGTTCCCAAAAGTTTCTTTACTTACTTGAGCGAGGAAAGGAAAACGCTGCTTATAAAAGCTACTCTCCAATGCTCCAATTGCGATTATAATTCCTCTCTACCAACGATTTTCATCGGCATTGGCTGTCGGAACTTCCAATAAGAATCCTTCAGTCGAGGGTAATTAAATGTTTTTTCTGGGTCAAAGGCTCTTTTAATAAAGCGGCGTACTAAGATTTCAGCAAGTCGAGAAAATTCGTAGCTGCTCGAGTGCGAAGTAAACCTGGGCCATTTCTAACTTTTCAAGATTCTCCTCGTTTCCGTGTAACCAATCGGCTTCGAGAGTTTCAACTTGTACTTGCTTGACCAGCACCTGCTTGCTTGTCTGCCTGTCTCGGCGACAATCTCCTGCATTTAATTAGCACGAGATGCTCGCCGCTAATTAGCAAGGGCTTGTAATTAATGGGCAGGCAGTTCTCCGACGGGCGATTCAATGCATGGATTTCTGCTATAAGCTGTGTTAGTACGGCAATTTATCATAAATATAAATAACACAACAGTTTTTGTGCAAAAAAGTTGTGGTATAAGAAAATGATGATTATCGAACTTTTACATGGCTGAGCTAAAGCAATTTATCATTGGAGATTAAAATCAGAATTTCGAAGGTAATATGTTACAATTTATTTATAAATTCAACCAGTAAAATTTCCTTTATTGTACGATCAAATGTTTCACCACGGTTGGGAAAGATGTGTTCCTTCACTTAATTTTAATTACGCAAACAGATTAGACATTGAAAAACAAAATCCAGTGTTAAAGGGTTAAACTAATAAAATGAGCTTTGACAGTATAAAATTCCCAATGGCAGTGAATGTACAACTTGGGTAAAATAAGTGACGAAGCCAGCTGATGATCGCTCGTCCGGCAACTGTCACGACATCACGAACGGAGTGGTTTAACCTTAGGCGGCTGTCTCACTCAGCAGATTGAGCTCAGCTTTTTTTCCTTATCCGGGCGCCGCGACGAAGCGCGTCCCCCCCCATTTACCTGGCTATTAGGCGCCTTCATTTGCCACGACGAATGATTACTCGCGCGCGCGTACGCCCCTCGCTGCTCGACGGCGACGCCTTATTATTACCGGCGCGCTGCGCCGCGACGATTGTTCGCCACGATGACGGTAATTTGACAGCCGGCTTTTGCCACCCTTGGAATTCAACGCTTACGCTTCCTTCAGTGCGCGCTCGCTCGCGCGCGCGCCCGCGACTAATCGACCAAATGGCTTGCGCTCGCTTCGTGGATTCGTACGCTTGGCATTCCTGAAAAGCGAGGGCTCAGCTACTTTAGTTCCTCCTCGCGTTATTCTTTCGGGGAGAACCCTGGCCAATTGGAGTGCGTCGAATGGAAAATTCAGATTGATGCTATGCCCTTATTTTCTGTCGAGGTTTTATTAAGGATTTTCTTAAGCTTTTATATTCCGTTCACTTTAAAGTTAATTTCGTGAATATTTTGACTCCTAATTTATTGACTATCTTGCAGAATTCTTCTACCGACAGACATTTTTTCTATCGCACAGACATATCATACGTTTTTATAAATCGAATAAATCGGAATATAAAAATCCATCAATCCATCACACGAATTTCCCAAGCGTTCGTTTTCGGGGAAACGTGGAAATGGAGAAGAAAAACTCGCACTCAACGGTGATCCTCGCGAGCATGCAATTCCTCTCCACCTCCTCTTGGCCGATTCACGGCTCCATCCGAGCGTTTTCTCTGCGCAGCGTTTTTCGCGTCGAGCGGGGCGTCGGCGTCCCGTCCGCATTGCCGGCTACGCACACACGCACACGCACGCCTCGCTAATTATCGCAGCGAGCGAGGGCTACAAAGTTTCGCCCGAGGGAAAGATCGCTCTAGCGCGGCTAATCCGAATTCCGGCACGCGCGCGCGCGCGTCGTTCAATGGGAATTCTAGTAAATGCGGGGAAAACGACGGCGACGCCTGGCGTCGAGTGACGACGAATGCAGGAGACAAGTAGGCAAGCGAGCGGACAGGTAGAAATGCGCTCAGCTTGCATTCGAGCTGGCAGGATTCTATATATTTCCACGCGCTTTACATACTTCGCTCGCGACGCAGGGCGTCGAGGCGCGAGCCCCACCATCCCTGAGAAAAGGAAGCCCTTTTCCATTGGAGGAAGCAGCTGGAAAGCATGACGCGCGAAGCCCGGCTATTTTCCGGCTACTCTTCTTCTTTTTTAAGGTCGCCGGAGGAACGAACGCTATGACTGCGTTTCGTGTAATTCATGGAGAAAGAAAGAACTTCGATGGGTTTTTTTTTCAACACTTTTTCTCCAAGCGTAACGATCGTCTCACTCTGCGCGTATCTATGCAAAATGCGAAACTAGACTTTCATTTATAAATTAATATAGAATATTATAGAACACATTTAATCTTATAAAATAATTACTCTCACTTGAGATTTCTTTCATTCTCCAACACCTTCCACTAATTAAATCTCACTAAACCTCTCTCTAAAATACAAAAATTATTACCGCATAAATAAATATACCTGCAATAAAACTACATCAACCATAATACAAGTGGTACATTAAAACTCTTAATAAAATAAAATCCCACTCATTCGAGTTTTACAAATCGAGAGTCTCACATAAGAACTTCACTACGACTAACTCTCAAGTTTCCCAGGAGCTTTTCCATTGGTAAGTCGCATGCGTACCAGCGATAGGAAAGCAGAGCTGTATTCGTTGGAGTTGAGAGACGAAGGGTTTCTCGCGGGAGTGTTTTTAAAAATGCAACCAGCTCGGTTGGCGCACGCTCAACGATTAGCTTAGGCCTCTCAGTACCCCTGAGTACTATACCGTGCTACATATACATGTGTATGTATGCCCTTCTCTCACAATATCTTGGTGTTCTCGGTCCCTCCAGCTCGTAGCTGGCTTCACTTTCCTTTTCTTCTGGCTCCCTCCAGCTCGACACGGCCAGCGTGTCGACGCCGGGTCGACGTCCATGTCACCATCACCGGTGCAATCCCGGCGTCGCGCACACACACATACATTGCTCGTCGTCTCGTAATACAGACACAGCGCGAGAGAGAGAGAGAGAGAGAGAGAGAGAGAGAGAGAGAAGCGAGTACGTCGACGCGTACAGGCGAGACAATGAAAATGCAAGCAAACCCTCTCTGAATTGAGTTCTCCACCTGCGCCGAAGCGGCCGAGAGCCAGGGAAGAATGAGGGACAGCGAGGAGAGGAGGCGATGAAGCTAAAGAGAGCCATAGGGAACTAGAGAATCCCTACCGGCAGACTTCGCGCGGATTTTCTACCTTTAAAGGGGATGCTTCACGGACTGGCTTCGATACTTTCGACAGTTTTTAATGGTTCAATGAGAAAAGAATGGTTTTGTAGGATGGGAATGTGTTAATTTTGGAGGAGTTGTTTTAATTTATTCTGACAATAAAATGGATGATCTTTTATTTGATTCGGTATTGAAATGATCGAAAAGTAGATTGAAGTAATACAAACTTTCGTTATTATCTATTAAATATAATAATATATGAAAACACAGACAATATATTATTAATATTAATTATAACAACAGGAATCTAATGAGATTCATATTCTGTTCGAGTCAAACTTAATGAAACGAATCTTGCAAAAATCAATTCAAACAATATAAAATCGTGATAGTTATATTCGATGATCGAATCATAGCCAGCTCGAACATATATCATCGATCGGAGTCATTGAGAGCGAGGATTGAGGAGGAAAGTATTGGCGGAGACAGGTCGCGAGGGAAGACTGATGCAAGCGTGCCACAACCAGAGCGAATGAGTACTTCAACGCCACCAGACGGACGCAGTGAATGCGGCCGGGGTTGAAGTTCGCTCGCATTTCCCGAAGCGGAAAGTCTATTGCGCGGAGACAAGTACTCCGGTAAAAAGTGAAAAGCTTGCTGCATCTGCGAGAGATACATTCCGACATTTGTCAATATTTTCCTTCGAATAAATCCGTCGTTATAGCTACATTAATGTAAATATAAATAAACGTTAATATTTGTAGCATCGCGATCATTGAAAGTGGAAACAAGTGTTTCGCTAAAAAATCAAAAGCCTCGTATTCAAATGAATTCCTCGTTACAACTATATTAATATACACTATTATAATACTTCTTCAATAACAAATCATCCCAAATTTTCAACTCCAAGGAAATCATTCCCATCAAAAAAGAAATTACCCGTATAATTTACCGTGAAGCGATTCCTAGGAAGAAAGCATCTAAGAAAATACAAGAAAGAAGAAAGAGCGGCAGAGCGGACAAGCGTTTGTGTAACTTCTCTTTCGAAGGCACAGGGTTGGGTAGAGGCAGGCAACGCCAGGCCAAATGGCAATTAGGCCTCTCGCATTGTGCTCAATGACAATGCCTATTTTTCACGGGAGCCATGCGTGCCAGCTTCGCCCTTGCGCCATAAGGGGCGCGCAACCCCGGTTAAATGCCACGATGAATTTTGCTGGCTTTCTCTCTCTCTCTCTCTCTCTCTCTCTCTCTCTCTCTCTCTCTCTCTCTCGCACTGCACTAGATTCAACGACGCATTAACGATGCCTTGGCCAAGCCTTGCACTCGAGCACCTGCTTTCAGCCGGAGCATCGAATATCGTGGCGTGAATCCACTCGTTTATACGGGTCGCACGCATGTACCCGGCGCTCACCGGCGCACGCATTGTCCCCGTAATAGGAGAAACGATATGGGGACAAGACAGGACACGCCACGCACCGACGACAATGCTCTGACAATCGGATGAGCAGGAGAATGCTGGAAGGGTGAATTTAAGCCTTTCGCTTCGGGAATTTCTTTCAATACATGAAAAATTGTTTTTGCGTCGCGAAAGAAGAATTGGAAGTGGTAGGTTGATGAAGTTTTATTTGGATATAGTAATTGGGATGTATGTTTATTTACTAGTTTCGTTATAACGATGATTACGATCGTTTGGTTAGTATGAAACTTTCCAGACAGTTTTTTAAAGCACCATTTTTTTCGATGTACGAGGCTTCTCGAGTGGAATATAAATCATCCGAACTATCGAAAAAACCATAAGCATCAAGTTGAATGAGGGAACCGCGAGAAAATTTCAGAAATTCGTCAGGGTGACTCTCAATATTAATCCTGTCGACAAGCGGCGACGTCTGCACTCTCACCGGCAAATACCTCCACTCCAAGCGTCGCAACGCAAAAACACTCCGATTTCGAATGGACCAGAATTTCAGAGTACCGGAACCACATCAGCATAGAAGTACAAGTTTCGCCGGAGGTTCCACACCCCGAGCGCATAACGAGTGCGCGTCATCCGTCTCGAGAGTCTGATGCGTCGTGGAAACTTGGCATTTGTCTTCCGGCCATGGATCCACGCTCGTTGCTACGCTACCAATGCTGTTCTTCGTCAATGGGATCGATTGCACCGCGTGGGTTTAGATCGCACACGATTACTGGCAACGGCATTGCAGTGAATGCGAACTTCCAGTCGAAGGAAATATCAGCGAAAGAGGGATTTTCTTTAGAATTCGAAATGTACTTCTACGAGAAAAGCATGAAATACTAGTAGAACGGACGATTTTTTTATTTTATTCCTTATTGAGAAGGTAAAAAATATTTCTATATAGATTGACCAAATAAATAATACCTCTCCGAGTAATCTACAAAATACAATATTCGAAGTTTTATTATTAATAACATGATCGCACTGAAAACGAACTACGAACCGAAATAACCAGCATAAGCCTAAGAGAAAAAGATTTCCTTTAGAACTCGAAGGGTAATTTTCCTCGAGCGAGAAAAGCAGTCGCAGAAGGCGATAACGCTGTTGCCGTTGTAATTCTGGTATCGGCGTTCGTGCTTGCGCGAGCGAAAAACGAGTCGAGGAGAGAGTTCTTAGGTGGTCGGGGGCGTTGAAAACGTAGTGGCACATCTGGCTGGGTCGTCGACTCGATCGCACTGTGGATCGCCCTTAAAGACCAAGTGCTGGTAGAACGAGAGACGCCGACGTCGCCGCCGCCGTAGCCAGGAGAGGGCATAGGAGACGGAGAAAGAAGTCTGCACGATTCCCTTGAACGCCCGATTAACCGGCAACGCCAATTTCACGGCTGGATACCTCGAGGATCTCTCATCGTACTAATTATGTCTCCGTGCTCTTCGGGTAACGAAGAAAAACAGAGAGAGAGAGAGAGTGAGAGAGAAACGAAGGCAAAGGGAGAGAGAGAAAAAGGGAGAAATAAAGGAACGGAAGAGCACTCGTTGAGCTCATCGAAAAGCGGCGCGCTCCTCGGGGAGGAAGAGCGAAACCACTGAAAAACGAAATGGCTTATTGTCGCAGGGCACAATGCGCGAGACCTAATTGTCGAGCGGAGGCAATGCCGAAAGAGGTGTAATGCAGCCCTCTGGAGGAGAGAGAGAAAGAGAGAGACCCAAACGAACGAACCCAGCTGTTGCCGGGCTGAATCCGCACTCCTCTCTCGTTGCTTTTAGCGCCACCGCTCTTAATCGCAGCATCATCTCTCGCTCGGCCCGTCACTCTTCTCTTCGGAACGTGCATCCTTAGAATGTGCCCTGCATTTTTCACGCTCACTGCGGCCACTTTCCGATCTTGTTATTCGGGTTTCTTCGAAGGCTGCTGCCTTGCTATTCTTTGGAGGCTTTCGCCTTCCGAAGCGTATAACTGGTAAATGGCCGTATTACACATTCATGCCTGGTTTTCTTAGAGAGGCGAATGAATTAAAGCACACACTCCGTGGAATTAATTGATTGACGCTTGGTGGATTGTCGGTGGAAGCGGAGCTCGTAATTCATCATTTATCAATGAGCAATTCGAGAATGCATTCTTGAGTCTTTTGAATTGATTTAATACTGCCCGCGAGTTGCTTTTATGTGGATTAGTTAGTGGTTTAAAAGAATAATTGTATGAATGGTTGCATCAAGTAATAAAGGAGATTGCTAGATGATAGAATTGACAAATACACCACGAATCAAAATGCTACAATCTATCATTCTTTAAATGAAATCATTATTAACTTATATACAAAACGTCACTCAATTAATAACTACCTATAACACCTAATAAAACATCTCTCTAATAAAAATGACATAATAATCCACAATAATTAAAACCCACTACATAATTCGCAATGACTCCATACACGCATTCCCACCAATGACACTTCCCAGCCAAATGAATCATCACCAGGATCATCATCGCATCACGCTAGATATATCACCGAGAGTGATCAAGGTTGTTGCGCGCGTGCGCGCCACCCTCTCTCGCTCGGGGCACAACAACTTCCTCTCTATCCATTGTCGTGGCACGCAGCCTCCGCTGGCGTCGCGCGAGATGTTATTTTTTTATTTGGACAAAGAACGAATCCTCTCTCTCTCTCTCTCTCTCTCTCTCTCTCTTTCTCCTGGTGTTATTACCCCCAGTGCATTCTGCGCTAGGAGGGCGCCCGACGGTGGAGGAGGGTTGCCGGCGAGGGGTTCAGTCTGGAGTCGAGCTTCCACGTTCCCGATGCAGCCGGGGGTGAGACGGGCGCTGAGGTATCCGTTAACTCCGAGAGAGGAAAGGAGAGGAGAGGAGAGGAGGGTGTCGGGAGTGCAATGCAATGTGGTGCGATGCGAGGCATAAGGCACTGCGTGGCTGTTGCGTGATGGTGCAACTAGGCGTAGGGGAGGAAAAGGAGAAGAGAGAGAAAGAGAGTGTAGAAGGGTTGGAAATTAAAAGAGGGAAGATCCTTGATCAAGATGTTCATCCAAATTATTTCTCGAAGCGTGAAATTTATTGATGATTGTTCAATCATAGGGGGTATTAGATTACCATTGATTTATTAGGAGTTCGTAAGAGATTCACGAAAGTATGTGTAAATTGTTTATTATAAATGTGTCTATTGGGAATAACTCGAGCTTGTTTCGTTAATGTTTCTTCGGCTGGAGTCGACTTCGAAGGCGCAAGCAGTGGCAATGTAAGAGAGAGAGAGAGAGAGAGAAAAAGAGAGACTACTAGAGTAGAAGGGGTGGTTGTGGCTGGAGAGCAGAGGGGTTGGAAATTAAAAGAGGGAAAGGGATGGTTTTCACGGCGAGGTGGAGCGGCGCGCGCGGCGCGCGGCGTGGCACGGCGTCGGCTGCCACGCAGCAGCAGCAGCAGCCGAGCCATATTCACGACGGGCCGGCTCGTCATCGCCGAGCGTGTTCGAGAGATCACTCATCAGACGCTCGACCTTTCGAGGGTGGAAAAATCGAGATATACAGCAGGCAGCCAGGCTAGCCAGCCAACCAAGCTTGCCTCGCTTCGACGTCAGTTTAGAGACGCGACTAACCAACCCTCTCCGAACTTTCTCTTTCTCTCTCTTTCACCAGGGCAGATTTATTCGACCGCGGCATCTCGAGTTCGATCTCGCCGGATAATCCACCGCCAGGCTTACCGCTCTAATTGACGAGCCCTGTTACTTTTAATCGAGTTACCCCCTCAGCGAGGATTTTAGCAATAATCGCTCGCGGCTGAGTATTGCGAGGACAAGCTACTTGAGGGATGTCTGAGTGATTGAGTGTGGGATTACGCGATTGCAGGGTGGAAGATTCGTGACTTCGCAATCGGTAAGGGCGCAGATGATCCTTGGTACGATGGAAGTCTAATGTAATGTAATTATGAATTATCTTGGTACTTTCGTGGATCTTATATGTTGTAATAATATTATATTGGTTGTATAATTTGTGCGATTAATAACTAATAAATAATAATAAATTGTATGCATGTGCTTGCATATACAATATTAATAGAACTACAATTAAAATAACTAGATAATTTACAATTATTATACAACAACGCATACTCGACAATGCGGATTCAATCAGCCTGCACATACACTGTGTGGCAAACAGAGGGCGAAGGGTCGCGGAGGGCGAAAGAGGGAGAGGTCGCGACATGCCGGTAGGGTTGGTCGGATGTCTCTTTAAAAATTCAAACGCCCGTCGCAGCAAATATCATCTCTCCACGTTAATTCCCGGTCGCCGGAGTAGTGACTGTCAGGGCCCTCGGCCCTTTCCCGCTCATCTCGACGTTTGCTCTTCGCGTAGGGCTGCTGCGCAATTTCTCTCTCTCTCTTGCGACAGTATATGTCTCATTCCTTCATCCTTCTCCGCTCCGATTTTCCGCCACTCCCGCTTTCCCTAGCGGCGATGTTGTTCCTTGGCGGGCGCCGGATATATTCCTGAATTCTCCTACAGGATAAGCTCTCCGCGCGCTAACGAAGCGGGCACCGATCGATTCCCGCACTACTGGCTGATTCGTGGCTTTCCTGCCATCCCTCCCTGTTTCCTCACCGTGCTTCTAGAGGAAGAGCGCGATCAAGTGCTCTCGAGGAAAATTTTCCACCTGCAGGTCGCTGGGCGTCGCGGCGCTCTCGGCGAGAGAGAAACCGCTCGACGACGGACCAAGTCCTTCGTCGTTGGGTTATAGTAGACGGCGTCGAAGGAGATATCCGGGCATCGTCATTATCGTTATTATGTTTATCGCAATTATCAAAAGAAATCGACGCCGGGCGTCGCGGCGCGAGCCGGTATTAAGGAGCGTACTAAATGTACTCTCTCTCTCTCTCTGTCCGTTTTTCTCATGCTAGCAGGATGAGGAAAGGGTGGGTGGTACACTCGACCGGGCTGCCAGCAGCGTGTAATAATAATTATGAAACGATACATGATAACGAGGTGCGAGCTCGCTAACGACGCCCGGCGTCGCTCTCCTCTCTTTCCTCCGTTGCACACAACCCACCAACGCCGTCTCCCTCCCTCCCTCTCTCTCTCTCTCTCTTACAGCCCGCCCTGTTGAACGGCCTCTCAGCATTTTGCGTTTTTCCTGCTCCACCCCCCTCTCGCCCGCCCCCTGACGCCCGTAGCGACCCCTCTGTTCCTCGTTACTCTCTCCACCGGCGTTCACCTCGACTTTCCCGATTTAATAATATGTACTTTTTCGCAAATTTCTTCATTACTCATTCAATACCGCGGCGAGACGGCCGTGGAGAGAGAGAAAAAAGCTGCTGCTGCTGCTGGTGCTACTAGTGCCGTTCTTGGTTTTTTTTTTAATTTCACCCTGTCCAACCACCCCGCAACCGCCCTCTTCTTGTCGAGAGGAGAGAGTTCGAGGTTGGGAGAGAACGAACAGCCTGTTTTCTGTGCAGGTGTTTTCCATACGAAAAATACCTGAGAGGTTGCTGTGTGTTGTCGCGCAATATTCGTTCTACTACCTTTCGGTCCATTCGGAGGCTGCTGCTGCCCGACACGCCGATTCGCACACGCACACTCTCTACTGTTGTAAACTAGCGCGGCGAGGATTTGCTATCCGGGCGCGCAGCAGCACACTCCCGGAGAGATGTCGAATCATTAAAAGGCGAAGGAGAGCGTCAGGACCGAACTTCATTAAACTTCATTAGCGCGCGCACGCTGCTGGAATAATTAATTGCGTGTTATTAGCAAGCTATCTGGAGAGGATTTCGCACGGGAGAAGAGGTGTATTGTGAGATTGGTTGAACTAGGATTTGCCCGGCTGATATTTCGCGGAGGTGGTTAATGATAATTTATTTTAAAGAATGACTTGCTGCAAATATGTTTTAATGATGTGTAGCTTGTTTCATTGCTTTTGAAATAAGAATAATATACAGAATAATAGGTTGTTGCATTTAGTCGCTTTGTTGCGACTTTTATTTATAGTTTTATTATAAGTATTAAATACTGCAATATTTTATGGTCTATAATTTGTTTGAATCACATCTCTACAGAAGTAGAAAAGAACAGAAAAGAAAAAGAGATGGAAATTCTGGAACAGTGAACACTCAAAATAATGACACTAATTTTGGAGATCACAAGTGGTAGAAGCTATTGTAATAAAGGATAATTACAAATTGTCTACTAATTGCAATTATTCGCGTACATTTCCCTGTGTTTAATTATTAATTTCATACTCAACATATTGATTTTCACTATCTATACGTTCAATTTCGCGTACAACTATACTATATATTATTCCAATATTAATTTCGAATTTCCAATATCAATTTAACATGACAATATTACCTCCATTCCAATATGAATTTTCGCAATAATTCCAATACTCTATTTCGAATTTCCCAACCCTGTTACCAAGGAAAATGCATTTAAAGAGACTGTCACGGCCAGTTCGATTCAGAATTATCATGCTTAATTATTGTCGCGCGGAATAATTGAAGACAGGACGAACGGAATGAAGGTATATCCTGCGCGCGCGTGTGTATGTGTACAAAACCGAGAGAGAGAAGATAGGATGGACAGTCGGAGATATTGGATGGAAAGAGTGAAGTGTCTGCCGGTGAAGCGGTAGTACGCCCATCCCGAATCGATTTCTAGCGGTCTGCCTCTCGTCTGTGCCAGCCGCGTTCGTTCCTTCTCGCTTCCTCTCGTTTCACCTCCCATTCGGTCTGTCTCTTTCCTTCCTTTCCAGTCAGAGTACACCTATACGTGCTTATACTACTAGCTTCCATCGGCTGGCTCCTCACTTTCTCTCTCTCACTCTCACTCACTCTCATCGGCTGACTCTCCTTCTCATCCTCGTCCTTCGCCCGCTCCGTTACTCCGTTACTTTGATATTCGTGGCTACCCTCGCCCGGCTTTTCCTCTCTCTCTTTCTTTCTTTCTTCCTCTCCTTCTCTCTTTTCGGTTCGGCTCTCCTGTAATTTCTGCACACCAGGCCCTGTTTGATCTGCGCTCTCCCGGAGAAAGGACGATTAAAGAGTGCGCCGCCTGACAATGATATAGCCGAGCGGTAAAATCCGCAGCACTCGAGCGACACGTCACCACTCGCAAACCCCTAACATCCGACCAACCATCGCTGTTCGTCGCATCTCTTTTTGCCAGTGTGAAATTCCTCTTGGGCTCTCTTGTTGCATTGTCGTATAAAGTTTCTTTATGCTGTTTAACACATTGTTGATCGGGCTCGTGGAAAACCTGGCCTGCTCTTTTTTCGGGGGTGTTTGTGATGATTGAGTGGGAATGTGGAATTTAGTCATTTTTATATATATATTATTGTTTATATAATAGATCTTTGTGTTACGATTTTTATTAATAAATTTCTATTCCTTTGAAAGTAACTCCTACAATCATGATCTAGTATTATCTCTAATTTAAATTTCCTCAGGATGACAAACTACATTTTGAAAGAAACAATAAATCTTTAGCCTTGCGAATTTCGTCAATGGAAGCCTAATTCCACCGTTCGATCGTGCCCGACTACTTTCACCCGATTCATCGGAGGCATACAATGCGATCACGTCGCACAACACAGCGGCTTACGGGTGTAAAAGCGAGAGGATCGAAGCATCGACGATAGTGGAGGTTTGGATTAATCCCTGAATAAGCCGGCGTATCGATAGTATCATTAATTGAATGCCAGCCGGTGCGCGAGTACGTCTCTGATGAATATATCCGGCTGTCGGCTATCATGATGTATCTCATGCAAGCTGTGAAATATAACCGGCTGTCACACACGCCGCCGATCCACGCGTGCCTAAGTTTACATTGGCCGATGTAAATGCTAGTGTAATCAATGGGAAATCAGAGTTTTTCCACTAGCGATCAGATTAACTCGCTCGGCCGATTTGTCTGGTGAGTTTGGTGAACATGTTCCAGTCGGTTTACTCGGCTTAATGTGGAGCACGTATGAGCGACTGTGACATGCTCGGTTTCGGATTCCCGAGACGCATTAGCCAAATTAATCCTGTACGCTTTTCTCGTCTGTTTGCGAGATAAAGTCTGTTAGGAAGACTCGAGTAGCACAGAATTAATTCTGTTACGCCAGCTGTTGTATAATACTTTGTTATATTGTATAGTATTGAAATAACTAAATTATCTTCCCTCCCATATAAATTAGACAAATTAAATTCTATAGAAATATAATTCGTATATCTTTTAAAAACAAGTATACAAACAAGTCAAAGACAGAACTTTTTAAATCGACATTCCAACGAAAGTCGTGTTTCGATGGTCCATTCAGCAAACGGATCAAAAGAGCAGCATTCCAATGAAACGGTTAGCCGAAAGTTCACTCCGAAGTAGAAAGTGACTTCGACGAGCGTTTCTAAGAGGCGTGCAAAGAAGATTGGCAGTACGAAAGAGAGAGAAGCTATAACTTACATTGAACGTCGATCTTGGCAGGCGAGCTCTCAATGGAGTCTCCCGTTTCCTCGTGGGTGGCGACGCAGACGAAGTTGCCGCTGTCAAGGATCCGATCGACCCTGGTGATGCGAAGATCGCCGCCGTCCTGGTGGCGTCTTGGACTGGGCGCCAATGGTTGGTCATCGATTTTCCAGGAGTACTTGACACGCGAACTCGGGTGAGCCTCGCACCTTAGCCGCACTGGCGATCCTTCTACCACTGAATGCTCCGCCGGGCTCACCGAGAAGTAAAGGTAGTTGGCTTCGCCCGAGGCCAACGCCACTGTCCCAATGAAACAAACAAAACAAGACTGATCAGCATCTCTGGAATCCTATCCATGGACTCTTAACTATTCATGCACAGTGTACAGTTCGATGATTTTTCCTTGAAAACGGGGAGAAGTAAATATTTAGATTTTTATTTGCTAAATAATTAGGAAATAAATTCAAAACTTGAATTAATTTTTTAAAAACAATTTCTGATTTCAAAACAAACGCATTAATTTGAATTGACTTTCTTTTATTTAATGTATAATGTTTATAATACTGACAATAAATATGTGAAGCCTAATATAAACAGACTTGTAGAACAATAATCTCTCGAACTGGAGGAGCTGCGAATACTAATGCGAGTACCTCTAGGAAGAGGCAGGAATAAAAAGGCCCGTGCGATAGCGAGGGAATGGAGCGATAATTACTGCCACCCCCACCTCCCCTTTAGCCATGGCATTGTGGCAGACGGGACAGCCCTTTCCTCTCTAAGGGGAAACAAAAATCTGTCTCTGCGAGTCATCCCTCTGGCAAAGCCTGTTTGACGGCGTATCGTTTAATGCAATTTCCTTTCGTACTTGCTGCACGATTTTATCGCCCTCTCTGCCACTCCCCGATCTACCTTTCCTCTCTCTCTCTTTCTCACTCTCTAACTCTGTACTTTGCCTGTTGTTGCTTTTCTCGGCGACGCCTCGGCCTTCTCCCTGTTTTCTGTTTTAGTCCTGCCACCCTCATCCTACTAACTCCCAACCCCCCAGAGTTCCTCAGTCGACCTGTCCTGTCTCCTGCGCACATTTCCCTCGAGTGATTCCACGCAATTTACGGATAGCCTTGGAAGGTATCTGTATGCGAATGGTGTCGATACGAGAAAGGGAAGAGTAGGGGAAAGAGAATTCTATCCGGAAGGTCGTGTAATACGAATGAGGTGCGAGGAAGCCGAAAGGTACTACGAAAGCAACAAGATAGAATTTTTTCTCTCTCTCTCTCTCTTTCGAACGAGTTCACTTTTATACTGTAATATCGAATTGCGATAACTCATGAAACCGAATGGCTCATGAAAAATGGAGAGCCGTTTGTTCGGTCGAACCATTACCGATAAAACGAAGTGGACGGGGAAAACACGGTAAATCCGAACGAGTCGAAGCCACTCTCGGACAATGGTCGCGCTTGGAAAAGAGGAAGTATCGGTGAAATAAAATTGTTTCAAAAAGTCTGGCCCCGGCGCAGTTCGAAGCGGGTAGTTGTAACTTTTTGATGCGCCGCCGTTGGAAAAACCAGCCGGGAATAATAACCCGGAGGGATGGGAAAGCTATGGTGGCCTCCTGGACCATATCGAGAAGGTTCGAACAGAGGAGACGGGGGGGGGGGGGGGGGGGGATTTTTTTAATCGCTCATACATACTTGATGCATCCGCTTGACAACGAGAAAAATGGGCGACATGCGTAATGCACGGCGGGACGAGCCGCGACAAATAGTCGCTTGTGCAAATTAAACGAACCGTATTGTACCCGGTATAAACCAGTGCGCGCACGACCCCTTTTCTGCATATTCTGGAGCACGAGCTCTGGTACACGTAGGATGATGATGCTGCGCTTGGACCAAGAGCGGAATTTGCAAGAGGAATCATATGCGGCTGGTTGCCGTATATTTCCGTTAGCCGGAAAAGGGGGGGCGCGCTGGTGAAAAATTGAAAAAAATCAGGCGCACCTTTTTTCCCCAAGGGAAAAATACGAGATACACGCGCGTACACAAAATGCCTGCGCGCTCGATCTGCCTGACGATATCGCGCGAACAATGGTCGACTGCCGCGGATTAAATTCCCTGTGTTCGAGTGGGAATCGATTGTTATGTTTTCACGGCGGATCACTGCTCGAACCGGCGATGCAATGCACTGCTGCGCGCTTCTCGCATCCCTTCACCTGCTTTGTCCTGCGCCCCACATTGATCCGCCGAGCTCTCGGCCCTCAAATCACTTTGACACTACGGCTTTCCCGCTGGCTACACCCAGTCTCCAATTTATGGGCCAGCAGCTGAGTTTCGACGGCGCACTAACTCTCCCATTAGAGTCACTAGTGAGTCTCGAGTTATTTTTGGAAAATCAATCCCTCCGAATAGTCGAATATTTCAAGCAAACTCGATTTTTTTTCTCATTTATACTTAAGTAAATTAATTTTCTTCTATTATTAGAATATTCTCATATTTTAATCTTTGAATGTGTATGTATGTATTTAAGACAAGAATCCTAGAAACAAAAGATCTAACAAATCTTACCCAACCCCGAATTATATAATCGCGGACTAAATAATCAAAACCTTGCGTGACCATTTTTTGCTGACGAAAGCGAAATGGCAAACCCCAAATTAGTAACGGTCTATCATGATAAACCATAAAATCTGGCAGCCATAAATTCGGTCGATCCCCGTGTTCCTCGTACTTTCGAGCTCTCTACGAAAGATCTATCCAGGCGTGTCTAACAGGCAGGTACGAAGCCTCCGGCTGGGTGAGTGATCTCTGAGCAAACTTCTCGGCGTTCCTCGTAGTTCGCAGGCCTAAACTCCCGCGGGAGTAAACAGTGCGCTTTTACGAGCTACTCCGAAGATCACTTTCCCGTGCCGATCGGCGTCTTCTCCTACTTTTCGTCTTTCTTTGGGCCGAAAGCGACGCGGCGGCTGCAGCTGTCGGACTTTACGAGGTTTACATAAGCAGGCCTCGAGCTTTCTCTGCTCGTCGCGTACTCCTCTGTGAAGCCGCGACGCTCTGCGCCCCGACGCACCAACCGGGCGTTACCGATATAAGCCTGCAACCCCTCCACTGTATACATACTGTCGACTTAACTTTCACGGCCTTGCTGTAACACCAAGCAGAGAAAAAGCAGAAGATTCGAGAACCGCCTATGAACTCGGCCAACACACGCTCCGGTTTTTTTTATCTGGACCCGTCTCTGACTTCCGGTGCATCTCCAGCGAGAAGGAGAGGAGAGCAAGGAGATAAGGCAGTGGACCACACTAATGCGATTAATGTGCAGCTATGCCTTGAATTCCTTGGGTAAGACTCTTCCAGTATTTTACCAGTCATTTTACGCCAACTGCTTATCTTCCTGGGAGTTATTTTTCGTGTTTCATTGTTGGGAATATGGTAGAAGTATTACGGATGTAATTATGCTTGATGAGTTTGTTTTATTCTAACGTTCTATCAAATGTTCTCTGGTTCATAATTAACAAAATGTTTTCTCGTTCGACATAAAATAATTACTGGTAAGTAAATCAATCTCTTAAGAAGCGTACATATAAAGTACTGCCTGTTTCCCAACGACAGTAATAAAAGCAACGACGATTCAACGAAGACATAAATTGGAATTTATTCGACCAATGTATCGTTGGACATAAAATAAATACTAGTAAGTGGATCAATTTCTTAAGAAGGGTGGTCGAGGAGTTCGATGGAGGGGAAAGTAGAGAGTAAAGAGAGTAGAGGAGGACAGCAGAATAAGGACAAGAAGCGAGGTTTTTCATCTCGGCCACAGGTCCGTGACTTCCGGCGCATCTCGAATTAACGAGAGGCGCGCCACGGAGATAAGGGTTTATCCTCCAAGGAAAAAGGCCAGACGGACGGGCGATGGCTCTCTTTCACTGCGCTCCTCCTTTCACGCTGCCCTATCCGATTATTATTCGCAGTGCGCCAGCCACCCTGTCCTACCGCTACCGCCGCGACGCCTGCCCCCGAGAGAAGAGGACGCCAGACGTCGGTGAGGGTCGCCCGCTCAGCCAAGTTCCACCACGTCGAGCGGAACTTGGCTCATTACCTCGCGATATCTTTTACTTCCCTTACTGACAGCCACACTCGAATCCTCGTTAGGATCGAAAAATCATTAGCAATCTTGCACACTACGACTTCACACTTTTCCAAACTTCCTTTCACTTGACGAAGTTTCCATGCGGAATATTACCGAGGCTGATCTTGGAACGATGAATTACGCGATGCTGATGTATTGCTAACAAAGTTTTATAATTATAATCGAATTTTTATCTGTTTTTCAAAATTATATGTGAATTCGAATTCAAACTAAATAATTTCGACACACGGTGAACTCGTTCAATTCCAAACTACCAATCCTCTTTCTCTAGAAATTCCGCAGACTAATGAATTCTTTGCATCCCATATAATTCAGCTTAATCCCGCAACTTTTGGGCGGTTCGTTATTGCTTGTCCACGCAAACATCACCAGTTGATTGATCATTCGTGGAGGGATTATAGCGGGTGGTATCGTTTACGAGATGGCGTCAAAGGGAAATGAGGATAATTATCGGCGGCGAAGCGTTTAACAGCAATTTCCAACTAATGAAGAGACTATTAACGATGTGTCGACTATGTATGGATACAACTGTGCACGCGGAGTGGCGACGACGGAAGAAACACGGGGTGGATTTTGATGAAAAGAAAAACTACCCCCGGCTCGCGGCTGCTCGCACATGTTTTTTTCTCGTTGGCTGTCGTCGGCTACCACGGCATGTCAACAGGATTGCGTCTACGGAACCCATAGCAGACTTTCTGCTGCTCTCTTTCTTTCTTCCTCTCTCTCTTTCTTTCTCTCCTTCAGCTTTCTCGCTCGCCGGTGCAAATTGTGTCCGGAGTGCAAGCCAGACGCTCGCAGCGCCGTGAAATTCACGCTCCCGGGACGTTTTTCACGACGTTTCTGAATGTCTCGGAACGGGAAGCTCTCTCACCCTTGCGTCCCGGCGCGCCGCAACGAGCGGATAAGCCAAGGTGGTCGCTTATGCATATATGTATAAAAGAAAAAGATGCCGAGTACGTCCGAGAGAGCCTAGATACAGGGTGTCTTGGAAACTTGTCGTCCTTTTTATTTTTATCCTTGATGGAAGAATGGTGTTGTAGAATTCTAAGAATCTGTGTGTGTACATATTTGATACTAATATTTGAACTAGATGAAATTGTTAGTGGAAGAGTAAGTATATAAAAGGAAAACTGAGAATGTTCGAGATAGAATGTCGATCTTGGATATTTCTCGTCCTTTTCATTTTAGTCCTTGAACGTAGAATTGTTTTATACAATTCAAATATTTGATAGTTAAATTTGAACGAAGAAGAGTGTTATATTATTTTAGAAATATGTATAAATATTTAATAATACTATTTCAACCAGTGGAAATCACTAGTGAAAGACAAGTGATGGTTTGAATTTTAGTTATTCATGGGATATCGGTGAAGTGCTGATGGCGGGTACGTTTAGGGCTTCAGTTTATCTGATTAGTGCCAGCGCGGTCCGATGACACAGGTAGTTCATGCACATTATGACAGTAACATGTTCCTTCACACATATTATTGTCAACATTTTTACAGAGCTGCAAATGGCAGTACTCCAAGAATTAAATTCTCGAAATTTATATTTTAGTATATTCAACCTGTTGCTTGAATATTTCTTAAACAAATACATAACTTTTCACTCGAACGAACACGAATTGTAATATTCAAAAGTGCTTAGACTTCTTTAAGTTCAAATACAATGATTACTACGATGATTCTCTGTCGACAGAAGGAAGCAGTTGCTTGACTCGAACTCGGAGCAAAAGGCAGAGTGAATGAGTGGAAATCCGATGAATCGCTCCGGCGAGCCATTAATCCCGCTCGAGTTGCCAAGGATGAATTTATCGTTGCGAGTCCGCACCGCAGCTTATCTGTTGCGGAATAAAAAGTGGCCCGGCGTAACTGGATCAATTGCTTGGCATTACCAAGCTTCTATTGCCTCGTTCATTCGTACTCACGGAATTCAGTTCAGCAGTGTAGCATTTGCCCGAGAGCACCGCCCGCGACAATGGAACCTCCAGATGCGGTTTGCCACTTTTCAAATAATCTACTTAATCTACTTACTCGAGCGCGCTTGACTCCCTGTTGTAATTCAAATCGAAGCAGAAGCTTGCAACTCACCGGAAAAGAGAACGGAGTGGTGCATTTGGCGAAGAAAAGAACTGTTCCCAAAGAAATTCTCGATACAACTGTTTCTAATATGTGAAAATCAGAATTATTATATGTAGTTTATTATTATTTACGAGTATGTATTATTCTATTAATTAATTAAATTGTTGCGTTTGCAAAGCAAATAATCAAACACGATATCGAAACTGAACACACGTAATTCTAGCAAATTAAAATTTACATTTCCCTGAATATTCGATATTCCAACCACTCGATTAAATGAAACATCATCATCGATCGGTACAAACCAACCAAAGATTCTACTAATTTCACCAAAGACAGCGTGAAATCCAATTAAATCAGTCCCGTCGAATTACCGACATTTAATACAAACGCTTGGCAAGTGCCTAAGCGGTACTTGGCGAGCGCGATTCAATCTCGTTCAAGCGCCAATTACAACTTTGACCGCCGTCGGCGGCGGCGACGGCGGTAGAGGGGGTTTGAAAAAGTTTGGGAAATACCGCTTTTGTTGCACGACATGAAACGATCCTGATATTCCGTTCAGCGTGGGAGAATGGCGTTTGCACGCGCAGAGTCGCTTGATAAAGTTAAAGCTAGCAGAGAGGCTGGCGCAAGCTTTAGCACCGGAATATTCAGGCTTGGTTGCCCACAATCAGATGATTCGTTGCACTCACAATCAACGGCGCGACGAGAGAGGTGGCAGAGTATGATGACGAGAACGAAAGAGAGAGAGAGAGAGAGAGAGAAAGGTGGGAGAGTTCGAAATAGAGAGGCGAGCAAGAGAGTTTTGAGGGGTTGGTGGCGCCGATATGGCGAGAAATGGGCTATGGGGGTGAATTCGCGTAAAAAATTGGAGTATCGAGGTTCCTCTGGCAGGCGATATGCTGAACGCCCGGAAGGGCGTCATTCACACCGTCGAGTCAAAGGGAATTCTCGCTAGGAGAAAGCCCGATCGAGGACGCGCGCCCAGAAAATGAAGTGCATGATTTTTTTACGGTGAAACTCGGTATAATGAGGACGCGTCACTGAGCCTCAAAGAATCATACCGTATCCTGTGCTTCAACTACCCAGGCGTTCCTACAGTTTTTCAAATGCAGTTACTCACGAAATTCAACGTATGCTTCTATTGATAGTGAATACTCCTGGGGAATTTAATACAATCGTACAGGTTTGAAGATGGAAGATAATTATGTTCGGTGTGATTCAATGAAGAATTAATAAAATCACTCGATTTTTTGTCTTGTATGAAAGTATTGGAATGAAATTATATTTATAATATTATTTTTACAATTTCAATATGTAAGTCTGCTTAATTTTCTATTATTTCTATTATACATTCGGTTTTACCAAATGATCCCTTTGTCCACCAAATGATTTGGGAAAGTCCGCCCTGCATAATCGCGTCCCTGATGACTTCCGCCCGAAACGAGCAATCCGTTCTTCGTGTTTCTCCTGCGATACCAGGCTTATCTCGTATCTCTTCGGTCCAAAAGTTTCGGGGATATCGTACTTGTGCAGCGGCGCGTGGGCGTTCTCAGGATTACTAATTATCGCGATGATTATCGTGAGCGGTCACTACCGGTTGTCACGATGTCTCATATGTTTCTGATTTACACACGATAATTGGACGATTTTTTCTGGGAACTGTCGGACGCAAGTTAATTCTAACGATGGGTGAAATATGTTGTACAACGAATTAAAAGACAGTCATAATGTAGAATAATAATTATAAAAAGTACTGTTACATAAATCTAAATAAAAATAATTAATATAGTAAAAACTAATTTAAAATCGTCATGAATAATTTCCCAAGTCTCTTTCCGCCAAAATTTACTTGATACCACAAAAGGCACTCAAGGAAAGTCGGAGTAACTTGAAATATTTAACTTTAACTTTACAACACAAATTGCTACTTTCTTAGACGAGAACTCCGAAAAGTTAGACTTTAAAAAGCTCTCGGTACTGCCATACAATTTCCACCCGAGATTTCCCGGTGACTCGTATTCGTGACTGCGAGTAAACAAGAGCAACTCTCTCTCTCTCTCTCTCTGTGGCCCGCGCGTTTCCCGCACGAAAACTGGTGCAGAGGCACTCGGCATCTCGAGCAAAGAGGCTGTTTCTCGCTCTTTATGCGTAAACGACGTGCATTATGCTCGAGCAGCGGCTTTATTCGCTCTCTTCCGCGTGGCTCGGCAGCCGAGGGATCAAAGGGCTAATACAATTTTTCTTGGACAACCTTTCTCTCTCACTCTTCCGTCGACGACCACCCACTAAACACCAACCCTGCACGCTACCACCTTCTACTCGGTTAACTCGCAATGACTCTCGCACAAACACACCCAAACCTACACACTGTTATTACGTAGGTTTTGCATGAGACTCGAGTGCGAAAGAAAAGGCGCAGGTACACCTAACAAGAGGGAGAAGACGAGGTTACTAATACCAATACACAGCAACTAATATTCAAGTAAGTACACGTGTGTATGGAGTAGTAAGTAACTCGGCGAGTCTGAATAACATTCGCAGTATAAAATAGCCGGGTACGAAGCGCAGGGACAAAGGGGCTTTAGTGGTGAAAGGAGTGTAAAAAAGATGTCGAGAAAATGAGAAGAAAGAAGCAGAAGGGCAGAGAAGGAGTAAGAGAAGAGAGAGAAAGAGAGTAAGTAGATGGTCGGAGAGCGACGGCCGTGAAAAAAGCTAGCCTTTTCTCCAAGACTCGAAGAGAGAGACGCGACGCGCAGGAGACACGTCCTCGCTCGAAGGAAGCTTCGGGACACGATCCTTCCCTCATCCCGTAACCCGAGACGTGTAATTAGGAGTACCGGCCCCGAAGATGAATAGCAGAGTGGCCGTGCGCCCGAGCAGAAAAGGACCGTCCGTCTCTCTCTGTCTCTCTCTTTCGTTCTCTGTCGGAAAGAGGAAAACTGGGCCGGCGTCGTGGGTCCCGCTGAGAGTGAGCGGACTCGATGATGGGAATAAGGCCGTCGAAGAAAGAGAGAATGGCTAACCCCGTAGCTAGGCAATCGGCCCTACCTGCGTGACGTGACCACTGATTTTATACGGGGTGTAAAACCTTTCGTGTCATTAATTTTCTTTCGGACGTTTGGATTTCGGTAAATTCGTCTAACAATGGTTTTACTGTTGTATTGTGATGAATAAGAGATTTTAACAATGCGAGTATACTTGAGTAATGCATTGTAAATGTCCAATTCCTATTAGAAACTCGGTAGAATTAACAGTACTAACTCAGTACAAAACGGTCTATTATTCTTTGAATTAAAATATTATTAACGTTCTCATATATATCATCCAAATGAATCCATGTAGAACAACCAGAAACGAATACCCCCAAATTTAACCCGTAACTACAGGCTGTAACGCAACATGTGTCACGAATATTAACCAACGGTTCGCACTGTTTTCCATGTTCCAGGAGAGCGTGTAAAAACGAGAGCATACTCGAATTTCTACAAACAGGCTTTTGTAATAAATAAAAATTTCTGCTGGCGTGAGCATCCGTAGTCCATTACCGACGAATGTTTACACCCCGTATAGTTGGATACGTAATGCGGCACCCCTTTTCGTCGAGCGCTCACTCACTCTCTCTCTCTCTGTATTTCTCTCTCCCTCGGTCGAGTCGAGCCTGCGTATATTCGCGCCCTTTGTAGGTGTGCGATAGCTCGGGCTATCGAACCGGTTCCCCGTGGAGAGGGGAATTCTCCGGGAGTCGGGAGAGGAGAGGAGAGGAGAGGTTACGCGGAGCGTCATCGAGCCAGGAGAATCCTTTCTCGCAACTCTTCCCGTACACCCGCGCGCAGCATCCACTCTCTCTTCTACCTGGCCGGCGGCCAATCTCACAAATATTCCCAGCATCCCAGCTGGACCAAGGCGGCGAGGATCCGAGAGAAAGAGAAAGAAAGAAAGGAGATCGGTCCCGATGATTCGGCCAACGAGCTGCAAATTGTCCACGCGCGTTCTCGCTCGTTTTCTCTCTTCGACTCCTGGCGGGACTTCCTGTCCGATCGTGTTACGAGCTCGTTGATAAGGAAAGATCGAATGACGCCGGACATCGAGCCGAGCGCGCTCGGGTGTTCCCAATGATTGGTCCTTTTGCAGGCCGCTTCAAGGTCCGAGAGCTACCAAGGAGCAACGCATTTGCTCTCTGCTGCTCTCCGTTTGTCGGCGCGTTTCATCCCACCGGCGCACACCATTTGCTTTCCAATGATTGTCTGGTCTCGTGGAAACCAACTTAATGCGATGCATAGGGTGATATAGCTATGAGTCAGCTTGTCGATGTTATTCCCTTGTGCTTGTATAATTGTTTCGTGTAATTGCATCCTGTAGAGAATCTAATAACATATGCTCCGGAGGGTGATATTCAAGCTTGCTATGTGGATTGGAATCGTTTATAGATAAGTAAGATATTTGCTTATGGCTGAATCTCTATTTTATACATGATTAATTCTAGATAAGTAATAATGACTGTGAGAGTAGATTCTGAAAGATATTAATGGCAGATAATAAAGCTACATTCTCAAATATATATTAAATTGTTCATTTTTTCTTTTTATAGAGCTAACCTATTGACACTGTACAATGACTTTCGAAAATATACAACTATAAAGAAGAACATGTATATTTGACTCATACGTATCAATCACCCAGTGCTCGCAATTCTTTATCTTAACTAAATTCCCCCAATAATTAGCATAAGCAATTACTCAGTCGTACCCGAGGCCGGTTCCCACCAACCAGAGACTGAACAATGGCAGGAGAAAAATGCAGCGTCTACTGCTCCAATTATTAAAACTCTCGGTTCGGCCGGGTGAAAAAGTCGAGGCAGGGCGAAATTCCGAAAAGCAGGTTCTTCGAGACTGGTCCCTAACTGGTGGCGGGCTCGAGCCCAATTAACCGTAATTATAGCGACGCCGTCGAGCCAGCAACGAAAAGGGGTACGCGCGCCGGCCAGGAGAGGTTACGCTCAACTGCTCCGAGATACGCGGAGACCGACTTTGACTACGTTCTTTCGCCCCTCGAAGTCTCGTTAGCGATTCGAGCTCTTGCTAGCAGCTTGAGTGTATTAAGTGCGTGTATCAAGCGAGAAAAACTCGCGACCAACAAGCATGGAAAGTGAGCAGGAATTCATACAAGTAGGAGTGAAAGGTTCACTCACCCAAAGCAAGAAAGAGCACAGCAACGTGTATGCAGCGCATCCTTTCGGTTGGTCCTTGCAGGAAGGTTTCGCGTAGCAGAAGTCCACTGGAGGAGGATTGTTCGGGATTGGCTCACGTTGCCTTCATCTTACGGCTGCCGGCCGCGAGGAAGTTTACGGGAACGAGAGACAGAACGCACCACCACCGACGGACAATCGAAAACACCCGGAACGAACGGAGCGTCGCGCGTTACTGAGAGCGTTTACCCACGCCGGGTTGCTCGACCCTTGCTCGCCTGTGCTGCCCCCCCACCAGTTCATCCCCACTCGATGCGCGCGCCACGACGCTTCGTTCTCCGAGCATATTCCGACCATGGCCGCGCCAATCTATGGGATGACCCGAAGCTACCTGAAACCTCGCAAGTATTCGCAGAAACTAATAAAAAGCATTAAGCCTGATGCATACTTGCGATTATTCGTCTCAGACGAATCCTGTACTTTCTATTTCAGTGCTCACAGAGGTGATTGCAAAATGGCGGGACAGAAGTGATCTTGCACGAAGAACAATTTCGTCCAAGTCTGATATAAAATAGTTACGATAGAATAGAAGATTTATTTAATATGGACGCCTTTTTATAAACATGAGTTTCCTATTTGCGACTAAATACTTACGTAAGAGAAGAATCGAAACTGGGATTTGAAGAGAATGTAAGAATGGTTAGTTTAATCCTTATATTTTTTGGAAACCCTGTGGATCAAAAGTGATAAAGCTTTTCCGGGGTTTCCAGGTACTTTATTTTCGAATCGCAGTATATATTGCTCGAGGGTTAAGTGTGGTAGGGGCGATTTCATTCGACCCCGCAATCCTTCGACCCTTGGGGTTATGGTACAATGTTCCCTCAGCACTTCTACTACGTCTCCCCGAAGTGGCTCACTAGATGGTACCACGTGTCGAGGACGTTATCGGCAGATCGGGCGTCCTGTTTATGGGAGGGTGCGAGCTAGTCAAGGATTTTGTGAATAGAAGAATATCGTTGAAAGAGACCCTGTTTTGTAAATAGGATATCACTTTCCCAGCATGCCCTTCCTGCAAAGTTCCAGTAAGTCAGGAGATAATCAATAAGGTCTCGTTAATGACAAGGTTAAGGTAGACAGTCGAGTTAAAGAATAATAACAAGAAAGAATGAGAAAGGAAAGGAAATGTAATGGAAATCTAGATACAGATGAAAACTGTAGTTTCACTGTATTTATAAATCAAACATATAACTCTGTTTTTAATGATTCTAGTTAAAAGCAAACTGCAATTGCAATAAAATAGCTAACATAAATCTGAAGTATACATTCAGAGATGATTGAAACCTCGGAAATTGAATTGTTAATGAAAAATAGTGGCTTAAATAAAAAGACAAATAAATAGTATTAATGGGAAGAAAGGTCTTTCGGGTGAACTACAATTCAAAGTCGATATATTATCTCATACATTTTTATGACACGTACGTCGTTGTCTTCTCCACTTGCCGATCGTCGCGATTATCGCTATCGGTATTATTTATAATAACGGTCTAAACGGCCAAATACTTACATCCCTACGTACACTATGTATCTCGTTTTTCCTTTACACGTCCGCCTTCCTCCTCGCCAATGTACGCTACGCTGATTCGGCGAGCGCACCCGTGGACCCGCGTGTACAATACACGGAAATGCAACAATGGGACTTTAATGGGAAATTATGGGATTTTCTCATCTTACTGGGAAGAGAATTATGAGTGATTTTCAAGTACGAAAAAAAGATGGAAAAATAGAGAGCCTTTAGAAAAGTCGGTGTTGTGAAAAAGTTAAAATTTATAAGAGCTTAGATTCATTAGTGGAATGAGTGATAAAATGAAGTATAATGCGATATTTTTAATTATAATGCCTGTAATGAGTAATGTAATGTAAAGGACTAGAATTCCGATGATATAATTTGATTGCTACTACTGAATGAATTATCCTATAGCATTGACCCTACTTTTGACTGTAGAGTGATAATTTGGTGTTCGTATGATCCACAGGTGTTGATTGGCCGGCACCGGACTTTTCGTTTAATACAAATGTACAGTCTTCGACACGGTACTCGAGGATTTCATCGTATCCTGTGATCCAGAGTGATCGCTTTCGACTTTCTATGATGCTCGGACTACGCAGAATTGGACGAATAAACAAACACAGCTCAAAATTCGCACCAAACGGTCCAGATTCGGAATCTGCATTTAACAATTGCGATTAACTGCGTGGTAAGCTATTTCGAATGATTTTAAATAGAAAGAAACATGTTTTGAACACAGATATTTCGGTGATCCAGGTTTTTTGAGAGTCTGGATTACTATGAAATCATTATGATTTTGAGATTTTTGTGATCCGTGTGGTCCGAGCTTAAGGGGCGGAAGGTCGAGGGACTCGACGAGATTGCCATTCTCACTCTCCATTTTTCTCCCACTTCCTCCCGGAATTATCGGGCGAAACAATGGTACATATGTACACGGACGACCAAGCTATGATTCCTCTCTGGAATTTCTTTATTTACACTGTCGCCCGCACCCCATCCACGCACACGCACTACCTTCGCTGCAAGGTGATTCGCAAATGCACACTTTCAATGCGAGCGATACTTTCGCTTATTCCTTTCTTTTTCTCTCTCTTATTACTCGAAGAATTCTGCTCGCAGTTTTCCTTGCTCTCGTTACTAACTACATAGCTGACTCCTCTGAATCTCGTCGCATGATGATCCTCTGCTATTTATATTTATATTATGTACACCGGAGGAAACGCGCAACCGATGGATCAAGTGTCCTGAAAAACGCGCGGTTCAAAGTCTATTTACAACAGTTTGTTCGTCTATTATCAGTTCTTGATTTATCCGAACGCAATGCTTTAGTGTTAATGAAGTGTCAATGACTTTTTAGTACTCCGTTTTTTGTTCTTGATGATTTGGCATTTGGAAGAGTATTAATTATGTTAATACTTCGATTTCTTCCAATTATTTCATTTTTAATAAGTCCACCTATATTCTGCCATACTAATTAAGCCAGTTAAAGCAAGTTGAAATGCAACTGCTTTTGATAAGTAATCATTGAATTCAGATAAATTTTTCTAAAAATTACAACGAAACGGATTACAAGGTATAACTGAAACTTCATTGGCACCCTTGTAATTAGACTTCAATTCCGCCACGGTAAATCGTTACAAAACTCTCGAATGGTAAATGCATCACACTTCCGTTGCTATTGGTAGGTTCGCTTACAGAGTAGTAATAGCATCCCGCGGGACTCCGTTACGTAAATTACGAAATTGCAAGGAAAGAAAAACAATAGGGTCTCGTTCGAGTAACTCTCTACCTTGCCAAGATTTCCATTGGAAATTGCCAAGGCTTGCATTCCTCTCGAAAGTCGCCCGAAAGACACTGGAAAAGTATATTCGCATCGACGCTTGTACGCCGGAATTCAACAAAATGAAATTTCCCACTCTTGCAAATGTTCGATTTCATGTAAATGTACTTTTAATAATTACCACTCAGGGATATGAATGATTATAAAAGTTTGAACTACGAAATCCTATAATTGGACAGCTAATGCTGACATTTATTGGGTTCAGAATTTCGAGATGTATCGTAGATAGCAAAATAGGAATGTAATGACGTTATATAAGGGAGCCACGGAAATAATTTGATTATACGAAACAAGTTGCAATGGTGGATTTGGCATTCCGCGCGGAAGCCTTTTAAAAAGTCTGCCGTGACTACGTTTTCCCTCTTTTTTTACCACGTCGTTATACCATGTATTACGTAACAGAGACACACTGCCAGCATGACCGAAACTTTGCATACAAATAGAACTGTCAGAGTAGAAGCGGCTTTTTCCCCCAAACAACGATAAGTACGAATTTAACACCGAGGTGACTTCACAGTTAACGTAACATCAGCAAAAACTTCATTGAAAGCCACTAAGGGCAAGTACAAGGATTCATCCAACCAAATTGCGTGAAGCATAATGAAATGCGAGTAATAAATAAAACTAAAACAAAGAATACAAGCGTCGATGCGAAAGACTTCGATTATCCTAATTACAAGATAATTCATCGTGAGGAAAGATAATTCTCTCAACAGCCGACTTGCACCTCCCGCTCGATTGCACCTCGACAAACGAATGCGAATACAGTTAACGCACTGAGAAGAACTACGTAGACCGTAACAACGTAAAGAAACGTGATTACGAAGGAACGATATGTCTAAGATGGAGCGAGCCTCAAGCTCGATCCACAAGGGAACAGTAAGACGATGTCTTTGGCCATCTCCGGTACCCCGCTTGAAATCACTGGTACCCGACAACTGCCTCCCGACAGGAGCTTCCTTTAGTTGCTATTGTCGATGATATGTACTGATCTGCACTTTCGCCTGGATCCCGGAATGCGCGTGGATCCTTCACTTCCGGTCGCCCCAGCCCGCACTGTTGTAGAACCAGGATGATGCACTTTCGTCCCTCGTCTTGCTCCACGTGTTGTCTAGACTGCTGCCACCGCCGTCCTGCAAACAAAGCCATTTATTTTTCTTGTTCTTTTCTCTTAATACACTTATATTTTACAGTAATGAAATTACACATAATCGATTAATTGAAATCATAGAAAAAGATAGGCTTTTCAACAATTTCTAACAATATTTTCAGTTTAAAAACTTCTTTTCTTTACAGGGAAATGACAGTCGTTATTCTTACCACGACGTTCAGCTGATGGGACGCGGGCGACAGGTAGTCCATATTGGTGTAGTACGAGGAATAATTCTGGTAGCATTGCTGCTGGGAGGCGGTGGTGGTCCAAGCGAGCCTCTGATGATCTGCTGGGAAACCACCGCCAGCCTCGGTAACCGCAGGACTCCAAATACTACTGCTGCTACCGCCGCTACTGTAGACTGTACCGCCTAACTGGAAAGCGAGAGAAGGACCAATTGGAAGCGTTCCATCCAGCCGACCGAGGGCTTACCTTCTACAGGCATAGAATACTCGGAGAGGGTCGATAACTTACACTCGGTGGAGTGGTGCTGGCAGCCAGGAGCAAGCTGGTAGCGCTTCCTGCTGGCTTGTATTGGGGTGAGTCCCTTAAAAGGGCCGGCGAACTCGCTGCTGAACCGCCTGTACCTCCGCTACTGCGAAATATTTGAAATAGAAATATTTATTTTATGTTATGTTTATAGATTTAAGTGTTGCCGAATGTATGAGAACGAGTGACCGGCTATTTCGAGAGAACTGAAAGGGAAGGAAGGAAAGTAGTGATCCTGAAATCCGGTTTTCTACAAAAGGTAGGTTTTAGTTATTAAAATTTTGATGCCACTAGTTGAAAATCTCATACACTCTTTCGATTCTGGTATTTTTATAAGCCAGGACTTAATTTTATACTTCCTTATTGCGAGAGCGTTAAGGAAGTTTATGAGAAGTGAAGGATATTTGTGTGGAATAGACGTGGCAGTAACTATTTATGTGTATGTAATATTTTGTACGATTGCTGAAGCTTTGTCCGGATTATTCCCAACGATTCTGTGCTTATTGCCGGAGTCACTTTAACCCCTTTAGTTCTGGCATTCTTATAAATGGCTAAAAATCATCTTTATTCTGTATAGAATAGGAAGGAACTGGGAAGTGTGGGTGTGTCCACTCCCTTACGATTCCCTACACATTCTCCCACACCTTTCACCAGTTCCTTTCATTCTGTCAGATTGTACATTGCAAGGAAATGCAATAGTATTGAATTACACAAATGAAATCTGACTAAACAAATCGATGTTAAGGAAATCTACATAAAACTCTTAATGAGTTCGAATTCTTTTTGCTAGTTTCTTTGTCATTGTAATGAAATCACGTAGTGTCGAAGTGTTCCGATGGAAAGAAGAAGATTGTAGAATATTTACAGGGGTGTGGTTGCTGGTACCGCTGCGGCGGGCGTGGGTGTGGTAGCGATCGAAGGACTCTTTCCGGGCGGAGGATTGCTCGCCGGATTCCCCGTCGGTTTCTTAGACCTCGGCGCTTTCTCTTGTTGTTGCTGTTGTTGCTTCTGCTGTTGCCTACACTTCGCCCTTCGATTCTTGAACCAGACCTGCGCATAATGTGTCTTGGCTCATGAAATATATTCGATTTTAACATTTCTGTCTCCAATATTGGACAAACTAGAAAAAATGTTGGATTTTCCTTGATAATTCGTGCGTCGCATAGAAATTTCGAGAAATGTTTTTACGGTTTATTTGACATTTTCCTGTCTTATTAGTTGATCGACTGTGACTGAAATATAGGGAAATCCAAATAGTTTATTAACAATACGACATTTCATGAAAAATTACAGACCTCCGCGCAAAATGGCTGTTAGAGAAGCGCGCGCAGCTTCCGCAAAGCTGGCGTAATGGCCAATTATGTAGGCGAAGTGAAAAGTGAGCTGCCTCCATCAATTACCATTGAAATAGAGCGCGTATACACCCGCTCGGCTTGTATTCCAGCCGATCCGTTCGTTTGTTCATTCGTTTGTCAAGCGTAACACCCAGCGCCATTGCGACAACCGTATTCAAGCTACATTCAAAAACACACGCTAACTATTTTCAAAAACGAATCCTCCCCATTATATAGTCTTACCCGGCGAAAAAAAATAAATACCAAATCCCCGATAGCAGTAGGATTATTTCAGGAGCCAACTCTAAAGGGGGTTCGCAGAGGATAACTTCACAAACACTAGACTTTCGGCGAAGTGAAATGTTTACGCTCCAAGTTGCCAGCGATTCTCGATAGTAAAGTCGATTATTGCATTACCGGTAGCCTCTGCTGTAACGTCTGCACAAATAGACGACGAGGTCAAAGCGAAAGAGAGACTTCAAGGCCCGAGCTACCAAGTTGCAATCTTGTTACGGCGATATTTCGCCGTAATTTTACTGCCTATCGGTATATCGAGTGTTCGAAGATTTGTGGGTTCGCTTGGTCTGCCACGATGATATCGAGATATACCAAAGAGAATCGAGCCGACGGAGACGATGCTTCGAGAGAAACAGAGAGATTGCCAGAGGAGAAAGGAGGAAAAGAGGGAGAGTGGGTTGTCAGAGGGGTGGAGAGAGAGAGAAAGAGAGAGAGAGAGAGGAAGGCAGGGAAGCCCCGCGCGATCAATGTTAGAAGCGGAGAGGTGAGCTTGGGTTTCTACGGATTTTCTGGGGAACGACACGAGCGACCCGCGTTCCTCCACCTAGAACGCGCACACCCCCATGTATCCGCCACATGTATCGGCATACACGCTCCTCCGATTCTCCAGTTTCAACCTGCAATCGAACGCGCGAGTGAACCTTCCCGACCTCTACGAAGCTCCGACCAACAAAACAGGGAGCCTTCGACCGAAGACTTTTCTATCGTTAAAGTAGCCTAGCATTACGAATTGCTCTGATTTTTTGCAAGAAAATGTTGCGATTTAAATTATTAAAGAAGTATTAAAGATTCGACAATCTTGATTATTGATTATTATAGTATTAGTTGTTTGTAGTTTAGAACAAGATTTTTTAGTTTTCATAAGAATTTACGCAAAAATCGAACCTTGAGAATTCCGTCGATTGACTATCAATGGTTTGGCTCGTGGACCTTTAAAACGAGGGAAGTTTAATGGTGAAGTTTCGTCGCAGTTGGTAAATACGTGGGACTAGAAGAGGCATTGGTAAAAGGAGTCAAGGGAAGAAGTCGTTTTCGAACGAGCGACGAACGTGCGGAAGACTATGGGCCTGGTAGCAGGCATTCATTTTGGTTTACGGGGTCCCTGTGTCCAGGTGCAAAGGGCCGCAATTGCTAGCGTACTGCTCCCTTTCCACTCTTGATGAGGGTGGAATATGCGAAGCCACGTTCGTCCCGCAGCTTCGAAACTCGCTTGGAAAGTCAGCTCGGCCGTCGGAATCACCAACCACGCCTTGGACACCATTGAAATTGAAAATGTACTCTTTCGCAAAAAGCTTCGTGCAAAAAGTTGTTACGTTCACGGCCGAGGCAAGTTGAAAAGGCTGGAATTGAAAGTTTCGAGTCTACGCGAATGTGGCGTAAACGGCTAATTTCGTTAGTGAGAAGAAGCGAGAAGAAGAAGAAGCACCGAGTGTCCGTGGTGGGGTAAATCGATGCCGGCGGTGCTGTCGACGCCGCGTGCCGACGCTGCGTAACCCTTCCCGTAACGAGATATTTACCCGTAGACGCCGCTCCCGGTTCCTGACGATCGATTCGCCGCGCGTTTTTCAGGTGAGCGAGCCGATGCCCCCTCGGCTGTCGAGCGTTAGAATGCATTCGGTGCATCCTAGAGAACTGACCGTTTCAAACTCTTAAACTTGGGAAGACCAAATACTATGCTTCCGATTTCATAATTTGGCAGTCTTTGCCAGTGTAAAACACTATCGATGCTTGCCAATTGGTTTTAAAATAAACGAAGAGAATTGAATGATTAAGCAAGAATTAATATTGAATTACAGTTTCTCTAAATTATACTGTGTTTCCTCCAATTATCTCGTTTAAATTAAAAAGCTCCTAGCAAAACTATTTACAATTAAATCCATCACGCACCTGCACTCTCGATTCCGGTAAATTGATCTTCATGGCGACTTCCTCGCGCATGAAGATGTCAGGATACTTCGTTTTCGCAAAGAGTCCTTCGAGGACGTCGAGTTGTGCCCTCGTGAAGGTCGTTCGCTCCCGGCGTTGTTTCCTAGGGTTGCCTTGGAGAATGATCGTCATTATTAGGCAAAATTGTAATTTTTCTCAAGATAACTAATCGCAGACGTTCTCGGGCAATGCAATTCGGACCAGCATGAAGCATGATTTGTAATCATTAAGAAACTCAAACTGTTATTAAAATAACTGAATCTTATGACGGTTTTAGATATATTTTAAATTCTTATAGATAAAAACTTAAACTCTTAAGGAGAAACAAGAGAAATCTAGCAAGACAACGAGTAATATCTAACCAACAACATCTCGATCATTATTCATATAATATTATAGATATTGAACAAAAAATTATAACAAAATCGATTAAAAATCAAATAAATCGCACCTGAAAAAAACAACACTGCTCCGAATAAGAATTAAAGAACGTCATTGAAAAGAACATGCTAATAATAAATATCAGTAGAGTCACTCACAGTAGTAGGACTCACCGGCGGGAGTACAACCGGGATATCCGATAGTGGAATGAAGGGCTTCGATAGGTGGCATACCAAGTGCACCGACGTAAGGGTTGGTTTTAAGAGCGCCGTACGGGCCAGCCGCCGATGCTCCAAAGGCCCCGGGCCCAAAGAGCTCGGAGGCCGAGGTGGTGGAGGCGGCGAGGCCTCCGAGATCGCTCCCGGCGGCGCCCCCGCTGCACCCGGAAGTACCGCCGAGGCTGTTCGGCCACATCACCACCCCCTCGGCCCCCACCACGACCGCCGCACCGAGTGCCCCGGGCCCACCGACCACCACGCCACAGACACCTCTGCGCACCCTAGACTGATACTAGCTGAGCCTGACACCGCCGTTTCCACCTTCCCGCCCCGGATCCTTCTGAAATTTGAATTATTATCTTAGTTAGAACTTTTGGACTGGAAAAGTCTTTGTTGTGGGATTTTTTTTTAATAGTAATTGTATTGGTTGTTTGGGTTAAAGTATTTTCACTGTTAGTGGCAACATTTAACAAGAACGAAAGAACTTTCGATTTTTGGTAATATTTGTTCAGGAAAATTTGTGCTTTTGGCAAAAATGGGTTGTTCTTGGCAGAAGTGCAAATTAGTACTGCCTAAATATAAATGGGAACATGTAGAAGAGGTTCATTAGCATAATAGGTCATTATAGAAACATTGAAAGCCTGTTGGTCATTAACCAACAGACTTGCCGTACATTTCCACCCGTTCTTTCACTATAAACTCTTCAAGCACCAATTAACACAAGCAATTTGTCTCACATGAGAACTTCGAACATACATATTCAGCGACTCAACATGCCTGCATCGGATCATCCCAGTAAACAAAGTGACGAACAAGGCATTATCGACATCAGCCAAACACTTAAACAAGATTTCCAAAACTGCCTCAATTTATACGTTACCTGCTAAAACAATCGCAAACTCTTCGAATACCAATTTCCACCATCAATTCATCCCAAACAAGAATCTCGATGATCCGAATAAACAAAGTAACGAACAAAGCATTACCAACATCATCGAAACACTTAAACAAGACTTCAAAAACTTTCTCAATTTATACATCCTTCTAAAAATGAATATGCAAACTAGTTTTCAACCAACACCTCACACTAGTCTCTCAAAACACACACATACTCGACGATTCAACAGGGCTGCATTAGATGATCCGAGTAAACAAAGGGAGGACTAAGGCATCATCGAGATGAGGCGAAGAGCCTAGAATGTCAAGAGTGACTCAACGGTAAAGGCAGCTGCGGTGAGGCTGGATAATCCCGATCAGACGCAACGCGATTCCGTAGCGGCCAGTCTTCCCATATATCCGAAAAGCGTCCCCCATCCGCCCCCCCATAAACCTAGTAGCCCCATAGGCTGGTATACACACAAGGCGCGCAGGTATCTTTCATCCGGGTTTTCGGCTAATTCCAGAAAGGTGTTGGCCGCCGGAAAGCCGAGAAGCCGACATGTTAGCCAGGGAAGAGAATCGTTCTCTTCGGTTCTTTCTCGATCAGGGTTGTCGGGTGTTATGGGGTTGGTAGTAGTGGTGGTGGTTCCTCTCCCATAGGAAGAGAACACCATGCGAGAGGTTGGAGAGTGTCGCCTTTAGCCGCGTACACTACTTACTTAAGCTGAGTTTTATCCTCTCCGGTTACAAAGTCAGGAAGAAGAGCGTCCTCGAAGCCACGGCGTTCCCTTCTTCCTGCGACGACGGCGTCGGTGGCGGCGACGCTCTCCGTCGCGGACTTATTCATTTTTATTTGCTCTACTCGGCTCGTTCATTATGCCGCTGGTGTGCTTCGTTCGTTCTCTGTGTGTTTGTGTGTGTATGTGTGTGTGGGTGCGTGTCGATCGACATCTGCGTCCGGGCGAGAGGGCTCGTGGAATATTGTTTCGCCTCGCACATGTTGCGGATTAAGCGGCCCGTTAATTCCACGGTAATTAACGTCTGCGCGGAGAGACGCGAAAAACAATCGGATGACGCCCGGCGTCGTCGTTCGCGACGCCACTGTTGGTTGCGATCGCGATGACGAAGAACGAAAGCATTTGGTTTACGAGAGAGAAGGGGAGTAATTAATGCTGGAGGAGTTAAACCTGCGATGCAAGATTCATGAAAATGTGTTCTTAGATTCGAAGTGTTTTTTGGTGTGAAATCGAAATACTGCCTTTAAGATAGTCAACAAAACAGTTAATAATCTTTCATATTTTTTTCTAGTATTCGCAACATAGTTTTCTATAATCCTGCAATGTTTTATTCAAATCTTGACATTTGTTTTAATACTAAAATTGAAAGTGTGCCATTTGCAGTTATATGTAGAAACGCGCACAAAAGGCAGAGTTTTTAATGAAAAGGATCTTCGCAGACACTGAATCTAGTTCAAACTTTATGAATAGTTTATTAATAATCTCTAGCAGTCATCAAAATTCCTAAAAAAGTGGTACATGACAACTATCTTAATGACGACTATCACCGAGAACAATGAAGAAGAACAAGATTCCTCGTCGGAAAGACGAAGAGAGCTGAACAGGAATGACGCGCGTCTCCCACTCGAGATGAAAATCTCGCATCGATAAACCCGCTTCTAATAAAGTATTGTTCCCGATTCAGTGGAGTCGGTTGCTCGCGCTAGATTGGAGAGCGGAGACTCGATTGAAAAGGAGCGTCGTCGTCGTCGTCATTGAAGAAGAGTGCACTCCTCGCCAACTATGCCACTCGAGCGCTTAGTCGAGCGAGTCCTGTTCCTCCGCGCGAGTATCAGCGAGGATGTGATGATGCACATGCTCGAATGATTCTCGTCGATTTTTATGTTTAACCAAACCTGTACTGAGCAGATTCATTTAAACGTAAAGAAATTATTCTTTACAATTTCTTCAATTTCTATTTCCTTTATAAGAAATATTTCGCACACCATAAGACTTAAAGAATTAAACTTCAATACTACATTATTTCTTATTTCAAAAGCTTGTAGGACTTACTTTGGCAAGCATAAAGTTGAATTACAAGCTAGTACGCGTACAATAAACAGAGAAAACTTTCCCTATGGCGTTCATCAAAGCTTCTAATTTAGATTGCAATTTTCCTGGATCGGCAGGAGCTTGGTTTCCGCTCGATCGGAGGCCATAAAGGCTCGGTCTTTTCAGGGCGGCGGCGTCGCTCTTTCCCCCGAGTGGTGCGATATTAAAATTTCGTTGGCCGCCGGAGGAGGAAGGGCAGGGCCAGGAAAAGGGCGAGCGGCTCTCGAGGGTCCTCGAGGAACGAGTCAGCCGCGAATCGAGCCTCCATCATGCCTTTGTACGCTTCTGCGCCTTCGAGCATGTATTTCGCTTGGCGAATACACTTGCAGCAGCCACCCGGCGCGAACCAGATTCACAAACAATCACTGAATAATGACGAACCTGCCCGCGGGAGATCCGCCAATAGCAATAACGACACTCCCCGCGAATCAGTGATTTGCACTCTCCCTCCTGTGAAAGCCAATGAGACTGAATAATGATACTACTGATGAGTATACTTTGGATTTTCATCTCACATCATTTTCTATCAATTTTAGTTGATATATTATATTCATTTTACTGACAGAACGTAAATGTATTCGAATGAAGAAAAGATGTCGAATAATTCTCAAATATTAGAATCTCAATAATTCACTGCAAGTTAATAGAGAAATCCAGAGTAAAGGGTGGAAAGAATCGAACGGTCATCGAAGAATCATTGGTCCGCGGTTTGCCATGCTGCTGCGTCTCTTTATCTTTGTGCGGCCGGCAGTGCACACACGGTGAACAATGCACTTGTTACAGGCGGGTAAGAGTGTGTGGACAAAATGCCCAAGTCGCCACTCGATTGGCCCTCGAGTGGTTCAGTCGAGTGCTCGAGAGTGGGTCTGGCAAGTGGTACAGCAGCCGGAGCTTCGGATGCTGCGAAAGATGCAGAGGGTGCCGGCGCACAGCCTCTTCCGTTCTCTCGATGAATCCATCTCCCACTCGAGCCAACTGACCCTCCACGCAACCCTACAACCAGTCATTTCGTAGGAACGGCGCGGCCCTACTGCAAACACTTTGTGTTACCAATCGACTGATACATCCTGCTATGCCACGTTCTCCCTAATGACTGCTAAATCCCCATTATTGAGTATTAAGATGTTCCAGCACGAGCAAAATGCCATCGAGACACATTGAAGTTCTGTTTCAGTGATTTTTGGAGTAATTGATTGTACTTTGCTTTACAGTTTTTTGGTTTAAGAGTAACAATATCTTTAGAGATTGTTTATTACTGTGTCCAAGAATTGAATTTGAGTTAGAATTTTTAGTTAGAGTTCACTTTAAGATTGTACTCGACAAAAGATTCATCTTTCCATCAATGCATGTCTATTCAATAATAAAATTAACCGACGCCTATTAAATAACTAAAAGAACTCCCATATAACTAAAATCCTACTATTCTCAACAACCACAAGACAAATCATCCAAGCGACAATACAACAAGCTCAGCAGGAGTTCTCCCGTTTTCAATTTCGAACTTCCTAGCCATGCTGGGTAGTCGAAGAACTGAAATACGACTTGCCGAGGACGGAGAGTATGTAGCATGTACATGGAGAGTTCACGAGGCCCTGCTGGTGCCTCGCATGTATTGTATGCCAGAGAGAGAGAGAGAAAATCAGAGAGAATGAGAGAGCAGGAGAGTCTAGCCCGAGCTATCGCGAAAAGTTAAGTCCCGGATGCCGCATTGTTTCGAGGAGTGTTTGCACACAAGAGCATTGTTCCTCGAGAGCACTCGCTCTCTCGTGCCACAATGGAAACGGCGGCGTTCCGTGCAACCGCGTCGTCCTGTACCCGCGGTGCGTGAACAGAGAAGAACCCCGGAGATGAAGACGCAGGGGGTGGAAAGAGGGGGTGGGAGGGTGAAGGGGGGAGTGGAAGAGATGAAGGAAAAGCTCGCAACCACTTGCAAGGCATTACACGATTTCGCCAAATGCGAATTTCAACTACTTCGTGATGTGCATATGCTATCATTGGTGCATCATGATTTTCTTTAGTGTTGCAGCATCCCTTGGATGCTGGTTTGTTAGGTTTCGTTGTGATTTGGTTGGTTGATTTGTTGATTAGTGAGTAATTTATGTGATTTTTCTTTGTTGCTCCTTGCTGCTTGCAGAAATGCAGTTGTTAGTTAATATTGTGGAACTGTTACGAGCATTTCCGCAACAAGTTTTCAGTCCGAACATAAAGTTACAGTCACATTTTCTATCTCGAGATTTCCTCGAACAATCAATTCAGTTTCCGAAGACACATGTTAATTCAAGCAACAGGACATTGTCATTGTCCCTGATAAATCCCTCGGAACAACGAAATCATAACACTGTTTCCGTGAAATCCCTGACGATACTTATTTCGTAGTTGCATCTCCACTCCCCTCTTTCATCGGGAGTGCTCGTCAGCTCCTGACAGGATGCTGCGGCGGCGAGCAGCGAGGTAGAAAGATCTCTTCTGGTGGAGGTCTCGCATTCAATGCAATCTAGCGGAGCGCGTCGTCGCCGCTGGCTGCCGTTGTTGCGCGCTCATTGAGCGTAAAACGTAATTCCCGTGGAAATGCGCCCCGAACAGCCATGGGGGTTGTTGCCGTCTCCGGCATTGCAGTATCCAAGGTGCACGATACTTCTTGCGAAGATGAGAGAAAGAGTGAGATACACGTAGAATTCCCCTTCTTCGAACTCCTGCTCCCGGCCAGTTAGTTTTTATTCCAGACTGAAGAGAAGAAAAAAAAGAGAAGCGAGAGGAATCTCTCTTTCTATCTTTTGGTCCATGGGATCAGCCTCTTTTCCTTTCTTTCCATCTATTTCTTCTCTGGCTTCGCCCCGGGCAAAGCTCGCCGTTCTTTCTGCGCGCCCCCGAACTCTCTGATTCCTCGAGGTCAATTTCGAGCTCTTCTTCCCTCGAGGAGATCCTTCCCCGGTGGTCCATCCATTGGCTCGACTGTTCTCCTCCTTCTCAATGTCCTTCCACTTCGTTGTCATCCTCCAATGGAGTTTCCCATGATCTTCGCTTCCTTCAATGCTCCATGTTGTGGGGGAGGCTCGTCACACGTGCGAGACAATTCACAACAGGACTAACAAAAATGGGAGATGTCAGAGATGTAATTTGAGAGGTGGTTGACCGAGAATCTTCCAATCGAATATCTCCCATCACAGATATACTATTAATACAGTAACTAAAGATGAATCTTCAACATCTAACACTGAAGATATACAAAATGGTCCGTCGCAGCATCCGTCAGTTTATAAACAGTAATTGATACTGCACAGGTTATCACTTCACAATCTTGCAACCTGTTCATTTTCGCGCAGCATCCAATTGTGGTCCAGCTTCCAAGATCGAAGCACAATATTAAACATCTTTAATCAACATCACTTTTCTCTGTATAAGAGATTGATGTTTCCGGATGATTGCTCGAAGAAATAAGAGTCCTCGTGAAAGAAGAGCGGACACGAATTCCAGGAGATGCCGACACGAATTCCTGGAGGACTAGGATTCGACAGGTCGCTGGTGCGAGAGTGTGGTGGCCTCGCGGAGAGGATGCTGCGGCGCGTATACGCGCGGCGACGAGGAGGCGAAGGTCCTCCGCGTGGAAGGCGGACCTTCACCGGGAGGGAGGCCAAGCCAAGAAGATTACCGTAAGCAGATTATTTCCGTGGAAATCCTGCTGGCCAACTCTCTCGTTCTTTCTCAAACTATCGCCAGTTCTCGCTTCTCGGTCTCCGTGCCACGCCGACGCCACAATGTTCGTACTCTTCGCGCCAAGATTCGCAGAGGACAACCGCTTCTTCGACACTTTTTTCACACTTCGTACAATGTCCATCTTCCTTTATAATTGAGGCATTAATTTTGAGATTCTTATTAAGATAAAATTACTTTAGAAGATATTCCTGGGGTTTTCTGATAAGTTTAATGTTACAGTCATTGTGTGAATTAGGTTTTCATTGTTAATTTGGCTGCTTATTGAAGCATGGATTTGTTAAGGTTTCGTCAACAAGAAGTCGAACTTAATAGGAAAACCTAATATTCTTTAAATTTCTTTTAAACCTATCAAAAGCAGACTCAAAACTTCGTAATTCCATTATCCAAGAAAATTTGCCAAGCAAAAGCAAGTCATCGCAACGCGATATCTCGGAAACGCAGTCAGTCAAGCAATCAGAGCGAGAAGCCCTCGCGGAAAGGGAGAAGCCCGAAAAACCAATGGCTTTTGCGTGAACCCCAACGCGCGCGCGCGCGCTATTCGTTCACGTCGAGCGATATTTTTTCCCGATGCATCGAGGCGAGAATTTTGTGCCAGGATTTTTCTGACAGCTGAAAATTTCAACGCAGGAGGAACGAGAACACACGCGCGCTCGCTCGCCATCAGCGCACAAGCGGAAGAGCGAGAGTGCGAGCGTGCGAATTTGCAGGTTCCCTCTTTGGCCGGCTGAAAGCTCGGATGTACGCCTCGTCGATTAAATGCCGGCGTTTTCGAGGTATTCGCGCACCGCAGCGCCCGAATTCGGTTGATTCGGTTGGTTGGGTTTCCCTCCCGGTGGTCCTCTCTTCTGCCCCGTCATCCCGCCGATTGCCAAACCGCCCCCCCACCCCTCCTCTTTCCGATTGCCACCCCCGGCGTTCAACCCCCCCAAGTGCACTCTCGCACCTTTCTCGACACTGCAATTCATCCGTCCTCTCTTCTCTTTTAATCTCTCTTTCTCATTGTAAGTTCTCTCTTTCCGCTGGATTCTCTCTTTCACACTCTTGTTTACCACGAACAGTAATCGCGACGCTGGAGAAAAACCCATGAAAAGTGGATGGTGAGTTCTACCACAAAATCGAAATCACCATTCGACCGCACTTTTTATCTGGTAGTAATAAGCGAAGGATAGATGTTTCGTGCGATGTTGTTCGTCATTAATGATTTTAAATAGACGAGAGTTGAATAAATATAGGGTGAATGAAAGAAATAAATTAAAAAGATTCTAGTATAAGAGTCTGACTGTTGTTGATAACGAGAAGAGAAATCGTTCCAATTTCCGTTTTACCGTTTTCAATTTCGAACTGCCGAGTATGCTGGAGTGCATAGAGAATTCACGAGGCACTAGCGCGATATTTGATGATAAATGGTTTGGAGAATGATTACTCGATAGATTATATCACACGCGCGCACATACACATCATAGATATAGCAAGAAAAAAAGAAATGTAAATCATAGACTCTATCGATCACCAATCATTCGAAATACAGGAGACTTTGAACGAGCATAACTTTAATTAGACAAACAAATTAAAAGAATACTGTTCTACTAACAGTCTTGATCGTCGCCAACTAGAAGATAAATCGTTTCCAATTTTAAACTTCCTAGCCAGGCTAATAGCCTGAAAACTTTAAAATAAAAACAGTCGGGTATAAACACTGATAACAAATTGTGATTCAGCAAACATGGATGATTAAAAGAATGATTGTCAAACACAGAAGAATTTGATCAAACAATAAGAAAACAATGAGATTTCATATCGATTTTCCTCTTTGAATGTTGAAGTTTCATGAATTCACAGTCCACCAACAGGGATTTTAATGATTCGAAGAATGATTTCTCGATAGAAGGAAGTTTCGATAGTTATTATCACACACACACACCATAAACGCACCAAGGGCAGCGAGGTGTACTTTAACGCTTCCGCGCCGCTAAACACCGAGTCCGCTTCTCCTGCGTCCCGTCGAGGGACTTAGCGCCGAGAGAGTCACGAGATTCCGATGTACTTGTGCGAGAGGAAGCCTCGTTACTGTTACGAAACGGGTAAACATCCGATCGATAAGCACGTCGGTAGTGATTCTCGACTTCACCCTTTCGAGCCTTCGTTGCCGCACTGCCGAGAAACCTCCGTCGCCCGGCAGACATACTAGAAATCTACCACCTTTACTCGCAAATTATCATTTCCTCGCATGAATTCTATTTGATTTTTCGTCGATTATTATTAATACAGAGTCGATTATTGATTATTCATTGTTCGAATGATTTAGAGGTATGGAAAGTTGATAAGTAATTAATAAGAATGAAGTTAGAAAGGAATGACCGATTTGCGCATTATTGCGACGTAGTGCTTGCGTTTTGTCAATGTCGATGGTAATAATGATTTACTGTTTTTAAGTACATGTATTTACAGATACAGTACGAGTATGTTATTTTATTGTTATTTCACGTTCATTGATACGTGTAAAATAAATGTTACTTATGGGTGAATTTCTTGTTGTCTCACATTCACTGATAGGCAGATCTTTAGACAAACGTACGAATTAAAAATCGAATAACTAAGAACAATATTCCTATTCAAAGAATCAATAATTCGCAAATAAATCATCGTCTATTGATTAGCGTGTCTATTGACATTCTACCGAATAGTTGTTTCACTGATATTAGTAGGATAAATAATTCGATTATAAAACACAAGATTTTCAGATCACCTTCACTAACTATAAATATTTAAACAAACCTATCAAAATAATTAACAACAAAATTCCCATTCGTCGAACAACCGTCGCTTAAAAGAGAATCATAGAAAACAACTTTCAAGATTCACGCGCATAATAAAGGATCGAATGGATCGGCGAACTGTACTTACCCAGAATCCCTGGGAATGGTCGAGGTCCTTCGAGCCGGCGGCGTTGCTTCCCGGTGGTTTAATCCTCGCGACGGAATCCTGATGGTAGTCAGTGATTCGAAGTGGTAGATGCACAGCCGAGTAAAATAAAACAGGCTCTGTCTTCCAGCTCTCTATTCGGCACTTCCAACTTCTCTCTCTCTCTCTCTTTCTCTCTTTCTCTCTTTCTCTCCAACGAAATGAATATAAAGAAACTGCAAATATCTCCTTCGAACAACAAATCGCGCACAATCCGCAACAGAAAGAACTACAAAATTCCCGTTAGAAATCCAATAGTTTATTCGATCTTTCTCTCGCGGAAACTCGTACAATCGACAAAGAAATGCCTAAACGTTAGACACAGAGCTTCGACGACACGGATGATGATGAGTTGCTGCGAGTGGATGTGCGCTATTACAGGAAGAGGGCGCGTTGCACGAGAATAAGGCGAGAGTAGTAGAATCGTCGTCCTCGTCCTCGTCCTCGTCGTCGTAGTCGTCGTCGTCGTCGTCGTCGTCGGCTCAACTTTTGCCACGGCAACTTTAGTTGTTGTACGGATCGCTCTCTCAGCCTCTCTCCGGAGGGGCTTTATGCGCGAGGGGGGCGCTGCTCGACGGTGCTCGCCGCTCGACACGCTCGCGCGCGCTGCCGGACCCGCTGCCAACGGCACACACCACCCTCCTCCAGGGGTAGCTAGCTTCACTGGTGCTATGAGTGGGGGATGCCGCCCTCCACGTTATACCGTTGACAGACAATGACAGTGAACGGGAGCGAGAGAGAGAGGTGGCGTCTCTCTCTCCAGTAGGAGAGACACTCGGAAAGGGATGCTCGGCCTCGATTGCACCGCTCGAGCTGCCGAGCAGAGACACTTCTGTCTCTCTGTCTCTTACTATCGTATGTTACTCTTGAGAGAGAAAGAGAGAGAGAGAGAGAGTGAGAGAGTGAGAGAGGTGATCCAAGGGAGGAAGGGAAAGCGAGAGCGGAAGAAGGCTCTGCGGGGGTGCGAGAGAGTAACAGAGAGAATAGAGTCGATGTAGGAGTGACGAGGATAATGAGAGAGAGGGAGAGAGAGAGAGAGAGAGAAGTGGATGGTAGGAAGACTGCCCATGACAGGGCGGCGTGGCCGGGGCTGTCCCGATCATGACTCGAATAGTAGTGGGGAACCAATGGGAGAGAAGTTGGTCGAGACAGCGATGGCAACGTGCACTCGTCGCCCTGGCGCGTCTGGCCTTAAAAGTGTATTCCACTTGGAAGAGACCTCCCCTTCGACCTCGCTCGTCTTCCCTTCTCCTGGATCCTCTTTGTCTCTCGCTTTATGCTTCGTTGTTGCTCTCTCACTCTTTCCCTTTCCCTTTGCACGACGCCACTGACGCCTTGCAAACTGTCGTCTCTCTTTCTCTCTCTCTCTTTCTCTATCTTTCTCTATTTCATTCTAACTTTGATACGACGATCTTCACCGTAAGAGGCAGAGAGGTTCGGGATTAGAAATGGAAGAGCGCAAGTGTGCCGAGCTGTTTTCCATGACGACGCGCGCGTACAAGGGCGATGTATGAATTTTTGCCAAGCCGACAATCTGGATTCTTGTGATTCCTGTGGGTTCAAATGTCGCCGCGGATAGAAGTGTGAAAATGAGCGAGGAGTTTTATTTCCCTATTCTTAGCAACAAGTAACACAAATCTAGTCACTTGCAATAAACAACACCTTTAAAACAGACAATATATATTCCACCAACAAATATACAACAATTACCAATGCAAAATTCCCCGATAAACTAAATCAAGACTACAGAAAAACTACCAAAAACTATCAATTTCCAAGCAAGTGGAGCTTAACGCCTTAAGTATCGGTCGATATCTCCATCAATTTCGTGGCGATCGACTCTCTCTCGCGGTGCGATCACTTTCGATCGCGTTCCTCGGCGCTTTGCGGTCCATTAATCCGGAGGACTGGCGATCTCCAACGTGACGATACTCTTCCCCTCGTTTTGACACGCTCCGCAACCAGATGATGGCTAGTTGGAAAGAGCGAGAGAGAGAGAGAGAGAGAGAGAGAGAGAGAGAGAGAGAGAGAGAGAGAGAGAGAGAGTGCCGGTGTATACCCACAACATAGTAATTTAACTTGCTCACGTGCGAGAGCGGTTAATGCTCTTACGGGATTTCGAAAAGATCAGCCAGCATTACTATGCTATTAGCGCAGCTAAAACCGGCTTGCTTCCATAAACCTATACTAACATGCAGCTACTTTATTCACCGCGGCTCATTCATGAACTCTTAGCCAATTTTCCTCATTGACCAATTGACTGGCCGCAATATGGACACGTGGGACACACACTGTGTTTGCGCGTGTGTTTCTGGTGTGTGTCGCGGAGATTCGACGGCCTCGTGTGATGTAATTCGAGCATTGATTGTATCGGTTGATGATTTCGATTGTATTGTTGTAAGAGTGATTCTGGGGTATTGTTGGTAAAGATTTATTGGTTGGTGGGTTGTTAAATAATGGGTATTGATAAGTTTGTTTATTTTTATTTGGGATGAATGGTTCATTGCGGGATAGTAGATAATTAATAGTATTGTCATGTTTTTGGTGATTATTGATAGTTGAAGAGAAGTTGAGAAGTACACGAGTGATAAATAATAGGAATCAAGAGAAATACTGTTAATGAATTGAATGATTAATAACAGGTGTTCGAAGAATCTCTGATACATAGGATTTCAGAAATCGATTTCGATTCGCCACATGTAAGTAAATAAGACGATTTTAAAATAAACACTTTGACATTTAATTAGACAAAATCATTGATAAAGATGATAGGAAGAAAGTGCGAGCTGCTGCTGATGCTGCTGCTTCGGGAAGGATAACGCGTCGAGAGCGATTAATCATTCAGGTATAATCGACACGGTTTAATCCAGTGCTAAGGGGGTGTTAAAAGATCGGCGTCAATCGATAGTCGCATTATCGGCATTACGCCGCATTAAAATAAGAAGTATTCATCTCGATTCTCGCGCTAATTAATCGCCGATAAATCTTACGTTTTTGTGAAAGGTGATTATGCATCGATGGTGCGAAATCATTGTGTCAAGCGATGACAAAATTTCTCCCTTTTATATCTGGTATGATAAAAGCCGAGGGTGAAGCATCGCTTGTGTCTTCGTTATCTTTTGAAGCCACCATGCCGATCTCGATTAGCCTCGACTACCACTTACGCATTCTTATTATTCTTATGACACGCGTCATCGGATGATAGAAATGATAACAGCCGAGGATTATTCCGCTCCTACGTCAAGCCAGGTGTTTGCCGGCCTCGCATCATTAGCTGGACCTTGTGCCTTTTTTGGCGCTTGTAATTAGCAGTAATTAGTGAGGCGATCCAGCAAGTTTTAAAGGAGAGCTTCGATTTAACCTTTAGAACCTCTCATAGATGACTATGATCGAATTTTTTAGTCATTAATAAATAAACTGATACAGTATTGATAAGAATGCATATTCATACGGAATGCAGAAGAGTTAGTCATTAAATGGTTTTTTCCTTCTATAATTATAACAGGAACACTTGGATGAATTAATGTAACCGCCACGTGAATCAATAATTCTGTATAAAATTAATATCGTCTTGTAATCTCGTCTTCTTAATTACTCGAGATTAAAAAGCTGTTCTATATTAATGTAAGAATACTAACATTATTCCGTTCAATTCAAGACAAACTCTAATATTTCATTCACAATAATATTCCTTCGTACAAGAACCTACTAACATTATTTCTCCAATTAATATCAATTCATTATTACTTCAAAACAAAATCCCAACACATAATTGCAAAACATGAAAAATGACCTCTTCTCATCGACCTTCCGTTATTCTCCCGATGACTCTGATCATCCAGTGTCATCCAATCGGAGAAATCGGCGACGGTTTCACGGGCAACGAAAGCGTGCTCCGGATATGTCAGATCGGTGCAAGGACGAGTCTCGTTAAGCGATCGATGTCAGGCGAACGGTGTGCCGCAGCACACCGCGAAAGCGCATTCGAGCGGAGCTTAAAATACTCTCTCTTTCTCTCTCTCTCTCTCTCTCTCTCTCTCTCTCTCTCACTATCTATCACCTTCTCTCTTCTCCCCCGGCTTTTATATAGAATGTAGTTCATGCTCATCATTCCGAAGATCAGCCGGCTGAGCCGTTCGACAAACCATCCGAACAAAAAGCACTGGAAAAAGACAACTCGGTGCAAATAACCTTTGCTGCTATCGTCTCCCGCCTCGAAACTCCCTCTCGCTTCACTCATCACTTCATCTCCGCTTCCCCCTGGACCATCGCGCCCCCCTCACTCGCCATCCTGTCGTCTCTTCAGGACACATTCGTGTGTATGTACTTATGGGAGTTTCAGAGATGTGTCCTCGTTTATGGTATTGGAATATTGTTTGTGGTAATTTTCTTTGGGCCTTGTTGAACTTTGCTGTTCGAAAGAGAATTATTTTTGTTCTCTAGAAAAAGAGATGTTTTTATTAATCATAAATAAAGTCTTTCTTCTCAGATTATGATTAATAATTAATATTATGCACTTCTAGCTCGACAGTTTAGAAAATTGTAAACATATAAAGTTCGGGGGAAGAAATATAATACATTTTTTATAAACCATTGCAGTTGTAAAGAGTACAGTAAAACTCTATTTAATTACATATAAGCATATCTCAGAGAATTTCCAACATTAACCATACATTTTCCGATTATTATCCGATCAAAGCACGATTCAACATAATAAAAAAATGAAGAATCAACAAATGGACGAATGAAAACTTGTTGGGTTCATAGCTCATTCACCCGAAAGGGCGACAGATCAAGAAGGAGTGCGGCCGAGAGAGAGAGAGAGAGAGTGAGAGAGTGTGAGGGGAAGAGGGTCGGAGGATACGGAATTCGAAACTGAGGCAAGCCGCTTATGAAGCTCTCGCGTAAATCACCGGTGAAAGTCACCGAGTTACCAAGTCGATGAATTAGCCCGTTCCACCTCTCCCGCAGCATCCGTTCTCTCGGGGTTATGGGGTATCATCTATTCTCTTTCGGTCAGACCAACACGCAACACACACGCACAACAAACTTACGTTTCTCCTGTGTCTGTGTGAAGATGACACTTGTTGGGAAAAGTTGGTGTTCTTAGGCTGTGGGAAATAATAAAAATTAATAGATTATTGATTATTAAATTATGGAAAACGACGAAAAGAATATTTGTAATATAACAATACTTACTTTCACTATTCTATCTATTACACAACTAATTCTCTTTCTCCCGCACGCCTACTTCCGTACACTTTTCCCTTCGAATTCGAAAGGCTACACTTGTCAGGGAAAAGCAGTAGGTGTTCTTAATCGTTTCTCCGCGCACCTGCGAGAGAACTCGCGGGGGTTGGTTGGTCCCGGCGGAGTATTGCTCGAATGACGAGCAGAATTGTCCAAGCACAGTAGTAGTCAACGAGAGAAGAGCATATCTGAACATATCCTTAGCAGAATATCCACTCGAAGGGAAGCACCTGAGCGTGACTATTCTTGAAGCGATTCTATCTTCCGAGTGGTATACGATCGAGCCGATCCATCACTATCAATGACACTCGCTGTCATTGTAGGACAAGCAGCAGGCAAGACCAATCGCAGTAGGACACTTCCAGGACTTGGCGTTGTGTCGCATAATGTCGGGTAATGGAGCCCCGGTGTGTCAATGGAGTCGATCGAATTTACATTAGGTTGGATGATTCGGTGAGACGCGTTCCTCCAACCGCCAGCAGAGTTATATACTCGCGCAGGATCGATGACGATAAAGGACGCCCACGCAAGGATTACTGCTCTGGCTAGATTAACCTTTAACGAAGGTATCTTTAAGTTGGTGTAATTTTGGGAAACGGCAAGATAGAATGTAAAGGAGTTTAATAATGAAAAATATTGATGTTTCTCAGTAAGTTTAATTATACAGGAATTTTAATACATAGCTAGTATTTTTTCATACTTTAATAAGGATGACTGTTATTATTATACTAGAATACTTAATCAAAAATTCCACTGAGACTGAACTTGACATTTTTCCTAAGCTCCCACTTAAAAGGAACAATTCCGTATGAAGGAGAGAGTTTGGAATCACAGCTGCGAAAAGTAGAGGGTCAGCGGGGTACAAGTGTACCCTGGAAGATGATTTTCTTGATCGGTGAATGGGTGCTCGAGAGGATCTGGTCTCACAGGACTTCGATACTCGTCAAGGGAATGGCAGTGGTCGATAGAGAATGGACAGGGCTTTCTCTGCTCTCCCTCGTCGCACTCCCCTCAACCCGAAATCCCAATCCGCTCGAGCATTCAGAGTCTGTTTTGCCGCGTAATACTCGCGGGAATCGAGATATCGATCTCGCGCGAGCGTTCCAATAATGAATCGATCTCCAGGCGGCCGGGTGTGCGTGAGCGTCATCGCGTTACCACGAATCGCATCCACTCTGTCAAAATATGTATATGCCAACGATCTCGACTCGGGGACCTCACCGATCGAGAGCTCGTTCGATTTGAATAAGCGCTATGGTTACATCGGCCATTAGAATACAATGGGATTTATTGGCGCACCCACACTAACCTGATCTTTCGTTAACAGAAGCTTGCGCTTTTAATGGATGAACGTGTTTAGTATTTATTTGTATATTGTATGTGGCTTTCATATAATAAATAATGGGTTGGTCGAAATGTATTGGATGTGGTTGGAAATCGGTCGATCTAAAGTTTCGTGTTTTCTATTCGAGTCGTTGACATTAAGAGCGTATCTTTACCAACCGATTATTCTTTGTTCTTGGAATATTTCTCTAAAATTCGAATTTATTCCATTAAACATAGTTGCGTTTCTACAACAATGACAGCGAATAGAATCATCAGGATTCCCGAGAAGCAAGACTGAAAAGTACCAGTCGTGCTCGTACGTGCGTCTTCTGGTCACGGTCGTCGACATGAAAGGAGGGCCAACAGGTTAAACGTTGTCCAGAACGATGCGTTGAACCTGTCGCGAAGCTTTGCGCGCTCACGTTTTCGCCGGGAAGAATCATTGTGTCCTAAGGGAAAGAAAGGAAGTGGAAGAAAAGGGCGATGGACGAGGACGGTTGGACACGCTTGGCGACGGAAACGTGAAAACTACGTCCGGCGGAACGTTGGTTTTCTTGGACAAAAGCCGAAGGTGGCAAGTTGAGGACGAATGGAGCAGGTAAGGTCGACGAGGCCAAAGTTATACGAAGGGCGCGCGAGGACGATCTTTTGGTCCAGCCGATTAAAAACTCGTTAGTCCCGCTTCCAGCCTCCTCCGCTTTCTAGGATAATATATGTGGGAAAGCTGAGAAAGAAGTCCTCGCGAGCCGAATCCACTTCCTCCTTCAAACAATCGCCACCTCCACTGCGGACTCGTGAATACAGGAAACATCCTGCTGGACGAATTCCTGCTGTTTGGGAAGCATTGTACTCTTGGAAATGACTTCCTTAATTTTCATATGAAAGATTCGTCCTGTTTCTCCTCCAACAGGTGGACAAGTCTACTTTTTCTTATTTCAGAATATTGACTATTCCTAAATATATCACACATTCCGATTAACTATAATATTCTACAAATAATGAAATACTAGTTAAAAACCACTTACAAATAATTTTCCAAACAACTTTCCACAATAACCACTAATCACCGCCACCAATCAACTAAAGACTCTCCTTAATAAGTCATCTCACACAATCCTCAAACGCCCGCAAATATATTTAAAGAACCCAGTAGAGTTCCAAGGTCGAAAAGGGTGGGCCTAGCAAGTAGAAAGAAAAAGAGCGATCCATTTTCCAGGATAGCGTGGAGATTTCCCGGGGGGATTGATCGCCGGGACAGGATACAGATTCAATGGGGGTGGCGGCGGCGGCGGTGGGGGGGCGGAAGAGGGCGGCGCGCAGGGGTTGCTTCAGCTATTAGCGATCACAAATAGGCTATTACGAGCCCATTAATACATGGTGCAGCGCGCGCACCAGGACGAAACAGGAATCTCTAGCTTTGCAGGACGAAACAGACTTCTCACATCTTCTCTCTCTCTCACTCTCATTCTGGTTGCTCTCAGAAGTAGCTGCGTCTCTCTTCGCCCCTGTTTAGCGGCGAATGCGGAGCACGGCCGGTGTAGGGTTTCCGCGAGCCCTAGAGACCGGTAATCCGAGATTCACTTTGTGCGTAAGGTTCCACACGCATACACAGACAGGCAGACATACATATTGAGAGCTAGTAGTGCGTGGCTAGGACCTTTCGTTCGCTCTGCCTTCCGATCGAATCTGCTTGGAATTGCGAGACGCTACTTGCCATTGAATAGACAGGCCTCCCTGTTATCCGAGCACTATTTCATTAAGCCTTCAGTTACTGAAACCTACTTTTCGATGGGGGAACATGTAGAAAGTATGTGTGTGTGTGGGTGGGTGGGCGGGTGGTGAAAAGGCAAACTTTTTGTAAAGATTTAATTTGGTTCGAGAGGATTTATTCCTGTTTTTGGGTGGAAATTCTGGATTTTCATGGGGATTATTATTTTGGCTGCGACAGGATATTATTTGGTGCTTTTGTTTATATGTATAGTTCGCAGTCTTTTTGTGGGATTGAATAGGACAGCGGAGAGTGGAAAATGATGATCTGATATATATATATTTTTTTTTTTTTTGTAAAGATCCATTCATTTCGTTACAGGGGATTTTTTTTTTTTTTTTTTGGAAAATTGAGGTATTTTGTTGCGGCTTATTTTGACTGCGAAAGGATGTGCTTCATGTTGTGGATAGTATTTCGAGTCTTTTTGTTGGGTTGCGAGCTTGATAGTGATCATTAAATTAAACGAATGCAGGCGTAACAGAGATTTATGAAGCAGTAACTTTCAGTAACTTAACCAGGACAAATGAAAATATGGTATTTGGCAGTAATAATGGAGTGTGTTAAATAAAATCTAACAGCTCTCACAATAGAACGATTTTGCAAGCTTCCTTTTCAAGATGAATAAAAAAAGTAGTTTCGCATCCAATGTTTCTGGAAAAAATATTCTTAGAGAAAACAATTCTTCTCTCCAAATAGAAATACATTTTCTTAAAGAAGAATGCGACCTTCCGAAGATCAAATAAATTCTCCCTGAAAAGACAGTTTTCTTACACATAAAAAAATTGATTTTAATAATACTGACTGTGTCAGTTAACAATCCAGAAATCAGAATACATAGAAACCAATGATTTCCGCCTCACTTTGAAGCTTCGATTCTTTCCGAAAACGTCAAAGATCAGAGAGACAGGTCCAGCAATGAGTTTGCAAGCAGAGTAATTGAGAGGCAGGGAAAGGAGCATCGCTCCTGTCGCAGGAATGAGCGTAAGCTCGGATAATCGAGTTGACGGTAACGAAGTAGAAAGGATGCGGCACGTGCCCGAGTAAAGTACGGCTCTCCGTGCATAGGGCGACGTGCACACGGCGGAAAGCGTCCCGGCGGCAAACGTCTGCGCGTAACGCCGTTGTTAGCGGAGTCGGTCAACATCGACGCCTCCGATGTTAAGCCGATCGTTTCGCAGCCGAATCCGGTGGACCTACTTTTCATCCCCCTTGTTGGGGATCGTCTGTCGATCTTTGGATCAAGAATAAAGTCATCGATATCCGTCATTAATGACGGATGTTTGTTAAAAGTAATCTTGGGTTTTCTTTTTGTCTTCGATTATAATTCGTATTATGGGCTGAATTATTAATTGAATTTTGTTGGTAATAAAGTAGTTTTGATTAATTTATTCATCATGTATGAATAACGATTCCTTACGCATTATTATACAATGAACGATATTATACCTAGTAAATTATTGATCCCATATTACATTAACTAAATTTTAATCTTAGATTCAATTTTAATCAACAGTAAATACTACTTCAATAAAATACTCAAAGACACATCGATCCAATTAACAATCCAAATCATCAAATTCCAACACCACCAACAACCCAAATCTCTCTCTCTCTCTCTCTCTCTCTCTCTCTCTCTCTCTCTCTCTCTCTCTCTCACCAAGAATCCCAAGACATCTTCTCTCCCATTCGAGTCAGTGTGCTCCATCATCCCCAAGATGACGGCGAACCCACCAATCTCGCTCTCGCACCTCTTCACGAGCTCCCGTAGGGAACCTCCCCAATATATAATCAGGACTCTCGGAACATTACGAGCGTCGAGGGAAGAGAAGCTCCTTGCAAAGAGAAGAAGCTGCAAGAACAGGCGGCGATTCGCACGTAACGAAAACGAAAGAAGAACGGAATGAAGAGAAAGAGGGAGAGGGTCGGTGGGGGCGAATGAGGTTGTTGGTCGCAGGGGTCAGCAATCGACTGGTGGAGAAACGAGAGTCTGCGTTCTTCGGAGAGAATAAGAGAGAAATATAAAGAGAGTGGAAGAGCGAGAGACAAAATAGAGGCGAAGGGTGAAGAGAAGCTATCGAGTGGTGGTTTCAGAGGGGATCGGGAAGGGAAGGGTAGGGAAAAGGGGGCGGTGGAGCAGAGGGGGAGGAGGCTGTGAGGCAGTGTGGCAGAGAGAAGGCTACGCATGGGGGGCGAAGAGGAGTGCACGGGGGTTGTAAGCGGCTTACGGTCGTCGAGCGGAGAGCGACTCCTCGCTAATTATTTATAGGACCCTCTCTCTACCTCCCTCAACCACTCTCTTTCTCTCCTCTTCTCTCTCTTACTCTCTGCCTCCCTCCAATTCTCCCTCTTTCTTCCTCTTTTACTCGCTATACATTTCCTCGCGTACGACGCGAATCCTTCGTCCTGAAGAGTCCTCCCGCGCTCCTCTTCCCTTCGTCTCCTGCTCCGGTATACCCGCTCGGCCGCGCAGCATCCTACCACTTTTGATCTGGCTCGCTTTTCTCGATATCTCCATCTCCCCCAGTTCGAACTTTCTTCTTGCGCTCGGCGAACTACTACTCGCCTGGTCTACGCTTTCACCGCTCGTCGTCCTCTGCCGAGCAATGATTCTCTTCTCTGTTCCTATGAGGACCTTTTCGAGTGGTTCTCTCGGACGAAGCATCCTACGTTGCCTTTGTTCCCCTCCTCCTCTCCCCATTGGGAATGTTTAAGCGCGTAGGGAAAACTGGAGAAGTGGAGGTAATTGGGAGGAGTAGTATGGGGTTTTTTTTTTTTGGAAATTCGCTTCGAGTTGTGGAAATTTCTTGGGTATTAATTTGTGTTATGTGTATGTCGAATATGGTGAAAATAATTGATATGTTCGTTTTAAAGTACAAGCATCCTCTTTATTAATTATACAAGGCAAATGGAATTTATATTCGATTGAAATTAAGTTCTAGCGAATGTTTTACTCCAATATGTATATTGAAACCAATTTTATTCAATTACCATCTCCAAAAAGAAAAAAGAACTCCGTTCATACTTCTCACCTTCAATTGAACCTTAGAAATAACGGTTATTGGATTCCAAGCGCGACATAATTCACAGCGTGCGCGCGCCCCTCCACAATTCGTATTTCAGGAGCGATACTATTTTAGATTCGGGGCTTAGCGTCATTTAATTTAACGCGCGGAGAGATAGGCGCAGTGAATTCACGCTTTACCGGGACCGTCCGGTGAAGGGAATAGTAAGAGAGGATAGTATGTATATGTACACACACGTGCACACAGAGGAAAGAGAAGGAGCGCAAAAGAAGATCCTTCTTTCTCCACGTGTGCTTGGTTCCGTGCCGCTAGCCGGAAACCGACGATCCATTTTTTAGGATTACCTGTGGATGCTGCTCGTGGGGTCTTCTTCTTCTTCTCTCGAAAGCAGACAAGAGCACTGAGAGAAGAGAAACGAAGGGAGCCAAAGAGAATGAGTAGGAGAAAGAGAAAAGTGGGTGTGCGAAGGGTAGCGGACGCTTAGAGGCAAAGTCATTGGGGGAGCAAAGAGCGCCGGAGAGTGAAATAGACGCTACCGACCGAATGTTTGGACAGAGGGAGCTTAACAATGCATTCGCGCCCCCTTGACTTCCTGGCGGAGCCTTCTGATCGGCCCGCCGCCCTGGAAAACCTAATTGGGCCGAAGGAGATTCGAGAAGACCAAAAAAAAAAAGAAGCTTCCTTCTCCATCGACTTTCCAAGTTCCCCGCGTCAAGTATAACTGCCGATTTCCGTACTTCAGTGTTCGATCGAGCGTTCGGGATTTGGGTATCTGTATTGTCGGAGAGATCGTTTTGTCTGCTTCGGTAACTCTTATATGAAAGTTATACCTGTTCTAGCAGTCAACTATTATCATCTATTTTTATGCGAATATATAATAATTCGAAAGTTCAAAAAGAGTCGAAATACAATATAATATAAAATAACCCAGTGACATAAATTGAAACTGTAATATGTACTTAATACAAGTAAATCTACACAAAACTTAGTGAATTCTTATCACACTCTTCGCAAAAGCGTTCCTAATATCGTCGACAGTAATCGGTAGCCGGGAAGGCCGGTCTAAAAACTCGATCAAAGGCACATCCACACACGCGAGACACATACGGTGAGAAACTGAGAGCAGCAGTAAGTCGCCGGGAGCGAATAAGACCAGCGTCAGCATTGTCGCTAATTAAAGAGCATCCGTGCTGGGAATCGAGATCTCTGCCGTCGGCGCAAAGAGAGAGTTGTCAGTGGCTGGTTAGAGATATCTCACTCGGAAAGAAGATCAAAGGGCGGCGCGAGGAATCGCAATGCAGGCGTTTCGTCTGCGAGAGCGACTTTTACAATTGAATTTGGTTAGCGCGCACCGATTCGGGCGGCGACTGATTCGATTTTAGGGCAGGCGAGTTTAAAACGCGTCCGCCGGCCGGTACACTCCGCTTACGGAGAGCATTAAGGCCGATTCACAAAGTGGGAACCATCCGAATCTGGTTAGACCGAAGCGAAGCTGGCCTCTTTGATCCCAACGATTCCGCCGACTCGCTGACATCCACCCACGCACGTTCTCTCTTTCTCTTTCTCTTTTACCCCTTTTCCGCACAAGCCACAGCATCCCTTTCGAGGGTTTCTATCATCACTTCTTTCTGTTCACTCGTTAGAGATATTGGCAATCGGGAATCTTTCCCCTCCGTCGTGAATATCACGTCGGAGATTGAGTAGAAATTTTCATCGGCCTTCCTCCGAGACTTCCACTCAAGCATCATCCCCTGCGACCACCAATGGCTGGGCAGGATATCGTGTTCCTTCTACTTTTCCGCAGGATTGATTCCTCCTCGTTGGAATTATTAATCGACCTCGCTCGATCATGGCAAATCCACCACTTAGAAGCTCGAGTTATAAGGGAGAATGATAACTAAATTGGATGATTTTAAGTTTTTAATTATGATATATGCTTTTTTAATTAACCAAAGGTTTATTATTTTAGTTTCTGTATATTTATATTGATAGTTATTAATTACATAAAGGAAAACTGAAATAATCATCTAAGTTTATAATTATGATAAACACTATCTAATAAATAAAAATGTATTCCTCTAAATATATATTTATTATAATTCTAAGTATACAGTTATTAATTATCCAAAGAAAAACTAAAATCACTCCGATATCAAGATTATTAGGAGCCTCCTATTTATAAACGAAACTGGACAAATATATGGATAAAAATTATCCCAGGCAAGCGGAAGTTGACACGGAGGAGAGCGGCAAGCACGGCTGCCGCGGCGAATTAACGAGGAAATTCGCCCGGAATTATTCAACTGGCACTCGGCACTGCATTATTTATGCGATTTACCGGGCGCGCCGAGCAGCAAAACACTCTGATAGACGAATGCGTGCACACTGCCGGGGAAAATTAAGCCCGGCGGCGACTTTCCGTTCTGCCGCGCATTCATAATGCGTGATTTAGTAGTATGTCAAACGCTCAAGTGAGAGAAAGAGAGAGAAGCAGCGGACACAGCTGAAAAATATAATGCCTGCAAACAATATGGCGGACAGGTTGGCAAATTGAGTCCCACCTGCGACCCCACTCAGAATGCTACTATATGTATTGAGTCGAATAATATCTGGAAAAAAAGTAAATCCTTAAATTATTAGTAGAATGTCGGAAACTTTTAATTGGTTAGTCGAGAAATTCGTGGTGACAACAAACTGTATTTTTTAGGCGTGAAGAAAGCTTTTCTATGCAAATGCTGAGTTATACAGTTTTGCGTGTAGGATGCTTCTAAATAGTTTATTGAATTTAAGTGAATTTTAGTTATACACAAGTGTCGCCAAACTTTGATTGATATTTAGTGGATTATATGTAATTTTAAATTATCAGCAGTACTAATCCAAAGCTAACAATCAGAATTCCACCTCAAAGAGCTCCAAAATCACAGAATCCTACAAGCTTCAATCTGCCACTAGCCAAACTACGAACAACTTCCAAACAACTAATCTTACATAATCCACTAATCTTAATAACCAAATAGCACAAGAGTCACTACCATCGCACATCCCTTGAATCTTGTCACAGCGGATGATCGTTGTTCCAGGACAACTAATCCAGCGTGTATCCAAGTACTCATACTTATCCAGTACAGTTTAAATTCGATCGTAGCGTTACAGGTAAATACTCTAACCACAAAACCAGAAGTACAGACATCCAATTAATCACTACAACAAGTATTTTTTAATTTAGTATACATTAACAATAAACATAATATATAATACCCCTTTCAAAATACACAATCATTTCCCAAATATCTTCACTCAAATTTATCATCCCTCGAATTTACTCACAGCGGATGAACATTGTTCCTGGACAACTAATCCAGCGTGTATCCAAGTACTCATAGTTATCCAGTACAGTTTAAATTCGATTGTAGCGCGACAGGTAGATGCTCCAACTACAAAAGCGGAAGTGTGGACATTCTGTTAGTCAGTTCGAAGAGTTTCTGGATAATAACGAGCATAACAGAGGAACGGCCGGCTAAGTACGACATTGAGTGGGCGAAAGGGGTGGTGGAGTCGCAGGGGTTGTTGGGGGAGGGGGTGGGTGAGAGGTACGCTTACAGGAAAAGGGGTAAGAGAGTGCCGGTTCGCAAGGATAGGTAGGTAAGTCGGGGCTTAGCCCGGTGACACAGTGAGCGGAACCGAGCCATGAAGCTTACGGCCGGCTCCGAGTTGTTATAATGGGATCCGGCTAAACGCAAGCCGATTTTAACTCCTCGCCACCGACGCGCCCCGGCACTCGGCCAAGTTCAAGGCCATTGTCTTCGAACTCCTCGCACCTCTCCTCGCCTGGCGATCAACGCTCCCTGATAAACCGGACGCGTACTTTGACACATGTTGTTTGCGAGTCTTGATGACAGTTAAATGGTGATTTTATGTTCCACTTGTGAGGGTGAACTGTGGATGTTGAGATACAACATTGGAAAGTGTTGTAAATTTTCATTCTCTTATTAGTAATATTTCTTAGTGTTATATTCGTAGAAATAAACATGGGTGACATAGCGAGGTGTTAGTAAAATAGGAATCTTCTATATAAATAGTTTAAAACTAAGTTATAAAAATCCCGTTTTGTCACTCGACAACAAAAAAGGGCTGTTTCTCCCACAAAAGGAGTACTCGCAACAATATCGCGGGACGACACCGCGTGCTCGGTGCAACAACGCGAACACAAGGGTTAAAGATGTTCCCGTTGGATATCGGCTGGTAAGAGGATCAGGTTATCCGGAGGGCTGGCAGTTCGGAATACATAGAGAGGTAATTCGGTCGAGTGGCTCTCTTCTATGCAGGGGGATCCTCTTTAAAGAGAAAGTCGCGCAGGATTTGCTCGGGCGATTATGCGCGTAGGGTCATCAAAGGACGAGGAGGAGGACAACGCGCGGGCGCGCGCGCGCGCGTTGTGTGTGCCTGCGCAGGAACCGGCCGATTTGTTGTAGCTCGTTAATTTGATGAGTTAGAAAGGTTGGGGATTACGCCGTCAAAAGGTAGACAGGTAGCCGATCTGTCCAATTAGTCCAGCCGGCAGTGTGTCCGCCCTCTCTTTCTCTCTCTTTCTCTCTCTCTTTCTCCTGGGATGCTGGGGTCCTTTGTAAAGGATGTTTGGCCCACCTCGAGATACCAGCAGCCCTCGTCCGTTCGTCTATTAACCCTTGCGTTTGCTCCCAACAGAGCCCAGCATCCGCGGAACACCTGCGATTGCATCCCTTAATGGACCATCCCCGGCTTTTGCTCCCTCGATCGTTCTCTTCTTCGGCGCTTTACTCTCTCTCCTACCGATCTAGTTTACCTTGTCAGAGATCGCTTATCTCCCGCGAGCCCCTGCGTCTCCAGCTTTGTGGTCCAGTGTTCTGTGTTGTTAATGATGCGAGGGAGACTGGCAATAGTGATTTGGTAATGAAGCAAGGGTGATTAAAGCATTGTCCGTTTGATGTAGAAAGTGACGCGTGGCATTGGTAAATCGTTGTTTAGAGAATAATGGATTAAAGTAACTAGAATTGGTATTAGAATATTATAAATTTCAAGAAAAGAATCGAGTTTTACTGTTTAATAATTGACTATAAATTGTGATAATTAAAATAAATAACACCCAATTATTAAACTTTGACTGACACGAAGTTTTAAACGCAACATACCGATTGCCGAATCTTCCACTAATTACCACTTTCACGGTAGACCTAATTAGAGTGGCGAGCTTTATGGTGTCGCTAGAGACGACGCAGAATGAGGGAGATTCAATGGCGACAAGAGCAAATTGCAACCGGCGATTACGGTGACCACGGGTTTGTAATTAATATGGCTTTTAACGGTGAGCGATCGATGCGCTCTCGAATAATGGGAGAGAAAGCTGACGGTGGCGCGCGCGGACGTTAATTAATTTCGAGTGCATTAGCAAAATTACAGTGCCCGCGGCTGCGAAGGTCTCGTTGGCATCAATGTGATTAATAGCGAGCATCCTCGCGACCTTTAAGCCTCATCCCCATGGGATCCATGGGAAGGCGAGCGCGCTGGACCAACCCGATCACCGAGAACGGAATCGGCCTAAACCTAAACAATTGCTTGATAAGTCGATGCGCCATTCATTAAATCGCTACTCGATCCATCATGCTGCAACAATTCTCCATTTGATAGATCTAACTTTACTATTGTGTTCGTACTATCGAAGGATTAATTAGCCTTTGTAATTTCAATAATTGAAATTCTGCTCTTTGGTAATATTACTGTGCTTGTAAGCTCCTTGGTTGTCTTTGATTAAAATTAGCTCGACGAAGATGTATTAGAAATTCGGATGATTGTTCAAAGTTAATTATTTATTTATTTAAAGGTGTAAGGTTAAATGTTGAAATGAATACAGTTATGTTATGAATTTGTTTTAATTAGAATGACTGTTGAAATCAATAAATCGTGAAAATAATTCTGCAAATATGAATGGTAAATCGCCTGAATAAACTATGACCGAAACCATTAGAAAGTAACCCTGTTTGCCCATCAGTTCAATCATCCCAATCAAGTCGATCCTCTATGAATGGCACACGCATTATTAAATTAATTACTCTGCACGGATAATAATCATTGGTTTAAACCGACAGTTGGGAGATCATCGTGGCACGCTGTATCAATTTAGAATATGTTGGAATAATTTGCATCCCTCCAACGTCATAATACTATCGCTTCGTGCGAATGATATGGCATCCATTATGACTATTATTATAATCATTGCTCTAAACGAGAGCATTCATTCCACTGATGAAATCATCGCGCAAACAAATCCAAGTGACTGTCACTTTGATTGATTAAAACAAATGCTTCGGGCAATTACTAAGAACTTCACTCACAGAAATTTAAATCCCTTTTTTCAATGAAAATATCCATAATTAAATTATAGAAAATAAAAGAAGATATTATAAATGAATAAAAGAAATACTCACCGTATTATTGTCATCTGAGGGCGCAGTGAAATAAATGGAGACTGATTTTATTAATAACATGCGATGTTTTATTCTGACGTAGGAAGATTCTCTTCGGACATGATATAGAACAATCATGTATCTTACAAGGTAGACGGTGTGTCTCTATGTACATTTTGCATCGTATCATTACAAATGTAACCTTAAGTCTATGTGCGCACAATATCCATGAAAATTGCGGTGTACGTGTCTGTGTCTGTCTGGTATGTCATTGTGTGGGCGTCAGTATGGGTGTTTCTTAGTCTGTGTGTGGTTCTGTGTCACTATTTACCTTACGCTGGATCATCATATCCCCTATTTGTAAGTTTGTAGTTAACTGATACTTCATCATTTTTAAATTCGTACGATCCTCTATGACCACGATAGTAATATACATTAGGTTGTATACACGAAATATACATTCACGATTAAGTATGCGTCTTCTTAACAATTCGCCCGTCGGCGGAACAATTCGGGGCCGAAGTGCAAAGTCTTCCGAAGAGTTTCCCGGCGCCCGTACTATTCAGACATCGGCGCGAAACGAATTCGTGTCGATGATTCGATCCTTAATTAACAAGTAGGAGAAATAGAAAGAAAGAGAGTATTTTCTTTAGGCTCGATCTTGTAATCCTTACGTTTGCTTCCCAATTTTCTCCCGTACAGATTTCCTTATTTACAGAAAAAGAAACTGCACGGGGCTGTGAGTGGTCGTGCTCTTGATATGGATAATTATGATTCAATGATATCGATCGAATTAGATCGATTGTATTTAGGAAACCGTAACGATAAGAATTGAGAAAATAATAACGACTGTTTTGAATTGTCGTCTCGTATTTTAATCACTCTCTTTCTCTCTCTTTCTCTGTCCGTGTATTCGCGCGTGTGTGTTAATTAATTAAGTTCGATTTACGCGACGAAAGGATCGATTCCAGGCGCACTTGTTCAGTTTTCTAGCTCGTCGAGCCTCGCCACCCCCGTCGAGAGAAATCATTGTCCATGGGGTGGTCGAACTTGAATATCGATTAAAGTCGAATCTCGCGTGCGAGGAACGCGGGCGACTTGTAGCCGCGCGCGCGCTCAATCAAGAGGGTTTTTTGTTTTTCTTAAGTTTGTTTTTTCTTAAGTCGCGCGGTAAGTTAAAGTAAAAGCTAAAGGGAGGAACGAAAACGCGGGATTTAATTAAATCGTTAATTAAGTGATCTCAGTCGTCACGATTCTCACGAGTCTCTGGCTTCGTGTGTCAACGAACGTCATCAATTTTAGAGACGCCGATCGATTCTCGGTCGATCGTCATGCGATCGCATTCTCGATTCTTAGCTCACGCTCGCGTCTTTCTTTGACTTCAACGCCGATCACCTCGATCGTCGCCAATAATCATCGCTCTGATCATTGAATCCTTGTGGGTTGGCATAATTCTAACTCGACTAGCACTGCGAAATCCAACCCTCGAGATTATTCGGGAAAACACTTCGATACGAGAGAACGAACAATCACTGTGGCGCGTCAATGGTAAAATCATCAATCGTTGTTCCCGATAAAGTCATTGGACGAAGAGTGTTGCGAATTCCACTGGATTCTGAGTGGACCACTTTTTGATGATCTACTGAATGAACACAGTTGATGGAACACACAATGACTCTCTTTCGTCTGATTCAAAATCCTTGCTGGGAGAAAAACATTCTTTCGTATCTCGGCGCTTCTCGATATTTCTCGATTATCGAATGACTCTTGGCTGATGATTTTCCTGTCGCTTGCGACGAAGCGGATGCGCTCGGCGCCGACGAATGTGCCATAGATGAGCGAGTGTCCAACACTTTTCTCAGGCGTCACTGTCATCTACGTATATTCTCAACTTCATAGTCATCGCACTTCGCCGGAAGTTCGCGAATATCATTGCCTTGAGACGATGGAAATAAATCGGAGGTCTGCAAATGTCAATTGGACAGGATTCCCAAATCATCGACATTCGCACGCTTCACATTAACACTTTTGCCGACTGCGCAGTGCTACGTCGATTTTTATATTTTATAAATTCAACTGTCATTTTTTTTTTTTTCATCGAAAAGTAGTAATAATTATTTTTGGAGCCATCTTGGCTCGAGCCCGGCGTCCGGCCAATCGTTTTTAATCAATGACACGCGAGAGATCATCACGCGCGTCTTAGTCAACGAGAAAATTTCGACGCGCAAGTCGTCGTCGTCGTCAAACATCATACGTTTCGACATTCGAAACATTCACCGATTATCGTATCAACTTGTCCGGATGCTGGAAATATCGACCAACGATCCTAACACCAGAACTTCCGTTCGTCTCTCAGTCGGAGTGGGAGGTGGAAAGTGGGCGATCACTCAGGTCGAACTAAGATCGAACATTGAAAATCCAAGTAATTTAGAAATCCCATCGAAATTCCAACATATATATCAACGATCTACCGGAAGCCGGGTTCGACGCACATTGGTCCATCGATCGATTAATTCAGATCAAATAAACAAGATCACTTCAAAACAGGACCAAAACAGTTTTTTCCAAAAAAAAATCAAGATATTCCAGAGAAAAATTGTTTAAGCGATTAATTATCATCGGAATCGAGGTTCCCGTTGATCTCGTGACAACCGGGTTGCAGGGATGCTGCGGCATTGAGCCGCCAATGATAAGCAGCGGCAGCAGCGGCGGCTGCAGCGGCGGAGCTTCCTGCGGCGACGGCAGCGGCCGCAGCGGAGTCCTGGCCGCGATGGAAGATCCCGGAGGACCTGGTGTTGCGCTATACCATCGTCTGGTATTTCTGCTCGGGCAATATATATCCATCGGAATCAGCAGGCGACGGTGCCATATCATTAGCGCCCGTTGGGTTCAAATGATGGCTGGTTAAATGGGACATGGAGGAGGTCAGTGTCATATTATGATGATACTGAGGATGATGATAATTGCCCTGAGGACTATGATGCATATGGGAGATCTGAGTTTGGTAATAATCGCCGCTGGCGTATGGGTTTTGGTAGGCATTGTAAGTCTGCCCGGCGTAGCATTGGCTCGGGTTCACTGACCCCGGGGACGCCGAACTCCAGGTGAAACCGTACTCGCCGTGGTGGATCTGGTTCATGGGAGGTGGATAGGAGGACGGCGGTAGTTGGCTCGAGCCCGGCGTCAACGGGGGCGACGGCGTCGTCAGGGCGCTGTTGGCGCCGCTTCCGCCGGTTGGTGTCACTCCAAGCCGAGGGTACGTCGAGCCCGTCGACAACAGCGGTGAATTCGTACCCGGTGCTTCCTTTCCGCGCGGTGGTGATACTGGCGACGAACGTCTACTTCCGGTACTCGCTGTGTTCGTTGCTGATAATTTGTTCCCGTTATTCCCGTTGCTAGGCGGCTGGCTTGACCTCGGTGAACTCTTTGAAGGTGATGTCTGCTGTTGTTGTTGTTGGTGTTGTTGTTGCTGTTGCTGTTGTTGCTGCAATTGTTGTCGGCACTTCGCTCTGCGGTTCTTGAACCAGACCTTCAACAGAGAAATTAGGCGCACGCTGCTTTCAGCCGAACTTTATTACCCGCTCGATCGCCCTTTCATCAGGGCTATAATTGAAACGGGATATACTAGTGGCTCGTTCCCAAGAGAGGAACCACCGCTCTCGGCCAACTCTCCCGAGTGCTCCACTATGGAAACTATATCTCGCTCTTCTCTACTAATCTCTTCAACAGGCTAACCTCCCAATTGCCAGTGATGCGAACTCTCTAATTAATCTCAATAACAATCCCTCTTCGAAATAGATCAACTACGCGCTTCAAATTATTCCTGAATAATCGTAACTTCCTATATTTCCTTCGCAAGAATTCCCACTCCTATTTTCACTGTCTAAAACATCTTTAACGATAGTATTATAAATCGAAAAGAATTAAGAAATTTGAAATCGAAAACCTCCACTATATTCTTCAAATCATCCCTAAACAAGCGTAACTCCTTACACCTGCTTTACAGAATTCCCTCCCCAATTTCGAGTGTAAGACATCTTTAACGAGAGTAGGATAAATCGACGAAGAAGCAGAAAGTGGAATTGAAAAACTGGGTAATCTCCAAGGACGAGGGAAAGAGACGTCCCTTCGCGTTTGAGGTAAGAGTTTACTGGGCTGGCTGAGGGTTGAAGGGGTGGTTCGGAGGGAGTACGAGGGATAAAAAGCAAGCAAGCATCCCTCGGTGTCTGCGGCGAGGTCCGCGCGTATAAGCCCCTCCTTTTCACTCCCCCTCGCTCGTACCCACCACCACTACTACTACCACCATCACCGCCCCCCTTAGCGCCCTTCGCCCTTGCCAACCGCCCCCTGTAATCCCGGCACACAATGTGGCCAGGGGTGCGATCCTATGAATTTATGCCTGTGCCTTTAAAAGCGGCAACCCTCTTCTCTTCTCGCTCGCTTCTAGCATTGTTGTTATTATCGCTGGTATTGTCACAGTTGTGTCGCCGATCCGCCCGACGACTCGACCAGGCGTACACGCGAGAAAGGCGGGATGATTCCATCCCTGACGCGCGCGCTATGGATGCTACGCTCGATTTCCGAACCCCTGAGAGTTAAGACGCGATGAATGACGAGAAGAGGGACGCGCTCTGATTCGTTGACGATTCCTTCTCGATTTCAAGCGTGTATGCGAGAGTTCGTTTAAAGCTGACTTTTTATTTTTATTGGTGAAAGTACTGTTATTATCGATTGAAGAACGATTTTGTATAAAATGAAACTGAATCGATAAGTACGTGAAGTTACGAGAAAAATGTAGAGAAATAATACTAATACTATTCGAAAATCAACCGAATCATCCTATACACGACTTCCATCATACAAGTGGTCGAATGTTTGTTTCGTTTCTTATCTGCGGGCGCAATAGGCGTCGAAACCTCGTTCGGCAAACATTGGGGTGTTCGGGGGTGGTGGTGGTGGAAAGGCCGATATATTGCGTATCAACCGCAACAGGAGGCAGTAGCCCTTGAAGGGCCATGGAACCGCCATGAAGAGGAAGACACCGACAGAGATACCAAATACAAACAAGATAGAAAGAGAAAGAAAGAGAGAGAGAGTGGCAGAACGCCCATTACCACCGAATGTTTGCACAACGGCGCCCTTCAGGACAACACACCGACGACCCCAAAAACAGGGAGCAAGGCATATCCGGATGCCCATGGGGGTTTGCTCGCCGACAGTTTCGCTTGTGTGTATCGATGACGGCTAGGTGCAAATTGCATCACCATCTGGTTAACAGTAGCGCGTCTCCCGTCTCATTCGACAGCGTCCCGACGCTCCTACCAGAGGGTGGAGCAGCTGCGTTGACACTCTGTTATGACAAATATATTTTCTTATTTGTACTATTAATACCAGCCTCGCTCTTTCTCTCTTTCACTGACTGTGTGTGTGTGTGTGTGTGTGTGAAAGGTCGCGCGCGATAGAAATGGCAGAAGATCGATGGAGAAACGGTGGCTGTTACAGACTTCCGATCCTTCCCACCTAATCATGTAGATAATGAGGCACGTGCGTGTGATTTCGCGTCGGGTTAATTGACATTTCAGAGGATAATTTATTTCATACGATTAAGTAAGAATGACGAGAAGGTGGTGGTGTGTTCATGGGGATACGATGTTGGAAAGTGTGTGTAAGTGTCTAGTCGAGTCTGAGACATTCCTCGCGTGTCGCTGCACTCGAGAAGACTTCGAGATGCGAGGAAGCAGACGCTTTCCTTGGAATAGTAAATGTAAAGTTCGTCATCGAATTATTTATAGTTGAACTTCACTTACGAATCAAATCAAATCAAACAAATTTTACATAACTTCACGGAAACCATAATAAACACTATATTTCACATCCCCCATAAAATAATCAATCAATTCTACCCCATTCTTTCCACGATCATAATACAATCTTTATACATCCTACTCGCTTTACTCTCATCTGTTATTTTCTCCAAAACTTTCCCAAGAGAAGCCACTGTCTCTCCTCTCTCACGGAAGCTTCTCTCTCTCTCATACACGCTCATATAAATACCTCGATCGCAAATGACGGACGAACGACCGGGCGCATTCATACGCGTGGCGTTGTATCGAGCCGGCGGCAGCTGCGTTGTTCTCTCGCCTCGATCGAATGCGACAGAAAGAGAGAGAGAGAGAGAGATAGAGAAATCCAGCGCGCATAGAATCTCTCTCGCGGCCTTTCGCTAGAAACGAAGGGCTATAATCCACGAACAAATCAACTATAGTATGTACGTTGGTGCGCCGGGCTTCATGCATGTCCCTTTGCCAGCATGCACGCACCTATACACACTATCGTGTCAAAGCCCACTCTTCCCCTTCTCTCTCTCTCTCTCTTTCTCTCTTCTCTTGGTTCTCTATTTCTCTCTAGCAGGACGCAACTTTTAGATATCCGAGCGTAGAATCGCCTCTACCGATGAAACCCATGGTGTCTCTCGGTTACATTCGCTATGAACCACGTACACGCATTGCAAGCAAACACACACACACACACACACACGTGTGTATGTTCGAATGCACCCCTTTGCGCTCGCGTCTGTGACGCCCGCTCGCCCATTCAGCGGAGGCTTAACTTCGCGCGAAGACTGCGCTCGAGTTTCCTCTCATTGTCCTAGATTCGATGATGCCAGTGTGTATGTGTGTGTGTGTGTGTTTCGAGTGTAGATGTGTGCAGGAGCGTGTAAAGTAGTGGGACATTGGCACTTGGAACTGGGATTTTAGGATTCGAATGGAGGTTTGGAAGTTGAGGGTTGAAGTGAGGAAATTCTAGGGTGGATTTGATTGTTTTGTTGTTTGTTAGAGAAAAACAGTTGAAGTTACTTCAAACTATTATAAAATATACTAAAAATAAATTAAACCCCAGTTTCATAAATAATCTCCAAAAAATAACCCTCAACAATATGAAAGACTTGTTAAATTTTCTACCAAGCGTCGATGACATCCACTGCGACGGATACCAATGAATAAAGAGATTGCGGGGTCAAAGTATCCAACGTAACAACGCGCGAGGGTGTAGATTGTCGAGGGTGGAGAATTCCGGGCACGTCGGTGACACGGTATGAGAAGATGAGGAGAAGTAGGAGGAGTAGGAGGCAGAGGCACCCCAGGTCGAAATGAAGATGTTACAAGGACCGCAATAAAAGCGTCAACGAGCTCGTCGGCACATCTATCACGGCATAGAGAGCGCACGCTCGCGCCCACCAGGACAATGGCGAAGGGCGGAGGGAAGCAAGCCACGACGGCGAGCTGTGTAAATAGCTTAAATCTCGGCCGAGCTTGCCACAGCACGAACGCGCTCTGCTCGTTCTCCTCTTCGCCCTCTACTTTTCCTGCTCGACTCTTCTCCCTTAACTAGCCCTCGTTATCGTTCCAGACGCTGTCCCTTATAGTATTCACTCCCTTCGATTTATTTTACTCTCTTTCTCTTTGATATTCGATATATCGAACATTTATATTCGTGGTAATAAGACGAGAGAAATGATTTCGACTTAAATACGAATGTTATGTATTAAATTTGGATAGTTATTATAATTGTATACTAATTGTTCTGTAAGATCAAAAGATTGATTCCAGTAGATTTGACTGTCGATAGTCAGACGTATGTACGTCGATTATCCTAGTTCTATTTCTGATTTTATTACACTAAATAAGTATCTTCGAAAGAAGAAAAGCAATTCGAGTAAATCCTATCACTGGAACATTAAGGAACTAGTAATGATAAGATACCAGTCGTAAACAGTTCGAACCTGTACTAATATAATATAACATCATAATAAACTAACTAACTAATGCTCCAATTGCGCCGAGTGACTGAAATTATGGTGGGATGACAGTCGAGTGAAATAAGTCTCAACCGAGATACCATAACACCTAAGATTGCACCACATATCACAGAGAACGATCGAGGGAAACAGGATGTTTCACCCAGTTTATCGAGCCGATTCTTCAGGAGCCGAGTGTAGGACCGGGGAAAACAAAAAAACAAAAAAAAATTTGCCAAGCTACCAAGAACTAACACTAACTCTTTGAAAACGCTCTCTTATTTACGCAGTGGCACACACAGGGGATAAGTACAAGTTGGATAAGCAGGGCGTAAATTACCTGGACCCGTGATTCTGGTAGGTTGATCTTCTGGGCGACCTCCTCCCGCATAAAGATGTCGGGGTACCTCGTTTTCGTGAAGAGTCCCTCTAGCACGTCCAGCTGAGCTCTGGTGAAGGTCGTCCTCTCGCGGCGTTGCTTGCGCTGATTCATTCCTGAAACACGAGAAAACCAGGCTTCGCATAATAAACCTTGGACTCTGTTTCTCTCTTACAAACACACAGCCATAGACACACATACATAATAAACACAGACATACTCAAACAAGGAGTTTGAGAAAGTAGTCGGATCGATTGGAGGAGAATCAGTGATGGTGGGAGTTGTTGCCGCCTAGTGAATAGGAAGTGAGCATCGAGTCTTGAAGACGAGGAAGAGAAGAGAAGGCCAGAGGAAAGATACGAGGAAGGGCTACCGAATTAAGAAGAGACTCTCGGAGTGTCCCATGGAGTCTGGGAGGTCGGTGAGGAGATCTCCAAGAGAGAAAGAGAGAAAGACCAAAGTAATAGAAGCGGGAGACTCAAAGAGAGAGAGAGTGAGAGAGCGTGACAATGAAAGGAGAGAAAGAGGGTGGCAAGGAAGAGCAAGCAAGCAAGCAAGCAAGCAGAGGGCTGCTGGGAGCGTTGCGAGGTCGCGATAGCGTAATTTTGAACAGTTCCCCCTGCGAGCCACCCTTCTCTCTTCTACCTCGGTCGTGGCATCGAGCCTCGCTTGGCTCGTTTCGGGACCCGAGTAATCCGCTTATGAGGGGGTCACAGGGACGAGAGAACGAGAGAACGCGCCGCTTCGGAGAGGAAGAGGCGAGGCGAGGAGAGGCGAAGCGAAGCGCACACCAGTATCGTCGAGAGAAGCAGAAGCAGAAGCAGTGGAAGGTTGCTGCTGGTTCTACTGCGAGAAGAGGCTGCCAGGGGGCCAACGTGCCAGGCCGCAAGGTAGCTTGTAGGTAGATATCCCTGTATATAGGGTGGCGGGGTTGGAAGGGGAGAAAGGGAGGGAGCTACATCCAAGAATACATGAACGACGGAGCAATGCAACTCCCAGCTGCCTTCTTCTCTTCCAAACGATCCTATCCGACTCCAAGGAACTACACCTCTATGTCCACCTAATAAAAAGAGGAAGCCTGCGAAAGGTGCCTCTCCTTCCTCCTGGTTGGATCCTCGATCGTAAACTGCCCTCAGCCACGAAGGCTATCCTGCTCGCCCCCTTTCCATCCCGCTACCATCTACTATCCGGCATTATGAACTACCGCAGGACCAACTGCCTCTAGGAATCTTTAACACTACACTTATCGCATTTAAGTCTCTCGTTTGTCTGCTGTAAAAAATGGACTCGTGATATTAAGTGTTTTTAGATCGTCGTCTATAATACTTCTTTTAGAAATTATAAGGCTATTTTTCTATAATATTTACGAAGAACCGACACGAAAACTCGAGGGAAAATGTAAAGGAATAAGAGGAAGTTGAACCACGACAGATGTCAAGGAGTGGTCTCGCAAGAAGTAGATATCGGAGATAGATCTCTTTCCTGTAGGATAAACCGTACTACTAGCTGTGCTTACGCACACCGACTAGAAGGATCCAGGGAGATGAGGACGATGACGCGCGCTCGCCTAACGAACCGGTCCACTGTGCCATCATACTCGAACCGAGTTGTATCTCGGTCGATCTTCCACGAGGAGATTGCGCCCCCTGACAATGTAGAAATTCCGAAGCTCTTTGGCTACCGTTCCACCTTGTACGCTTGGTGGGACACGCTTCGATCTATGATGATTATCAGCTACCACTGGCAAGCAAAGGAAAGCTTTCGAGTCAGTAGTTCCAAAGCGGAGTTGCTCTGAAAATCCAGGCGTGTATTTCGATAGAGAGTAAAAGAGAGGAGAGAGAAAAGAGAAGAGAATCGTTGGAGGAACGGTGGCAAACGGAATGACGGGAGCACGAGAGCTTGATTGTCGAGTGGGCGTTGGCGCTACCGTTAACGACTGCCTTTGCCGCTTCTATACATCGGCCTCCGTGAAAAGGCGGGACCCTCTTATCCCGAGACACCGAGACAATGGCATTCCGATGATGGCCTTCCGCTCTCTCGCCTCAGCGCCGGCTCCTATGCCTCCTCTTCTTCCTACTCTTCCTACTCTTCTTCTTCTTCTTCCTCCTCCTCCTTCTTTCTCAGATGCTACTCTACCAGCCCATACAGAGAATTGTTCCAGACACTCCGCTACTCGAGAGCCCTCTTCATTTTTCTCGAATTCTTCGCCAACTCACTCGATGAATCCCACCGCGCGCCAAATGTCATTGCGTAAGATGCCCGAGTTGTAATAGAGAGGACTGTAATTGTGGTAGATTGTTCTGGTAATTGCTCAAAGGTTTCGCGGATATGAATGTTCTACAGTTTGAAAGTTTTACAGTTTTTATCAATTTTTTACTTTCTTAGAATTTCAATATTTTCCTGTTATTATTATTGCAGAATTAAGTCGAAACGTAGTATTTCATAGTGAAAAGAAGACGAGGATCGAAATGATTGTATTAGGGCGATGATACGAGTCTCTCGAGTGGGACAATTTGAAGAAATGCAGTTAGTAAAACGGCCCTAATGGGACGGCAAACACCCGCTGGGTCCTCGAGTATGATTCGATTTATTATCGGCAGCTATGTGAAACTTGCGAGGGTTGATACAAGGGTTGCTCTGGCTCATTGGCCCGCAACGAGATCAGACACGACCCTAATAGCAAATTCGTTTCTCTGTTTATTGGATTCTTCCACTCCCACCCTCGCCGACACTGTCACCGACACAGTGCTCCTGATGTTCCGGGCTGTCAAGTGGAACGGATTCCATGGAAGTCAATGGACTGCTGACGAAATTTCACGGTGATTTCTCTTCGCCCGTCTGAAAAGCCGTGTCTTCAAAGACGCCGAGAGCGACAAACCCGACTATTAGCGATTCTCTCGTTTATACTCGATTCGCTCATACACCCATACTTTTCACGAGGAATTTTAATTCTGTCATTAAAGAAATGTGAATGTTATAATTTAAGGAGTGTGTGCAAACTATAAATGTTAGTCTTGAATATGATCAAATATTGAAATTGAAAGATTGCTCATAAGAAATGATGATTGATAATTCGATTTCAATTTTCCTAAGTAATCGCTAACGATAATATAACAAAACAACGACAATCCATAAATAATTCGAGAAGCTCTCCCTGAAGTAACATTTTCATTAGCGATCCGAACGAAAAGCAGGCGCGGTCCACTCGTAAATTCCAAGCTAATGCATCCGCAAGGAGTATAAGCTCGGCAGTAGATACATCTCGTGAACGATCAGACAAGAGCAGAACGAGTGGCCGTAGGGCGCTGTTACTTATCGCAATGGGCGACAACAAATGCAAAGCCGCCAAGGAGCGTCGCAGATCGTAGATGGGTGCGTAGTGGATCAGGCAAGAATCGGAAATTAATTAAATCTAAAACGTTCACGAGCAGAGGGTTCGCACGCAGGGGTCGACGGGGTGGAAAGAGGCGCGCGGGGTTCGGTTAGGGATTATTCAAGAGGGGGCTTCGTGGGATGACAGCACGTGGCGATCGTCAACGGTGGCGACGGGAATGGGAATTCTAAAAGGCCATCAGCTACGAAAACATTTGGACGACTCTGCGTGACCCTGTGCGAAAAATCGCCATGACAAACACACAAACCCCGAAGAGCCTCCAGGCAGAGTTCCTGCAGTTTACGATGACTTCAGTGACTTACCGGAAGAGAAACGTGATAGGAATCAAGAGAAGTGGAATGATTTTTAACAACTAGAAAACATCGCTATGAAAGCTCTAGGAAAATAGATCTCGATTTTAAAGACTATTATTTCGAATCGATCGAAGTTAAAGATTATCGTTGCGACATACGGCAAATTGCGCAAACGGAGTTTATCCAGAAGTATCGAAGGACTTCCTGTTCCCGAGTGCCGGTTGAGATGACTAAGAGTTTGCAGTGGGAATTCTCTTTGGCTCACGTAAGAGCTTACAGAGGCGAGCATATTGGACGCGTGGAAAGAATCCACGTCGCGTGGAAACACTAGAAGAAAATGCGTGTGGCCTTCGGTGCTTGGCTCGTCCTTAGGCGATAATCTCGCTGGGACGAGCATAAGTAAGTAACAAAATACCAACACACATCCGGGCCGAGCAAATAATCGGATAAGTTTCGTGTTACCGTCCTCTCTTCGAGGCGACGCGCTCTTTCCTCCTCCGCTTCCTCCTTGCCTCTTTCCGTTACACGCATCTCGTGTCTTTCGGCCCTCGCGTACCAAATGTCGCACCTATCTTCGCTCCTTTTATCTCATTAGTCATCCGAGAACTTCTCACGCGACGCACATGTCATGCGCTCCTTGCAGCGGATCAAGCGAAACCGTCATTTGGTCCAACTAACTTTACAACTTATAAAGATTCCGTTGTAGAACAATGTTAAATACTTCTGTTATTTAAACAAAGAATTCTCAATAATTAATACTACATCTTCCTAAGAAATCATTAAACAACATCGAAATATCATTCGAGCTACTTTTCATTTCCACAATGTCAAGAACGAGAAATGTATCAAAGCGAAAGGTATCTCTCACTTATTGCCAGTATGATATGTTTCAGGCGGTCGAGTGTTTATCCTGCAATTAGGCTCGAATCTGTATTTGGCTTGGCGTTCCCCTTGTGCCGTGCGTGCGCCCGAGGCAATCATCCGCCTACTCGATTTACCGACGGGCATCATTCTGGCCAACGGCACGCGCCGCAAACTCTCTCTCTTTCTATTTCTCTCCCTTTCTTTGGTTGCTACTACTCGCTTTCTCTATTTCTCTAATGCCAGTCAGGACGAAAGAGGCCTATGATTACTCCCCGGTGGCTTTTTCGTTTGGCCATGTTTTGTGGCCACTTGGTAACGAAGTAGCACGTGTCGCCCACGTGCCACCCTCAACCTGACGCCTAATCGAGTGATTGGAATCCTAGTCCTCGCCCTTTTCACATTCTCTTTGTCCCTTCATCAATTTTCAAGATCATTTATCAACTGTTTGGTGTGCAATTAACACTCTGGTGAAATTTGGGTGATTGAGTATTTCATTTTGGAGGATTGATTTGTATAGTGGAAGAATTTAAGTCAAAGGGGAATCTAATAGATTCGTATAGGATCAATATAAACTGTTATTATAATTTTATATTCTACGCAGGAAAGGCTAGTAAATAATCAAAATCGAAATTGAAGAATCTCCAATTTCTCGAAAATAATCCTTATTATTGATATAATATTGCAATGTTGAATCCGAAATGGGATTCCCACGATATTTATATTGCCAATCGCAGTAGGGAAAGTTAAGTGGCAGAGCAATTTCTCTGTGACAACAAATAGACGTTAGCGCGTGCCATATGAGAGGATTCCCACGTATCCGGTGGCCGTCGGTACGCGTCGGAGAACAAGACGCGACGCTCTAACGACGAGCTTTCCCCAGCAGACTATTGCTTTGCTTTTTTTCCACCCCATCTACGATTGCATAATAAAATAAATAGTAGGCGCCCCCGGGCGCCGCGACACCCGACACGAAACTGCCTTTCCGGAGCACGCGTCGTAGACACACAGAGTTGTCGGTGTAAACCTATCACCCCCATGGAAAACAAAGTCCCTGTGATCGGAAATTATCGTGAGACATCGAGTGAAAGATGTTTCGGTATCATTGATGTGTTAATAGAATCGATAATTTCCTTTCGATTTTGATATCGAAATATCGCGAATTATCAATCGATAATTAATTATACAGGTATAGTTAAGAATCGATACTTCTGTTTCATTACCAAATAATTACGATGTTTAATTTAATGTTAATACTTTCCTGTCGATTCTAATATCGATTTGTTGGAATACCGAAATATTGCGAATGATCTGTCGATAATAAACTATGCAGTCACAATTAAGAATCGAAGGACATCGTACAAAACTATAAAGCGCGATGAGAATGCCGGCTGTTTTCCTTTCATCGTTCGTTTATTAAGCAAACTAGAAATATTATTTATTGAATTGATGGATTACCCGGACGACCATGGCCGTCTATAAATTCATCCGTTTCTATAAATATCGCAGTGGCATTGCCAAATTTATAGGAAGAGAGCTCTGCCTTCGAAAACGTTCGCCAGCATACATAATGCATGCATCGCACTATCCAGATAGCAACTGCCAGCGACGACGACGGCGGCGGCGCCCGGTGCGCTCGTCGTCTCGGTGGAAAATTAAAAATTAAAATGGAAATGGGATTCGTGGGAGCGCGCCCACTGACGTACACTCTCTCTCCCTCTCTCTCTCTCTTTCCGCGCATTGCGAAAATATCCACTATTTTGCCGTCGGCCTTAAAGTCCAGCTATATTAATTGCTTGCGCCTGATGAATGAAAAAATTCACGCGTACCAACATTTTCTCTTAATTTATATACTAACAATTATTACTCCAAATAAAATAAAACTAATTACTCCCAACTATTCCTGTAACATTAACCATCGTATTCAAACTTCCCTCCAAAAAAACAAAACCCCACCAAAATTCCATCAAAAGGCGAAAATGCATTAAAAACCGTTCGAAAATTCATTTCGACGATTCCTGGTTCGACAGGGTGTAAGTGGGCACTCGATGGGCAAGCGGCATTCTTCCTGTCGGGAGATGAGTGTAGTGCTTCGTAGCCGTACATGTACCGGGTGTACTAGTATGCGTCGAGTAGTACACAGTCGGGTGAACTGGCGTTTCTAATTTCTCGTTACGCTCTCCCTCTCCCCCTCCTCTCTCTCTCTCTCCTTCTGTCTCTATGGCGTTGTAGCGTCGGATACGCCTACAACGGATAGGCGGCTGGTGGACCTAGGTAGCAGTAGGTACGTAGGGCCGTAACGGACAGATCCGTGTTTCCATGGAAACCCACCTATCTGCGTTGGTTGGACCTATACTGCCTGCTGCCACCCTGATAAGCGGCTTACTCTCATCGCTCTCTCCACTCTTCTTCGCTCGGGCATTCCCTCGGCTGCCTCTGCCTCCCTCTGCATCCCTTGCCCACCCACCCACCCACACACACACTCTCTCTCTCTCTGTCTCTCTCTCTGTCTTTCTCTGGCTCTCTCGTCTCCGCTCGAACGAGTCTACCTTCGAGCAGTGGAGCACCCAAGCGTCGCAGAACGTCCTACGCTATCTCTCGTCGCACCACCCCCTCTCGCGCCCTGCTACTTCGCCACCCCCCTCGCCCAACCCAACCAACCACCACCCTAAGTTCCTCTCTTTCTCTTGGTTCGTTCTTACAGTACTCCTCTCTACGACACGCGTCGTCTACTACACTCGCCGAGAAGAAGACAACGGCGCATGGGAAAAGCACTTTGAAAGCATGTATTACAACGGAGAAATGCTCATATTTTTAAGTTGGTTTTATGGTTTTGTTTGGGCTTTTATGATAAATGGAGATTTTTAGAGTTAGATGTGGAGGAGGTAGCTTTTGTGGGATTTTTGAATGGTGTTTTGGTGGAGTTGGAATTGGAGGAGAAATGGAGAAAGGTTTGATTGGGAGTAATGTGACAACTGTTGGAAGCAGGTTTGTCGAGTAAATGATGGTTCGATGGGATTAAAGGGAAGCAGAAATATTTAGCGAGACATAGTGGATGTGCCAAAAAAAGGCAGATTCGATGCTTTGTCATTGTGCATGGTGTATTAATGACGACTTTTTTGTTCGAAGCTTTGACAGAAGCTTTTGATGAAGTTTCAAGCTTTTCTGTTGCATGGATTTTTCATTGAATTAAAAGGGAGAAGATCGAAACGTATGTTGAATTGAAGGTCGATGTTATTAGTTAACCAACGATTTGTTTCATTCCTTTCTGTGACCCAATAAAATCTCATTACGTATGGTAAACAGATTTAATTCCCTCACTGCTTTCAATGTCAAATAACAATAGGGATTTGTATTATCAATTGTTGTTTTGCTATCGAGTTATTATGGAGTGTGACAGAAGCCCGATTAAAAAATCATGGAGTTACTGCTTGGTCTTTCCACGGCTTAATTGCTTTACTTTAATATTTTACGATACCAAAGTCAATATATTAAAATAACATTACGAATCGATCAACGAGGACACAACACTTAAATAGAATAATGAAAATTCAACACTGAATCAGTTAAAACGAAACTATTTAACTTTTACCACATTCACGAATAATAACTTCGGTATAAAACTTAATTGAACAAGTACAAACATAGAAAATATACTCCAAACCTCAAAATTGATTAGTTACTTCAAAAAATCTGATTAAATTATACATTTTTCAATGAAACCCTAATTCCTTCTACTTTCTATGAAATTCACCTTCGCTTTTAATCTCCTAAACATTCTACGAAACCAATGAAATAATAAAACTTGGAGACAAATTGTCAGTGAGTGAGCAGAAAAATGGCCAGCAACGAGGGACTTCGAAAAGGCCGAGAAAGAAGCAGGCTTGCGAAGTGGCGGCGCGACACCGAAGCGAGTTAACTATGTATAGTTACGAAGCCCCAAGTTTACTTGGCGTTTGTGCGGCTTCAGTCGATGCATCGATTTGCATGACAATCAATAATGCCTTATACGGCGCGCGCCCGCACGGCGAATACTTTCGCGAGGAGATAACAGCGCCGCCTGTATTTCGCGCACGCCGATGAATTATGCTCGATTTATGCTCAATTGTATTATCATATTGTGACCCGATCGAGGGATTTAGGGCTCTCGCCTTTAACCCTCTTTTATTTGCCGTTTATCATTAATGGATTATTAATTGTCACTGTTCATCGAAATTTATTTTACTTAACCGACTGAAAATTGACGCTTTGTCATGTCAGGAGAATATTGCTCATCGTTTCATGAATTCTTATTAAGTTACGCGTATGATAAATCACGAGGGTAAAGATTTCACAAAGACTTTGCTCGAATTAACCTTAGACATTTACCTAATTAATCAATTCCCTTTAACAATCAACTATTCACCCTCTAATTAACTTTCAATCGAAATCACACCCATATTACTACTAACCTTGAAACAATCACTAACTTTCATCAAACTTGCAATGTATACCACCATCGAAATTCCAAGCATCCAAAAATCCACACGAATTTCGTTGAATGGGCGACAAAATAATATCCATCGATTTCCAATAGAAAGAGACAAAGAGATAGATCGATATCGTTACTAACCTTGAGGGAAAGCAGCGAGTCCGTGGTCCAGCGGATGAGGGTGCGGATGAGCGTGGGTGGCCAGGGCGAAGGGCGAGGGTAGTCCAGGGTGGGGTGCGCCGGGGTGAGGGTGGGAGTGTGGATGCGGATGGGTACCAACCCCCATCGCCGGATGAGCGTGGGGGTGGTACTGAGGACTTCCGGTCGGGGCGCAAGTAGCGCCCGCCGCCTTCAGGTACCCCGCCATGTAACCCGCGAGGCAAGCCAGCTCACCCGCCACCGCTGCGCCCTTGTCACGCTCCCGTAGTTCCGACGCGAAACACCCGCCCTCCTCCGAAGCCGCCGGTGACCACCAGCCGACCTCTTCTCCGCCGCCACCCCCGCCGCCGCCGCCGCCCACCACCCGATTTCCACGAGCGATAACACCACCGCCACCGCCGACGCTGCTATTGTTGCTGCTGGTACTGTTGCTCGTACTGCTGCTACCGAAACTCCCACGACGGCGTTCCGAAATTGTATTTGGATGCTGTTGGTGCTGCTGATGTTGTTGTTGTTGATGTTGGTGGTGGTGGTGGTGGTGGTTGATTTTTGTGCTCACGTTTGGTGAACTCGACGCGCAACCAACACTGCTCGTACTGCTGCTGCTGTTGCTCGTGAGAGTGATCGCTTGCGGTCCACCAACCACCCCGCAAATGCTCGGACTGCTCCCTGACACTCGCCCCGCCGTCGCCGCCGCACGCCCGCACCCGCCGCTCCCGTACACTTCGTAGTCCTCCACCTGGAATACAGAGTTTTTTCTTTAGTTTTTGTGGCTTTCGGTTCGTTTGAATGGTGATCGAGTGGTTAATGTGTGTTTTTTTCAAGTTGTTCTGTGGAATTTTTTATAGTTAGTTATGCTGCGAAAGAATCATTTCTTTGCAATTCCAATGCAAATTCGTCGAAATACAAATATCATCGCAGAGATTTATTGTTGGTCTATTCTTGCAATTCTACCTGTTCCCATTTCCTGTCTGCCATTAGTCGCGCGAAACAGAACAGACAGAAAAGGTTGGAAAATCGAGTTTGTACGTTGCCGGGCATATTTTAAACGACGGTCAACGAAAATGTCGATCAAAAGTCGTCCAAGGGGTGCGAAAGTTCTGTCGGTGAACTACGTGAGACACACGCGTTTACGCTCGTCGTAGACGTGACTCTCTACAAAGATGAAATTAGCATTCTTTTCCCGTCAAAGAGAGCGACGGACAATGGCCGTCGGACGGAAGACCGCCGACCATTGTCGACTCTGACGATTTTATGGTCGCCAGGAAGCGACGGACACTTGCCCCATTTCAATCCTGACAGAAACGACACCCTCGTTGACCTACGATTTTATTTCACATTGTCCTTGAATCATTATGGAAATTTATTAGTAATCATACGTTAAACTTTTTGATCTTCAGAGCCTTCTATGATAAATTAGTTATGCTCCAAAATTGTAATTTCCAACGTTTCGACTTATTTCAACTGTTGCTCGTCAACACACGAAATTCTAAAATGAAAAGTTCAATCGAACCAAAATTCTCCAATCATCTCCAAATTTCCAAAGCAACACTCACCGATTTAGCACAAGTACTGCGATAATATCCACAGTAATTGTTCATTCGCGTAAATCCATCAGTGTGAGAAACACGAAGCACGTCTTTCTCTAAATAAATTCGTGTCCACTCAAATAATCACAGCACATACAAAAACGTATCACAGTCACGTTCTTTGGTATACGTCAGAGTCTTTCGATCCAAGAACTCTTAAAACTCAAAGAGTTTAACCTCGGAGAACAACAATTATCCGTCGATCTCTCACAGGAAATCCAAAGAGTTATAACAAAGAATACTCTCAAAAATCCTGGAAGAATTCCAAAGTCCAAGGTATTCGATCTTTGGTGCGAGGTGGTTCGATGGTCGATCGAAGTTAGAATGACAAGAAGATCTATGTTGCGCGCAAGGATGTTTGGATGTGCGGCTTGCTTGGCAGACACGGAACAACCACGCGTCGAACGAAGAGACTCGGTCAAACTGTGCGAGCTACCCCCACCGCCACATCCCTAAATAGTTTTCCAGGCCCTTCCTTAGTCCCTTCCCCAAAATCGGGGGTGGGGATTTCGGGTCCGCCACTGGTGGGGAGGCTCGCATGAATGGCTCGTGGTAAAAGGGCCACCCATGGGGCCCTTTTCACGACACCCAACGTCCAACGAGACTCCTCGTAGCTTCTCCGACACACGCGCGCCACGACCCACGCGATTTAGGTATCGTTTCTTTCCACAATACCTTTTCAAAACATTTCCCTCCCATAATTAAACGCTCGTTAACCGTCGCCTATAATACTGGCACTCCGTGTTATCCTGCCACACCCGGTATAAATTAATAGTTATGATATAAAGTATTCGTGTTTTGGTATTATCATTTTTTGGATAACTTATAACGATGATACATTTATTATTTCAGAGCGTCTTCTGATATTTTTCCTATAAATTCAAATATTTATTGGGAAGTTTTGTACGTTGTAATAATAATATTTCAGTATCAACTGAATTTCTAATTCGCCTAATAATCAACCATGAAACCAACCACATAAGAAATCCGACATAAGTAAATCAGATCAATCACACATCCTATCAACGCAATCATTACATTCAGGAGCACGAATTGTCCACTCACATTCGCACCAGATCTCTCAGCCACTGGAGAATCTTTATCACATTAACGCGTGAAGGATAAGTCGGGGTAATCGGCCCAGTCATTAGAGCAGGGCTCACCCTACCAGCCGGTGGAGTTAAACCGTGGCGCGTGCTGGACCGGAAGCTGCGACGCCCTCCGAGGGTTCGCTTCTCCGACGCCTTAAACCTCGAGAACCGTCGGATCTCCCTTGTTGGTAGATACAGATAAACCCATGAATAAAGCCAGTGTTAATTTCTATCGGGGGTGAAACCCCATTGGAGAACAGTAAAGATGCGAGGTTATTTTATTTTTGAATGCTTATGAATAGTTGCAGATAAATCAATTAATAAAGTTAGTATTAATTTGTATTGTAGGCAAAGTTTTACTGTTTTTGACTGTGTCCGTTTGAATTTCGAAACAGAACACTATTATAAATATACAAAATAACTATAAATCACCTAGCAATACTAATTAATTATCCAACTCCAATCCAACTAAATCTCTCTCTCAGATATACACAAAGAAACCACGAATAAATCCATCCTCACTTTCCACCACCAAGAAAGACCAATCGAACTCTCCCCACACAAAGAATGCAGAATTAGAGTAATGTAAATTTACAAAGATGAAACAAATCCAAAGACACAAAGATGCCAAAGTAGTACTGACAAAGTACTCGAGTCTCGAACGAGATGAGAAGAAGGGACGATACACGGAGGGATGCTGCGCAGGATCGAAGCCGGTGAGCGGGACGGCACGTAGGTAGGTATGTTTACACGGGAGCATTATGGCGGATAATGTTTGTTATAGGCGTCTATGCTCGCTCGCTCCCGAGCGAGAGCCTGGGCTATCCGACGTTAAAAGGCCAGCCTGCTCGATCCGCTTACGGCGGATGAGGCTCAAATTGAGTGAGAGATAGTGAACTCTCTCTCTCTCTCTCTCTCTTCCTCTCTCTCTTCCTCTCTGCTTCTCGCTACAACTCGTTGCACATTCAACACACGTGCAACCGTGCAAACACAAGCTCGAGTTCCGTGTCCGCTTGTTCCGAGGTATGTGCTGGAAGCAACGCGCGAGCGCGTAATCTAGGCGACATCTCGCGATAATTCGCCTGATATCCATGTCGCATTAAGTAATGGGCTTACGGACTCGAAAGCGAGGTGCTATGGGCTACCATCTCTTTTAAAACCTTGCACCCTGTATCAACCCTTCACCGTATATGGTGAACCATCAATTATCCAAGTGGTAGCACCTTAACACCTTCGCCGTATGGAACGCGTCGGTGATTGGTCCTTGGAATCTATCGTTTTTAATACTTCATTGTGGTAGTTCGTAATGATGGAGTTAGATATGGAAAAAGTAGTGTTGATGACAGTTCTTTTTTTTTTTAATGTAACTTTTTGGGAGTTAAAGTATTTGTTCTTTAGATTATATCTTTTTCATTAATGAATTGTATCATCTTCATAATTAAAAAATCTCCAGATGAGATCTTCGAATCTTTGCGTCATGGTGAACTCGTAAATAACAGTGGAAGTAGATGAGAGAAACGTCCATTAGGATAGCTGTCATCGATGTCAGCGAGGTGTCAATGATGGCAGTGGGCCAGGATCTCTAGTATTATCGACTACCTGCCCAGACTGCGGCCAGGACTAATCAAGAAATTAATAGCACTTGAAGCAGGACCCTTTCTTCATCTTTGTATTGTTCTCCTTCGTAAGGAGTCCTGGCGACAGTGTCGCCGTCTGCGGGGGGTCCAAGTGCTTAGGCTGGTGATCCTAAGGAATCCAGGACTACGGAAAAACCCTTGGCAAAAGGTGCGACCGTGTCAAAGGATGAAACGAGAGAGAAATAGTTGTCCTGGTGACGCCCTTCTAGGTATTAACAAACCACGGTAAACATAACAAGGTGTCGGTGACCAGAACGCACAGCCATAAGACTTTCCACCACTAATGCTCGCATACCTGGCCTTTGATCCTTCAGGATCCTTGACACGCGATCCCATCGACACTCGCTCATCTGCTTATCTCGCAAAAAAGGAGTCCGCACACCGGATTCGCTGTCTATACCTGTCCTACGATTTAAAGTAAGCCTAAACTTCAACCTCGCTTGAATACCGAGCCTTTTAAGAAATGCGATCGTTGCAAACAGTTTTCTTCGATGGAATTTGAAATACTGTCTAGCTCAATGCTCCCTGTCTAGCGGAACTCTTTGAGTGAAGGATCAGTCGTTTAAAAGATGCTCGCGTTGAGTCGATAAGTGGTCGAACATCGATTATAGGCGACAAATTGTAATGTCTATTAACGTGTATGTTCTACAAAAAGATGTGATCAAAAAATACATTTATCAAATTAATCATGTCAAATATTAGAACGTAGAATCTAAAATATTAGTACTAAAAAAATATACTCGTCATTTTAACTGTTTGATTAAAAACAGACTTTATATGTATATCATCATATTCTAAATAATAAGAAACAGATAAATAGACATATAAATATGAAATAGAATGGAATCCGGAAGTCGTATGCTCGCCACTAGCAGGTAACCGTAAACCGGACACACCCATTCTTTATAGAAAACAGTAAACGAAGTGCAGTGGCGTGGTGATAGTGTATACCTGGAAATCCTAGGAGATAGTATACCTGGAATAGCACCCTTCCCGCCAGCCTGTCGGTGTCCGCTCTACCTGATTAAGTACTGCATGCTTCGCTGCCCCCGTGAAGAGGGCGATTATGCATCTAAAGCGGAATTTCCAAGCAGTCTGCCAATCCACCCCCGAGAAAGGAACACCGAGCAGCTATCGTTTGCGTTCCCTGTGTCTATCATTCAATGGAAAATCCATGCTACTAAATCTTATCCTTAGAAAATTGTCTAATCTCTTAGGATTTTTAATCATTTATCGATTGAACGGAATTAACTATGAATTGACAAAAATATAAGAAGGGGAAAACGATGTTTCAATTGGACGGATACAAAAAAGATTTTTGTGTATTAATTATAGAAAGGTTGATTTTGAAAAAAGTTATCGAGCCACAATATTAATCGTACGAAAATATTTTCGAATCCAGTAAAAATGAATTAATTAACATTACTATAAACAAAGATATACAACAATCTTTTCAACGCGTGGATATTCGAATATTAATGCGAGTCAGTGTATATTTTCCAATAATCATCCGAGAGTTATCCTGAGGAGATTATCCGTGGCGAAAAGTCTGCGTGCATTGGGAAAAGGGTCGCAGATAGCGAAACCACCATTAGCTACGAAGGTATGTAATTTTGTGGCTTCCTGAAAAGGGACTCCCGGTGCTCTCCCTGGTTCCAAAGGCCAGCTAGGGTGCCACCGTTAATGGGACCCCAATCCTCCCATTGTCGATCGCTCCGAGATTAGACATTCCCAGAGCAAATTACATCCTCTTCCCTTCATCTTTTCCAGTATATTTTATCTTTGAGTTTTACAACTTCCTCGCGGAGGAATTATTGCACTATAATACGTTCATGTGTGAATAATTTAAACGACTTAGAATGTTACAATATCTTATTAATTATAATAAGTATAAAATCTTATGCAATCGAAATCATTGTTATTAAAATGCACTTGCATAAAATTTATCTACTCTTCGACAATCACTGATACAAATTAATGAGACACAAAGAGTTACACTCTTGTACCTTCCAATGATAGTCTAATTATAATAAATGATAAATTCAAGAAGATTCAACACAGCTCTATGAATCGAACCATCCAATTAATTCCTAATTCTTGCACCAGGTGCGCACCCGAAGAAGAGCTGTGCGGCGAAGCTGATGGAAGTTTTGCGCAAGTCTCGAAGCCGGCGGTGCGATGAAGTTCCAAGCAGAAAGGCGAGAGGGGACGAGCAGGAGAGAAAAAAAGGTAATCGAGAGAGGGAGAGAGAGAGAGAGAAAGAGAGAATGGCAAAAAATCCATATAAAGGTGAAAAGCGGGAAACCGGACTGCCTGGCGAGTCTCCCGAGGGAGACTCTCTTGGAAATGAGGACGCTGAGAGGGAGAGAAACCCGCAAAGAGAGGGGAGAGAAAGAGGAAGAGAGAGAGAGGCGTGTATCGAGTTTGCGCGTTTTATTCCTCCTCCGTGTTCAGGCTCCGCCCTAATATTTTGCCTCCTCCAGCTTCCCTGCGCTCTCTCCGGCCCTTCGATTTATCCCTCCTGGACCCTTCTGTGCGAGCAGCCACCTTAAAAAGCTCTCATATAAGTTGAACGAGCTTCATCGCCAAGTCGAGATCGAACAATCTCTCTCTTTTTCATCGTTGCACGCACCTTCGCGATGGGAATGTCATAAATTTTGTGTTGGTACAGAGTGATTCGCTTGTCTTTGAATTATTCTTAATTATCTAATTTAATAATATAAAGATTGTACGACAGTTAGTTGTTATACCATTTTAATAGTTTGCCTCGAAATTTAACAAAACCAACATAATGAAAAATCATAAAAATAACATAAAAGAATTTTCATTCGTAGAATATAACAATACATACGCGTCGAATAAAAAGTAGAATCCAACAGAACAGACTGAAAGGGCAAATGCATCAAGCTTGTACAATCATACAGCAAGAAGGAATTAGCGTTTGCGGGTTGACCGTGTAAATGTAGGATTCTTTGAGTGTCATAAATAGTTGAGAGAGCAGGAAAATGTTGCTGGGACGACTGCGTCTGGTTTTTGTACTTTTACGAGGGTAATAATCGCGGCGACGGTACAATAGCAACACGACACCAATTTCGAGGGACTACTTTTACGCTTGACTGCTTTTACTGCTTGGCGCCCTTTGCTTGCCGACTTGAACGACCTGGCTGCTACCCAAGTACCCTTGGTGAAAAGCCAGTTGCTCGATGGGTAATAAAGTAATGATAGAATGACACTCGGAAGTATCGAAAGTACAGCGTTTCATTTTGAGCATATGTTTGGTGTTTTTGAAAAAGAATGTTCTTAAAGAAGAAAAGTCTTCGTTCTCAGTAGAATTATATTTTCTTCAACACGAAAGTGCTGTTTTGAAGAAGAAATATATTTTATTAGAAAACAGTCTTCTTTTTTAAGAAAATTTATTCTAAAAATTATAGAACTGCAAATTATAATACGATTCTTTTCCCACATTTGCCATTACATTTAATATTACATTATATGCACAATGCATATAATATAATAAAGAAATATATCTGAAAGAAAATAAAGTACGATCTTACAATTAAAACATTAACGAATCATACTGTATTTTATCACATAATCATTGACTTGCAACGAGTCTACGTAGACAGGATACTCGACGCCCTTGATCGCAAGAATGCTCTAACGAATCTTATGATACTCGTTCGGTGTTTCTTTAGCGAGAGCACGTGAATCACGAAAGCAACCAGGTGAAAAACACGCGCACCGGCATAGTTAATGCTCCTATCAGCATATCGCGTGCCCGAGCACTATGTAAACTGCAAACTTTCCAGGCTTACGAACGTGAAGCCAATTACATATGCGCTTTGCTGCTGGTGCGTGAAGCGGCGGAAAGCGCACGAAAAGGAAGTGCGGCCAGAAAAGCGTGGCTTCACCAATTCAATTTCAATTCAGTTGCAGTCGCATTCCGCGATTAATATACACTTTCAAAACTTCGTCTTAGAAATTCACTGATACTACAAACAAAAAGAATCATTAATAAATAAAAAAAAGATATAGAGAATCTCGTAAGTATCAATTACCGTCAATCTTCTCGAATCAAAGAAGCATTCCTTAAGAAATCTGTCAGTGCTATTAATTACAAAAAATGGATCATTGAGATGCGAACATACATATAAAGTTTAACAGGCTTTAAACAAGGATTGATCGATTTCCCCGCTGTTTTGCGATCTCTCGTAAAAGTCGAATCATCGAAGAGTCGATCGCGTTCGCGTTGATGGCAGCCTTCGAAATTGATGGTCGATAAAATCACTATTAGCGAGTGTCGCCTGCGAAAATGAAGAAATTCATTAACAACCAGTCTACTTTTACGGTCGCTCTTCCTCTCCGCGTTATTCACTTGGTGTCAACTTTATTACTTTCACTTGAATTCCAGTGGCATCCGCGGCTCGACCGGTTTACCAGGCACACGCTTTTTTTCCATCCGCACCCTGCGCTCCTCCCCTTTGCTTCTCCCCTTCGCGGTCGTTGCAGAGAGCTCGAAGGTGATTACGAATTCCGGAAATACCTGGATAAAGTCCTTTTCATCGACCTATCGCTACCGATCCGTGCCCTCGACTTATGATGCTTCGTCCGAGAGTTCTTCAATTTGGAATTCGGGAACTTTTGCTTACCGTTCTTATTTTCTTTTGCTTGTATAAATTGGTTTGTGTTATTTTATTCTGTTGTACAGGACTATTCATTTGTTTTTTAATTGGAATTGTAGAATAGTTTTAAAGATTTTTATTTAATATATATGATGTTTTTAATAATATCATTTCTACTTCGCGAGAGCAGCGCACTGAAGAGAATAGTTTATATTATGCACATTCGTAATGAAACATTCATTTATTATTATTAAGATTACTGAAGAATGTATAATTATCTTTTGGAAGTGGCACATCTTCAAAGGCAATCACCTTGTTTATAATTTAAAGGAAGATGCTCCGGAGGATAACTTAGAAGTTTGTCACGTGGATTAGCTAAAATCGATTATTAAAAAGTAAAACACTTGCATGTTGCAGTGACTAAATTCGACGCATCAGAATAAGTGATGCTCTTCCTCGATTTAACCGATCGTTCGCGTGTTCTAGTATAATTTTGAATTTCAATTACTCAGTAGTTGGATTAATGTAACTGTCATTATGTTGCAAGGTGGGCTCTAAGAAGTAGAGAGTAATTTCCAGTCGCACTTGAAATTAGTTAAAGTGAGAGGAACATTAATTGGCGGATTAAATGTGACGTTTTATTCCGCATTCCTGGAAGAAGTATTGCTGCTTATTAGGTGTATGTTGCGTTAAGCGATGTCTGTTTAGTCCTTTATATTTACTTCCTGTAGAATTCCTTGCCTTGATTCAATTCCATTCCCGAGTCTTTTTAATCAGGAAATAATTATGAAAAAGTTGGTCCAAAGTTTGTCGTCAAGTGTCTATTTTACACGTATTTTTCTTCAGTGATTTTACAGAGTTTGTTGTTCTATTCTTTTCCTGACAAATGCTTTAAAATATAGGAAAAAATAATTTAAGCGTGTAGTTTCCTTATCAACGTTGGCAGGTGGTATTATACATGCAGCTTATCTACGTTACACAGGAAATGCTCGTGCTATCGCAGAAATTTCATGAGTCTAGTAATCTAATTAACGCGTTGGTATCTTATTGAGTAAAATTACACGCGAATCCTTTTACCCGAAGGATATTGATTAAAAATCTTGTTCAACATTTAGATAAATCACAAAACTAACATAACAATCTCCAAATCACACACTTAAAAACAATGAAAATCCTCTACTTTCCTTATCATTCAATAATCCCCAAACTTCCAATCCAATCTCTCAATCAACAAATATCTCAAAACCACCAAAAATTCCTTCGAACAAATACTTTTCCTACCAAAACCCAAGAAACTCCTTCAAACCAGTGAGAAGATCGCCAAGTATCTTCGCGTCGACCAAAAGGAGCGTGCGAGGATCAAAACCCATCTTTCTCTCTCTCTCTCTTTCTCTCTGACGGAGTCATTCTCAGTGGTCCAGACAAGGGTCCGAGGTGTGGTGACGAGGCGGAGGAGGCTTCCGAAAGAGGTTGCCTGCCGGCAAAGGAGGAGGCACGATTCCCCGACGAATTTATAGAGGAGAAATTAGGAGGTTTATAGAAGCTGTGCGCGGTAGCTAACCGTAGATCATCATTAGAGGGCCAACTGGGCTGCTATGTACGGATACATATGTGCCTTCCTCGGCATATATATTTACGGAGGCTGGCTGGTTGCCTGACACAGGTATACCTCTACAAACTCACCCAACTACAACCACACACAGACACAGAAACACACACATATGAGCAATGCATCGGGCCAACGTTCGCTTGGCTTTCGTTTCCTTCGGTTTCAGTGTCTGAAAAGAGAGAGAGAGAGAGAGAGATTTTCTCCCCACTCTAATATTTCTCCCTGAGAGCGTGGCTTGGAACTCGTAGAGAGGCGGTGGGAGGAGATACTTTTCTCCCCGATATTCTCCAGCGGAATATTTCGAAAGTGTACACACGTGTGTCTGTGTGATTGTGTGTATACTTGTATACATGGTATATTATTTAAAGGGGGTAAGAAAAAAAAAAGGGGGGAGAAGGGAGGAAGACTGGTGGAACGAAGCTTCGTTACGGGACATTTTTCAGCCTCAGAGGTGTACATACGAGTTCGACGGTAGCCGCTACCCGTATCGGGTGCCCGGCCTTTCCAGATAATAACGATCAATTATATCCTGGCGAAACCCCGCCGCCACCCCCTCAATCTCTTTCTTTCTTTCTTTCTTTCTTTCTCTTCCCTTTCCAACCGACCGTTTGTGTTTCGCGCGCGCTCGTTTGCCACGGTGATTCGCTAACACTCGAATTCCACCCGGCGAATTCCTTTTGTTCGATCGCCTTTGCTCTGCCGCCGCGATTTTTTGATGGTATATATTGTTTAATACTATTTCGTTTGTTTGTTTTTCTTTTTGGTTGCTTGACTTGGTGAAGTGAGTGCGTGTGTGAATGTTATTGCTAGGTGGATATTTTATAGTTCTAGTTGTTTTTTTAGTTATCGGGAAATTTTGCAGGGTTTGTATGATTAAGTTTATTAAAGGTATATTTTGTAATAAGGATGATCGTCGATGAAATTGATTTATATGCATTTCAATCATTATGTATGTGTGTGTGTGCGAATGTGGTTTCTCTTGATTCAAGGAAGTGCGGCAACGGTACAATTAGCGCAGATATAAATAAATAATGATTGCAACGTGTCCTTTCGCTGCACGTAAATTAACAGCTACGCTTTCCGCAACATTGGCGAGATTTTACATCGGTGGAAAAGGAATGTTCCCCTTCTCTTTCGCTTCTCTTGGTAATAAGACTCGTTAGTGATAATAATTTATAAATAAATCGATCAGTGCCTCGTTAAAACGGCGGATTACGGAATGAGGAATCCTAATGAAACGACGCGCTTCTCGGGAGAATGTCTTCTTATCTAATAGAACGTCGGTTAAGAAGAGACAAAGTCTGAAAGGAAGCCTGAGAAACTTGATAATTGCCAGCGCGTCAATTACCGCGATGGGGACAATTACGTAACGAAGAATCTAGCTGTATTTTTCAAGGAACGTTTTAGAGACTTCCGGAATCATTAAGAAATTGTTTTATCGCTCACTCGGACGTCCCAGAAAATATAATATGAAATCATCGTAAAATAATCATTCCTACAAGATATAGTTATTTCTTTTAGAAAAGAATGATGTCTAATTTATGAAAAAATATCCAGGAAAGACTCCAATGCGCTCCAAAATACATTTATCATTCTTCCTCCAAGTTTGAATAAATATCAGTGAATATTACAAACAATTAATTTAAAATAATATTTCAATATTCTATAATCTCAAATAGATCAATTCAAAATAAGGGTGCAAAGAGTTTAAATGACATAAGAATCGTTGAAATCTCGACTCGGTGAAACTATTTACTGAATATTAGCTATTATTATACTGTCTATCCGAGGAGTAGGAAATTATGGGTGTGGGTGGCGTCGTCGACGCCCCATGCAGAGGAGCTCGTCTTGAATTACGCCAAGTCGGCTTTATGTAACGCATGACACTTATATTTCGATGCATAGCTCGCCGTCAGTGCGATCAAAAGAAGCCTTTTAAAAGCAGGTTTCAGGTTAATGGGTATACACCACGCCCATAAACCGCCTCCCGTGTTCAGGAGCCCCTGGCACGCTGTTATCCTGCCAATTGCCCGGGATACATCATTCGGGAGCGATGAACCTTTCACTTTTACTCTAGGAATCCTCTTTTTAATATAAACTCGGTAAAAAAAAAGAGTGTTTGCATATGCTAGGATTTTTGGAAATCATTTTTATTAAAAGAGAAAATATTCTATTTTGAGAAAATTTATTTAGAATAGTAACGATAAAACTGGTTCAATGTAAATTATGTTGCGTTGAATAGATCGATAATTATATAATACGATTAAATATCAATAAATCCAATCTCAGTGTCCAAATAAATTCCTTTCAAATACCATAGAAATTCAAGATCACCAACAACAACATACAACTCAATTCTCTAAACACTCAACAACTGTTACAATCTTGACGCGATCCAAACTGGAACTTACACCAACCTTGCAATCGGATTTCCCATGTAATCTCCGTTCAAGCCGCAACGATCTCCACTCGAGCGGCGAATTACTACAAATTTAGGGTATTTATTTTGAGAGTAGGCATTGGTTTAAAGGTGGTTGTCGAGACTGAACGGCTCCGGTCCGAGATGGACGCGTGTAGAGTGGTGGACAGTTCTACCTGGCCGGCGGCGGCGGCGGCGTCGGCGTCGGCGTCGCGCTCCTGCGGACGGTCCGCCGCAGAAACAGTTAAATCTCTGGTGGCGGTAGCAAACACCATCAGTGCTAAGCCACAAATCCAGGCTTAACCCGAGCCTATGAATTGAATTGGCTAAAGCCCGCGTTAAACTGGCCTCTCTCCCTCTATCTCTCTCTCTCTCTCTCTCTCTCTCTCTCTCTCTCTCTCTCTCTCTCTCTCTCTCTCTCTCTCTCTCTCTCTCTCTCTCTCTCTCTCTCTCTTGTCAGGAGTAAACCACTCTATCCTTCTCTCTCTTTCTCTCTTCTTCCTTTCCAGTGATTCTTTCCTACTTCCGCTTTCCCGTCACTTTCCGTATCTCCCTTTGGAAGGGCGATTTGTCGACGGGTCAGCGTGCGGCCTTTCCGGAAGAGCGTCTAATTGGCCGAGAGACTAAAAAGACTCTCTCTTTCTCTCTCTCTCACTTTCGCTTGGCTTAACCCTTTCGGACTATTTGCCTGTCAATGCGAAAGAGTATCGCTACGGCTCGTTGTAGTAAAGTTTGCTTCAGCAAACAAAATTCTCGTCTCTGACCAGTCTTTCGCAGCTTGTCGAAGAACGACGATCTTGCGAACGAGTATTTTTCTTCTCTCTTTCTCTTTCTCTTCTTTTTTTCTCGCTCTGTCAGAGTGGAAGTTGGGTGCACAGTGGATTCATGGGACTCTTTGAGGTTCGACCTCGACGGTCACCGTCCATTATTCTCTGAGTCCAAAGCTCGTTTTCGAATGCACGCCTACTGCGTGTCGCAGCGATTGCGACACTCGCGTTGGACTCTGGCATCGTTGAAGGCGCAGGGATTTCGAGAGAGAGAGAGATATACGTTGCTGAGAGTTCTCTGAGTGGGAATTCAAACGCGATCTCCCATATAATCGTGGAGAAGAGAATATTTCGCTATGGGTTTCCGTACTCAAAGGATGCCAAATGTATTCGTTTTCAATGTTAGGAATTCTGTTGAACCTTTTGGATATTCGATCGTCATTAGTGGTATTTTGGAGTGAACGACTTTGAAAATCATCGTTGAAACGAGAGATTTTTCAAAATCGAATTCAGCAAATACATTATCATTAAAGTGAAACATAATTTTACTAATACATTCTATATTTTTCAACACATCAAAAGAATAATTAAATTATCATTGATTTATTAAAATTCGAATACCATAACAATGCCTTTATTACAACATCCAATATCAACCACTACTTTCGATCTTTAAAGATACAGAAAGTTTCACAGTTCGAAGGGGTCGTAGTGCAGATGATGCCAGAGAGGTGTTAATGGTCCAGCGGTTCTCCCAGCATGACAACAAAATATCTCGCACGTCTGGCAGGCGAGTTTGCCGCAAATACAACTGGTGCGAACGACATAAAAAAAAAAAAAAAAAAAGCGGCAGGCGCTACTAGGGTGAAAAGATGATGGAAGCTGAAAGGGGCGGCGGATGCTGGAGACGAACAGCGCCAGCGGCGGTGAACTCTGTGCGCGCCTAAACAAACCGAGCGTTCACTCGTCGATCATCTGGGACCTGGATAAACACGCTTTACAGGGGCAACACAAAAACCAGACGCCAAATTGTAACAAACTGATCTATAACTAAATTACACGCTCTCCCATTCGTGCGCCGTTCACTCGCCAGCTATATAAACACGTCAGCGATGCATTGTCAGCGATGATCCTAGCATCGAACTCGAACCATTGTTGCATTCGTCCCGTTTGAAAATGCGAACGCTCCTGTCTTCCTCTTTTCCTGACCTGGGACTTTGCCCTTTCTGCGAGAGTCCTGTTCTCCTCTCGTTTCAATCGCAAGATTTTTCCAAGCTTCACTCAGCCTTGTACAAGTAATGTGTGCACACGGTGGATTCACTTGCTTTGGAACGTCATTGGGAATATTATTGTTATACGTGAAATAAATTTTTGTATGTGAGTTAATAATTATTTTATTTAATCAATATTAGATTGTTGCAATCTGTCGAAATTTGTCGGATAAAATTCTCTTCGTTTTAATTGTCAACTAGTTTCTTTGTAATATTATTTTGTACTATTTAGAATGCACATAATGCGATATAAACGTATCTTTCTGATACACATGACGATTCAAAGGCAAGTGCATTTTCAGAGACGAGGAGATCGCCCGTTTCCGGCGATCCTCCTCCAGGTTTGCTCTTCCCTTCTGCATCCTGTCAGAACGACACAGGTGCCCCCATGATTCGAGGCCACCCGCTGCTTGATCTCACGCTGAATCTTGAGTATCAACAGATAGCGCAGCCTCCCGGTCCACTGTGCGCCGTTCAACAAAGATACAATATAAACTTACAATAGAAAATCCGTTTCTTCCTGAAGAAAGTACCGAAAAAGAAATCGAGAGACCCAAATGTCTGACAATGACGAACGAAATAGGATCGATTTTACAAGGTTACCGATTGAATCGATCGAAGTGTAAATGTGTAATTGATACTTTCGAATTTTGTGGAAAATTGTGATGAATCTGAAGGACTCGAAATTTCTTGGGAATCGTTTGTCCTCGAATATGTCATTTCTTGTCGGATTATTTGACGAGTGAGTGCGAAATGTGTCATTGACGGGATCAACGGTGCTTCGGCGAATTGTGGATCATCCGGAAATTAGGATAATCAGAGATTAATCTTGCCTTCTGCCTTGGCATGATGCACACGCGCGCGCGAGCGTTCGTCTCGCAGATGTCAATGGATCCTTTTAATACAAATCACTTAGCATCCTGGGAAAATCCTGTTACTACCGCGCACACTTTATTGTCTCAGCGACGGGAAAAGCGTGCTTCTTGTTCCGGGAATTCAAGATTTACTTATAAAATCGAGGTAAATTAATACTAATAATACTCTCGCAATATCTACAAATTAAATTCCCCCAAAAATTGACCACTATCTTTCAATTTTAATAATTACTAATAACTAAAATATCAATATATAAGAGTTATACAATTATATATAATAATACGATACAATTGACAATCTTCTTTCAATATCAATAATTACCATGAAACTTTAAAATGCAAGGATTGTCATTAGAACGGAGAGTAAAGGGTGGAAGGATAGTGCGATATCAGGGTGGTTGTAATCCGAAAAATCGTAGCGTAATCTGAAGCAGCAGGGCCGGTTCTCGACGGGGGGTGCCGTTTCCCGTGTAGTCGTCGGGGGCCGGTGCTCGGATCGAAATCGACGCCGTTCGACAAACGGCTAATCCTCAGGAGCTGCTCGCCTACCACCAGGCGAGCCATTAGAACGTCAATGACTTGCGGTAATTGGCACTCTCAGCGCTAACTGCGCGCCACTCTTCCGCTCACGTGGACGCGTCGCGCTCTTTAATTTACGACCTGGCTCGACCGACCTACCACTGCCGGTTCCTTCACCGCCACTTGGACGTTTCCGTGAAGCACGCGTGATTGACGGGAGCGACTTAAGTCGTACGAAGCTTGTCCTCCTCGCCCTGAGTTAAGTCGCCTCCCAAGAATGATATCTCCTTCCTACGCTCTGTCGCTCCCTTGAACCGTTACGCTCCAGAGCTATCAACTTTCCCGAGGGAAGTAACTCCTTCGTTGGGAATCAGACGAGAATGACTTTTGCTTGTATTATCGAAATTTTGAATGAAATATTATTGTCTTGTTGAAACGTGATTTATTTCTATCGTCATATGGATTTGTGATCCAAGCATTATTTTGTTTGTTGATATGAATTGTTCATATTAAACATGACATTCTAATCTCATAGAAAATATAACTGAAATATAAATGAAATCTTTCAAATGAAATGTAACATTTGAGAAACTTTTCTTTCGAGTTCTATCTCAACTATTTCGCTATAAGACCGCCTATACGACTTTTTAGTCAGTGGATATCGAGTTTCGAGCTTTCAGGACGAGTCTCCGAAAAGAACTTGGTGACTGAAAGCAGCGTCAAAGTACGTAAAGAAAGGAGAAGGGCGGGAAAGGGACGTGAAACGGTGTGGCAGCTCAGTGACATGGCGGTGACATGAGAGTTCGATCGGCAACGCGAGAAACACATTATCCGGGCAGCGATACAATGTTCCAGGATCCACCTGTCCAACCTTCGAGCTGACATGAGGGCAACAGGTATGTCCAGAGTCCTGCGACACACTTCGAGCGCAGCATCCCCCCAAATGCAGCCGGTATACTTATAAGACCTTTCAACCAACTGACGTAAATCTTCGGATGTCTCGTAGAATTGCTGGTATCAGAAAATCCCGGGTTTTCGAGTTTTATTGACTATCGAAATATTGGATTGTCGAGCTTTCATATAAGATTTTTCAAATAATTTAGTTTATCTATTCTATCTTCCTTTTAATTTTCTTTGTATTAACTAAATTTCTAAGTTTATGATAAGTAATAACTAAGTTTCCATATTCCTGACTGAGATTTTGCTGAAACAAAGAAAGGGACTTCCTTTCTATTTGTTTCTATTATAAAATCTGGACGGAAGTGAAGAAGGACAGAGAAGGACGGAGAAGTCTGTCCTTTGGTTCTCTTTCCCGGGACACTCGTCTCACGCGAGCCTTTTAACCATTTGACACCTGCGACACGTAGAATATGCTCGTCGGTCCAGAGCGTCTCCTCCTCGTTTGGCGCAGATTTCATCTCCCGCGCGCGCGTCAACCTGTCCGGCTTGCGGACACCCATTCGAGTCACTCCTCGCACCCATCTCTCCTTCTCCTTCTCTTTCTCCTCCTCCATTTTACCTTTAATCTCCGGTAATCTTCGCGCCGAGCGAGCACATACGCGGAATTATATAATCTGTCGAATATGACGTCGGCTGGCAGGTACTGATCGACAGTAAAACTCGATTGACTGTTAAGTCAGTCAGCTAGTTTCTAGTATTAGTTGTAACTCGGTAATATTATGATCTTTGCTTTTCCTCCATTAAAATGTGCGAATCCTCAATTGGCAATTAGAAAAGGGAAAGTATACGTTATTGTACGCGGTTAAGTAGTAAACTTGTCGTTTCCATTGGTTCTCGTTGATTGGGATAATCGAATTCCATTGAGAAACGTTAAGCTTCCTTTGAGAATAAACGTTTGTGTTTGATAGGTTCTAAGATGACTCAATACGTGATTGAAATTTATTTAGTTATCGATTATTTTTAATCATCACTATGACGTATGAATAATCATTGAACACTGAAATATCAAAGGGTCAATCAATTCCCACATCAATTTCACTATAAATCATCAGAAATCACTATAAATCTTTCAAATTTATCCCAAACCTTTAACTACCAATAATAAACATCTTTCCATCAATTATTACAATCCACTAACATTATTCGATCCCAATTGGTTATCGTATATATCTTCTATGGTTTTCCCCTAATTTCGTTCCATCCAAATTGAAAGGTTCACTGAAAGCCCCATGAATTCCCTGCGGAAGAGGAGGGCTTTCTTATCTGCATCCATTGGCGGGCGAAACTATCGCTATCATTCCTGACAGACTCAGACTCCATTTGAAGAGTGAGAGAGAGAAAGAGAAACAGAGAGAGAGAGAGAGCAAACGTTGCGGCCTATTTTCACGCTTGGTGGCAGCGGTCCATTGTGCCAAGCACAGGGGCGTTTATGGGGTTTTTGCGGGGGTTTCCTGCGCGCAAAGATTAGCACTCCCAATGGGATTAAGCGGTCCTTTTCTCTGGGGCAGCGCGTATCGTCTGCCACGTGTGTGCATGCGCGTCCCGTCACCCTGATACATCCATTAATACGAAAGCTTTGCTGCTTCTGTGCAGTTACTCATTAAAATTACAGTCTTCGCGTATTTCGTATTAGTGGTAAACGCGTAATAATTTCAGACATTTTAGTCAGCAATTTTCTTTGGGATTAAATCTTTTATTTTTCAGAGTCAGTTATGTTAAATATAATAATTCTTTATTTCAATTATATAGTAGAATATTAATGCAGACAGATGAAATAAATTTTAATTCGATCCTTTAATATTCTTTCGACTATCAAACCGAATGAGTGACAGTTGAATCGCCCACTATTCATTGAGAGAAATTAAAAGAAGCTATAGTATACTTAGCGCGCCCTAATTTTCGATCGGCAACGTGTGTCGAAGTTAGACAATGAATGGATGGGAGAACGGCAAGGGCTGAAAATCAGCGGAGAATGCAACGACTGGAAGCGGTCCTTCGTACAAAAGGCTTCATGGGGGTTCCCCCATGGGTTTGGGGTAAGCTCTCATCCCTCCGCCTAGTTAATCACTGGCAAACGACTCGTTTATTGGCACGAAGATATCTAATACCCAGCTTTCAACCGCCGCCTCCCTTGGCTGCTAATAGAATACCCAGATCTTATCCGTCGAATTGGCAGTGCTTCCCCGCAGGATTTTTCAATCGCTCGTATTAATACTTGGATCGACATATCGAAAGAGATATTAGTTTTTCATGGGGTTATTCGATTTATTTCTATCTCAATAAATTTTGTTTAGATAGAAATTAATAATATCGAATAATGATTGAATTCCCTTGTATTTATAATTAAACATTACTTTTATCAATGTAGCATTATATTCGTATGAAATTATCCTCGATTCACTTTAACATTAACATTATCAAACACAATATTAAAGCATCCATACAAATTAAACACTGGCATTGAACATTCAAGCATTCACTGACTAAATCTCCAAAGTACAAAGCATTAAATATACCAAAACCCAGCATCCAAAAGAACAGAACACAGAGAGTGTAAACAAGAATCCTATGAATGCACAGAGAGGCCCATAAGTCCACTGTTTACTCTGCCTTAAATCGGTGTATGTAAATCAAAAGTAAGAAAAGGGGAGAAATAGAAAGAAAGAAAAAAAAAGCGGCATATTAGAATGGAAGCGATCTTCTCGATCGAAAAGTCAAGTCGACCTTCTCTTCTGTACATATACATATATCACAGAAGCGACTATGGGTAACAAGTGCACCTGAAGGATTAATGCTCGCACCAGTCAGCAGAAGCAGCAGCACACGTCCGGTTCTCACGAAGGTGAGGCCCTACGAGGACAATGAGAGCCGAAGGGCCACACGATTTATAGTCGAAGACTAGCTACGAGTTGAATGGAAGGCCGACTCGATCCTGCCCACCCTCTACTACGAGACGGACACCGTGACTGTTCACATTTCACCCTCTAGTTGGACCCCATATTAATTTATATTTCCTGCTCAACCTCCTCGCCTTTGGACACCTTGCGTCCTCTTCCACCTTAATGCACTGACTCCACCATACCCGACACCAGATTCAATTACACGCCCAAGTATACTTGCCGCCCTTGTTTATCTAGTTTCAACCCTCTTGTGGTTTAAATGTCTTTTGATGTTCTTGGATACTTGAATTTTGAGGAATAGTTTTAATCGTTTTGTTATGAGTTAATTGAATTTCATTAGACTGACTGAAGATAAGTATTATTTATAGTAAGAGTGTGAAATGATTTATTAAAATATTCGTTATTCTTTTAATTCCACGAATACGAATTTTAACTATACCTTGAATCTCCGACCTTTCTCATAAGTTTGACAAGATTTTCATTAATCGAAGGTCCGTTAAAAGTGTCAGAATAGAAAGAAAGAATACACGGGCGATGTGTATCAGGGGACGAACGTATTTCTGAATGCGAGTAACCATAAGTGTCACAGGAATCCAAACGACGGAGATCTACGCTATTCCGATTATCGTGATGGACCTGCGTCATTCGGGTTTCTCGCGGTCTAGTCTTATCTTCGATCGCCGAGCGATCCAGCCACTTGCTTTCATTCATAGAAATCGTGAGTCCTGTCGAGGGATGTCGAGCGTGAGATTGCTCAGCCCCGAAGAAGGTGTTCTCCCGATCGGCACCGTCCACGCGTATCACTTGCCGAGGTGAAAAAGAGCGAGGACGACACTCGCAAAGAAATATACCTACGCGTGCTTGCACCTTGGATTAAGTCTGCCTTGATTTCGGCTTTCTCCTTCTCCACTCTTTTTCCTTTCTCAAAATCCTGTCTAGGAATTTCATTTAAGTTGACATTGAAATATTAGTAACGGTGGGAATAAAGATTTCGAAAATCTTAACTTTTCTAGTTTAAAATAAATCATTTGTAGTTCACTACAAAAGAAACGACAATAAGAATTGCACTTGTTAGTGCACTTGTTAGTGTTATAACAAGTATTTATCCAAAATCTGAAATCAGCCCATTAACATCCGAATCATCAATTATCCAGATAAGTTGAGGAAATGTCACAATTCCATGAAAAGCTGGAAGAGTCCCGCACTCCGTGCGAGCGGAACTTTCATAGGGCGCGAGGAAGAAGCATAACTTAGCGGAGCTATTGCTGCTTGCTGAGTTGGCGCAAATACGTGTGCAAATGGTGGCTGAAGGTGGTTGGTGCTGGTAGTCGCTTCGTTGCCACTCAGATTTACGGCGGTATAATTGAGCGGGCGTCGTACGCGCGCGCCCTTCCTTCCTTCGCAATCAAACCGGTTTCGCACGCACTCAGTGACCGCCGCCAGAAGACCGTTCAGTTAGCTATGCGACGGCGACAAACTATCGTTATCATCTTGCGCCCCCGTAATCGTTCCTCCGGCCAATGTTATCGATGAATCGCATCGATGATTGTATTCGATATTCTCGAATCGACACTCTTCTGTTTCGTGTCCATTTAATTTTGAATCTTTTTCTTGCTCTATTTGTTTCAGCTGATTGTTATTTTTATATTGATTTTATTATTTTTAAGATATTTATATTACAATTTGTTATTGCCTAAAGTTCCACGTTCAGCAGGATGTATTTAAAGTAAAGTGTAAATGGGGTGGTAAGTGTAATTATTTATTTCTAGATAAATAGACAGTTAATATTGTAGTACCTGAAATCCAATTCAAACGATTTCCCATCGAAAGAAATCAGAAAATGTACAATACCGTAAACTCGAGCAATTTCATTCTGTTAGAAAAAGGCATTGCGAGTCTCGAAGGATTTTCGCAATTTCGTCGAAGGTAAAAAGCATGTAAACTCGGAGGAAGAGATGCAATCTGAAAGATGCAGGAGGACCCTTGACGAGTGACGCCTGCGGTGCGAGGCGTCTACTTAGGACCGTTTGCCCTCGAACGGCTTTACAAGGGTATCCTCTGCTACATCAGAGCAGCCAATGAATGTACCTTTTTGTACTTTGCATCACTTAACGCTTCAACGAGCGTTTTCACGCTCGCCACTTTTTCCCGAAAGTGCGGCTAAAAGCGACCGCAACTGCAAAGGCATAAGGGCTGCCACAGGATCAGAATGACCCTGGTAGGACCTCCGGGCTTTTTCCCTCTGCCAACTCAACCTTCTTCTCTTCTACAGAAATCCTTCGACTATGAACTCTACCAACCTTCAGTTACTCACGATTCATCGATACTTTTTAAATAGAACTTCCCAGGCATTTTTGTTCATCCGGTCCAAGCTTTAATAATTCAATTTCATTCAACCGAATTAAATCTATAGGATGAAAATCGTCTGACAAAATTAATCTCTTAAAAGTTGTATTAAGAAGTTCACTTTCCTAATTCAAAACTCGAACACGACGATCGAGGATTGTTATCCCCAACACAAAGGTATCTAATACCATCAACAACAAACTACCAATAATTACAAAATCACAACCCCCCAAAACACACCCTTTACAAAATCTCTTTCATTCCATGATAGCACAGCTTTACTATTTCCCCGAAGGGAAAGGTCCATTCGAAGTTGGTGTCGTTCCAAGTCCGACTGGATGCTGGGTTCCATCTCGTTTCGATGTTCTCTCCCTTCCTCGGCAAAAGGCTCTCGCTTCTCTCACGTCGGGTTTCGAAGGATGCTTTTAGAAGGCATTAGACGGGGTGCTCACGGTTCGTCGCCCGTAGTCGCTTTGCATTAAGGATCCACGCAATGTACTGACATCCAACGATCCACCTTCCACGTTGACTCTCTTCTTGGCGCTCTTCTTCTTCTCTTCGCCCTGACACCCTTCTCTTCATGTCGAAATCCACCCCTTTCCCCTCCGCTCCTCCTCCTCCTCGCGAGGATCCTTGGTTGCTCGAAGTTATTCCTACTTGCCTGACAGATGGCTCGTAAGAAGCCGATGTCTACTCGAGGAATAATTCGACAAGCCCTCTCGCTCGATTAACACTGCCGAATTTAGATCTCTTGTGTTTCTAAAGTGGATTTCTTTATGGATTGTTATTTTTCAGAGGTAGATCTTGTTTTAATGTTTTGAGATATTTAATTCTGAATTGAATTGAACAATTTTCGAACATACGCGAATTAATTTCATTCTATTATAACGATCGACTTATCGATACATAAATTTCACTAATGAGAAAATTTCAAGTGAGATTCCCTTAAAGTATGGAGGATTTCAAAAGTAGCCTCGAATGATAAGGAGAGAACTTTCACCTGGGATACCAATAGTTCCTGGAAGATTGAGGTCGGGAGTTTCGAAGGTTTCCCTAAGCGGACACCTCCGGGAGGCGGGTCAAGGTCATCCGGGTGAGCGTGTAGATAGGAAAAGAGACATCGACGAATCTTGAGAAAAGAGATGATGGCCCAAAGTGGTTGGGGTGGGGGAGGAACGGCAAATCGGTGGCACAATCCTTAATTAAGGGATGAGGCACCCGGTGGCCCGGGTCACAAACCACGCTCGTAAATTCTTCGGCAAATGCAGCCAACAAGAGGCAAGGGTGGCCGGAGGGGGAAGTTGTAGCGCGCGAGGGATCGTCGACGAAGAAGAGCGATCGAAATAAAAAGGAGATCTCGGCCGGGAGGTAGGAAGGTGCCGCTGCCGGCGATGATTCCAACAAACCTAAGTACAGTCTCCCCAGGAAAGGATACTCTTCCTTTTATTTAACGCTAGCTCGACTACCTGCATTCGTACAACTGACATTTTCGTTGTGGAATAATAATTATTTTATTTAAATAGTAATGGATTGTTGGAAAAATCCCGTAGAAATTTTCGAGTTGGTTATTCTATGAAGTTTATGATTATAATTTTTCTTTCCCAATTTAATATATTAATAAATATTAACCCACTTCAATTCTCATTGAAAGCCCTTATTAGAATGAATGAATTTCAAGTATACCAATCAATTTATACAACTCAAGCACACTTTCACTCAAATATATGCTTTGTCCGGAACGTCCTAACAAACTCGAAGAACTAAACAGTCAAAGGATCAAATCAATAAACAAAATCTCGATCGGTGAGCTTTGAACGGGTGGCATCTTATGAAGGTGGCTGTACCCTGCTTCTAAATATAGATGTGGGACAAACGGGCGCGCGCGCGCGCGCGCTCGCGCTCGCCCATAAAGGATATTCAGCGCGCGGACTCAGCGTTGGAAATGTATGCGTGATGCATACATGTGGAATATGAGATGCCATGGGAGATGACACATGGTCCAGCCGCCGCGCTCCGTATCGCCAAAGCCGAACGGACAGACGAAGCGAGAGAAATCGAGCCACCCAAACGAAGACGGAAGCTCCAACCGAGCTGCCATCCTATTGGCTCGCAGTTGTATCAACTGGCTCTTGCGAGAAATCCACCTCTCCAATATGTACAATACTTAATTAACGTTAACAATAGTTACGTTTGATTTTGCTGGGCGATTCAGTAGTTCCGACTGCTATTAGTATCCGCGCGCAAGTAGTATGGACTCGTATAGGGTCAGACATCCGGCAGAATGCAGTCGAGTGGAAATATCGTAACTAACAATTCTTATTACAACTTCCATATAATATAAACATCAAACTACAATCCCTGATAAATCAAAGTCCATTAAAATTCATCGTACAATTAACTTAAATAATCGATCAACTACAAAATTACATCCAACACCAGAAATACAATAATACTCCCAACTATGAACAATCAATCGACATGCAAAAATCTCAAACAACCGCAATCAATAACATTCATCCATTATTACTACCAAACCTGTATTACACCTTAATATTACAACGTTTTTTTTCTTCTTCTCTTCAACTGCCAAAGGATTCGGCAAAGCTAAATTATGACAACGACGGTCGAGCGTGGATTGCCGGCATTTGTATCTAAATTCCAGATGTAATTTTCGGTCGGTCCTGAGGATGATACCCCGATGAAAACAGAGAGTGGGAGAGAAAGAGAAAGTGAAAGAGAGAGAGAGAGAGAGAGAGAAATATAAAAGAGAGACCGGTTAGCTGTGGTGCGCAAGCGGCGGCGTCCAACGAGCACAGTAGCGGCAAATACCCATAAATATAAAATATGTCCCTCCTTTTCACCCTTTCGCACTAACACAAGCCGCTACTCCATCTCTAACACATCGATGCCTCCATATGTGTGTGTGAGCACCCACCAATGCCCTGGGCCAATTCCCACCACCTTGCCAGCCCCCGCCAACCCCCGAACACCACCGCCACCGCGCTCTCACACTCTTCTGCGGGTGACCGCGCGCGAGTGCGCAAACACCTTTTTTCCTTTCTTCGGATTTTTTTTCTCTCGACTAGCTCCCACTTCTACCTTCCGATTCCCTTGGGAATCCTCGCATGCCTATGCCTAGGTCATCTCAACACCTTTGTGTTTGGCATTCCTCGCACGCACGCCTATCTTTGGTTGTTCACTGGATAAAACAAGTGTTTGTAAACAGCTGTTTTGTTGAAGTTCATTTTGAGAGAATTTGTGGAATTTGTGAATTTTTCTAAGTCCTAATATCTTTAAAGCATTGTCAGATAGTTCGATCGATCAGTCTGGTTTTGGTCCTTCAAGCGTTCGGGTGTAATAGTTTGACAGGGATTAGTGTGGAAAGTCGAGCTTGTGACATTCGAACGTGTGTCGTGCAAAGAGGATTTAGAAAAGTATGATTAAAATAATTTTCGATTGATTATCTACAATATGATCATAGTGCAAGTTATGAAAACATTTAATCGACAACTTACACTTTAGTTGAAACACCTCTTGATAAGCGCTGATAAACAAATCTTGATTACATAATGAAATACTCGCATAAATAACTAACACAACATTTCAAAAACAAATACAACTATTTCATTCCATGACTCCCATAAAACATCTCTATCATTGAACCACTCATTTAAACAAGTAAAACTCGCATGTCTCTTGAACAACTTTAATCGGTTGACTCTACAACGCTAGATTTGCGAATGCCATTTGCCAAGTTGTTCTGATCGTGATAAGTCGTTCCCGGAATCGTCCAGGCAGGATTCCCAACAGGATGACGGCGTGCTAGGTTTAATCGTGCCGCGGATGGAAAGCCGATGTGCTGCGCGCTGGCAACGAGGAATCATCGGCTCGCATGACTAAAGTCATCCTGGTTTTGCGATTAGGAAAAGCGTGTGACGCTTCTTGCCATTCTTCTTCGTATCTCGTGTCGCTGCTATGAAAAGTCTTGGCGATCGTAATCCGATAGTGGAATTGTGCGTAACGCAAGCGCGCTGCTACTCTTCTAGCTTGCTTCCTTCGCCGATCGAAGGAAGTATCGGTTTTAGTTGCGAGTCCAACCGCAGCCACTTTCAAGGCCCGGGAAACACGATCTAGCCATAATCCGAGTGTACCTACACGCTTCGTACTAACTCGCTTTGTGGTGGTTTTGCTACCACCTACGATTCTACTTGGATCGGAGTAAATTCTCAATCGTACTACTGCCAAGTTTCGTGGAAGGCTTTTGGTGCTTTTGCATGTCGAGTGTCATGGCTACCAAAATAGTTTATTTGTTTGATAAAATTCGAAATATTAGATCCAGTATAGAATAGATTAAATCTATTGTTTATAGAATTAAATTGAAATAAGATAAATTCAACTTGGATCGGTTTGAATGTATTTTGTCATTTTATTTATTTCTTTGCAACGATTGGAAATATTAGAAACAGTATACAATTTCAAGGCAGCGAGAATATTGTTCGATAAATGAATAATCGTGTGAATTAGTAATTAAATGAATAGTTATTATTATCCTTTACATTCCCATGCGTGCTTCTCATGCGCCATTACATTTCCATAGATTCCCTCGTTTTCATTAATACCTACTACTGTTTTATTTACACAATAGATAATTACCACCTGATAATTCCACACCTACTTTTCATCCACCAATCTAAAACCTACATTTAACCTTCATCACGAAATTCGTATGTCGGCGATAAAAACTAGAAATAAAATAACAGCAAGATATCGTTAAAAACAAAAGGTATAAACTTTTCCATTCCTCGCGAAATTCCTGCAAAACTGTAACTCGGACAGCTGTGAAATTACGCATCGCCTCCATAAAAGATAGAAGTTGGGGTAGCGGAAGGGGGTGACGGCGAAAACCAAAGGAGTGACAGTCGAAAAGGAGTAAAGCGATTTACAAAAGGTGTCCCGATAGAGGCGAGTAGAGAAGGACAAGGCAAAGAGTACGAGAAAGAAAGAAAGAAAGAAAGAAAGAAAGAGTAAGAGCGAGGACGAGAGAGTCGAGTTGGAAGCGAGTATCTAGCTTGGTCGATGGAAGAGAAGAGAAGTGAAGAGAGTAGCAGCGAAGGACGAGCGAGCGGAGAAGCGGAACGACGACGAGGAAACCCGTTCTCATTATTATATTCATATTCAGAGGCGCGATGGGCCAAAGGCACCCGCGCCTTACCCCGCCGCGAACGCGCGCGCAACACACAGTGTGTGCAGGTCGACCTGACCAGCAAGGCGCACCACCACACCAACCTCACCAACCTCCTCTTCCTCCTCCTCCTTCTTCTCACCGGCAGAGCCAGAGGCAGTATAGATATAGCGGTATAAAAATCTCTATAAAAAGTTGAAAAGTGCCGCCGCCGGAGTTGAGGGGCGACAATGGATGAAATATGCCGCTCCGTTCGACCCTACTGGAAGCCTTAAGGTGCCGGACACCTCCTTACACCTGCCCGCTCGCGCGAGAGCGCGCACGCTCTCTCGGCTCCATATAGCGCCTTATTATAAACCGAGCCGCCAAGAAAAAATCCAACAAGCGAGAGTTCTTCTCTTCTTCTTCTTCTTCTTCTTCTTCCTTCTTCGAGAGTGCACCCTGGACACCATCAGGACGACGAGGTTCCTTCTAGCCAAGAATATACATTCGCAACCGACCTCGCGCATCATCCCAATCCACCCGATTCACCGGCGTCGTTTATTATCGCGCGAATTCTGGGAGCTGATTTTTCAACCGCCAACCAACACTCTCTCCCACCCCGTAGGATTTTAACCCCCTTGCTTAAAGCCATGGGAACGAGCCGAGGCAACGATCGCGAATTGTGGAATTGCACCGTTTTGTTCGTGTTTATAATTCATTGTATGAATAGTTGTTTTTTTTGTTTTGTTAGATCCTTGTTGAATCTGGGTTTTGTTTTGTTTAGTGGAATTTCGTGGGTCGAATATTAATTGCTGTTATGTTTATAGTTAAAAGTTACATTTTAAGTTGAATTATTTTATATCTATCCATTCATAAATTCACTAAGAAAAGATATTACTTGAGAATAATCTCAGTCAGCAAAACGCGTTACAATGAAACACGTTCCGATACCAATACAGTTAGAATCGAGGCCTTCGACTAGGAAAAAAGGGACACGTGTAAATCCGTGGAAATAAGGCATTCCGGTTTCGAGGCGAGAGTGGCAGTGGCACGCGGTAAAAGGGGCAGATTCCACAAGGATGTAAATGGTTCGAAGATATAGAAAAAGAGTGAAAGAGAGAGAGTGCAAGATAGAGCAGGAGAATAAGAAAAAGAGAGACAGATTGATAGAGTAGAAAGAGAGTCCAGGTGTCTTTGGAGCGTGGTTACAGCGGCACCTTTTGCTGCCTAACCAGGACCCCCGTCGGAGACCTCGAACGAAACCACTAATTGGTGTCGAGGGAGCTGTTCTCCATGCCAGGACGAACGCTTAACCTAGTCAGGGGTGTGCAAGAAGGAAAAAATCTCTCATTGGCATGGCGCGCGAGAGGGGGCGGTGAAGTTGCTGGCTCCAAGGAAGCCGATGGCTGTTTTCAAAGACGACAATAAGGCTGATTATTAGCCAAACCGGGGGGTCTCTGTTGTGGCTGAAGAGAGCACCGCTGCTGCACCTTGTGCCAGCAGCATGTCTTAGAGAATAGCCGTTGTCATCCTCTCATCATCGAGCAAGCAATGAGAAACAGCGACGAGCTATTTGCAAACGACGATTTTACCCTCGCACAGGTGCCCGCCTGTCGAAACAGACACACTTAACCAGCCCTTCTTACCCGATTTTCCCTTAATCTTCCTGCGAAGAGATCGCAGCTTGCCGGAAGAGATTAGAAGTTGACCTGATCGCTGACCGTCTTAGTCTACAACTTTAACCCTCTGCGACTAATTCTTTTCTCTTGAAGGACTAGTTGAAAAAATTTACCACTGAATTCCTCGATTCCGGTGAAGTTAGAGTTTTATGGGGAATTTTTGGGAAATTTTGTTTCTTAGATTATATTCTGTACTGTTGAAGGACTCTGTGAAAATATAGATAAGTGAATCGTGTGAGTTTTGTTTTTGAAAATATTAGGAAAGGAAAATAATAGTTCGCCAAACTATAGTAACTATTATTTCGAATGAATAAACAGCTGTCGAGGAAAATGGAAGGCAACAAAATTGTCGTAAAACTGAAAAGTGATTTTGCAGAGACTCGCATCCGTGTCGGTTGGCATCGGTTTGTTGTCGCTTGTAAATCATACGCTTTTGACAGGGAGCAATCGACGCGCCACTTAATTTACGAGCTACGCATTACGGCTCCGCAGCAGCCTGAAATGACGCTGGTCGGTCCACTCAGCCTCTAATCGTCCTTGCTACACAAGTACCACCAGAATCGGACGGCTCGGAAGCCCAAATTGCCGGAGATTTATGCCGCCGTCGACACCTGCGTTAATCGGCTAATCTCGCGCTGTCTCCCAACCATTATATATTTAAATTACGATTAAATATATATATATATAATCGTAGTTAAGCGTTATTTATCTATATAATTTACAGCGGATAAAGTATTCGCACGCGATAGATTTCTTGGAGTAAATTTAGATATAAAAGAAAGTATCTATTTTAAGAAAAATCCATCAAAGCAGAATGTTTTCCTATTAAACAAATTTAATTGAGCAAATCTTAGTGAGTGAATACTTTTTTTTTACTCACTGTATATTTAAATTACAATCATACGTTAATTTAAGTACATAAATGAAAGTTCTGTTTTAAGAAAAAAATATATACTTTCAAAACAGACTGTTTTCTACTTTAAGAAAACTTAGTTGAGAAAATGTGGGTGTGAGAATACTTTCTTTAACACGATATAATCAAGTGTGCATTTAAGAAAGGAGTGTCCGAGTTTGAGAAGCATCGGTGATGGGGGAAGAAGGGAGCGCCTGTCAATTTCCCTCAATGATTCTAGCATTAAAGGTCTCTCAAGTTTTAGGTCTTCCCTTCCCTTAAGCCTGCAAAGTAGATTATCATCTTAACAGTTGCCTGCGAGACTGTTTACACGGAGATAGATCCCCATAATGCCTTCCACTCTGTTACTTATCACACTCCGATGCAATGGCACGAGTCTAACAGATTTGTCTAGACAGAGTTAAGCGAAATTCGTGTCGAGTGTCTCTCGTTATCCTTGAAAGTGAGCTCGCTCCATTTATCTTTGCTTCTCGATAATTAATCGTTACATACTTCTTCTAAGTAATTTACGAGGATCTTCCAATGCATTAACTTTAAATCGATTAGGATCCAAATTCGAATTCAGAGAAACTAAACAATGATCTGGTTTTCTAAATAATCAAACTTCCAAGGATTAATTCGTAAGAATCTTCCTTTGCATTAACTATAATTCAGTAAATATACAAATTCTCAAAGATTTCAATTGACAATATTTAATATAAAAGGGTAGTTTAACAGAATGGGAGCGCAAAGGTGTAGAGCGATTGGTTTTGTCGGGGTAATCGTAGCTGAGTCATTGGATCGCAGCTGGCTTGGAGATGATCGGATCGGAAGGTAGAGAAGCGTCGCCCGGTCAGGTCGAGGCTGACCCCTCGAAGCTGGCCGAAAACGTTACCGTTTCTGAGTGACGTCTTCATGTCCCGCTCTGCGGGGCATTCCTCCTTCTCATTGTCCGTTTGTTCGTTCGTCCGTCACTCCACTGGCACTCTCGGTGCCGGCGGCCGCCGCGACGGCAACCCCCCGTTGTCGTCGTTGCCAGTGCCGTCGTTCGCAGCGTTCACCTTCCCACTTCTCGCCGACAACGCGCCGAGAAAACTCTACCTCGACAACACTCACCGAACCGCTCCGCTCTCCTTAAAAAGACTATCAAGACACGCTTCGCCAATAAGTAACTCGACCTGGGAATTCTCCGTTCGGTGTCACTCAATGATTCTCTGCCCTCGTTCGCTGAGAAAAGTCGAGCACGACAACATTGTTCGAAATGCTCCGCTTACAAAAAAATATCGAGACTTTGGGAATAAATAAGTCGATCTGACATGTCAATCATTTCTGTGCCGTTGTTCGTTCTGAAATGTCGAGCACGTTGTCTGAATCGTTTTGTTTAAACAGGATTGTTAAACTGTGGAATCTCGTAGACAAATTTCTAGTATTCAGTTGTGTGAGAAATTATTACGAGTTTAAAGTGATTGTCATTAATTTATGTAAGTTTTGTCCCACTGGAGTTCAGGTTAGTGAAAATTTGGTTTGAAATATTGTTAATAGTTAGTCGTATTAAAGTTGTTAAACGAGTTATTTAGAATTGCAGGATTTTTAATACTCGACTTCGGGTTTGTGAAAAATCTTTAAAATAGTGTAAAATAATGTAAAATCGACAAAAGTGAACTTTTCTGATTTCATAATAATTTCGTATTAACATAGTAGAACAAATTTCTTTACATTCTAACAATTTACTCATGCGAGGGTGGAAATATGCTTCATAAATTAATATTCTATTTAACTGGTTCACCTTTTTCATCTTGCTGGATAAGACCGTTTTATCAGTCGGTAATTACCGCCTGACAGGAATATCAATCGTACCGATCAATTTTTGAATTACGAGAAACGAGTCCTTCGACCTGGTAATCGCTTTGCATATATCGAATCTTATCTAGGTAATTGGGATTAATTTACTGGCTTCGTTTCTACATCTCCCACGCGTACTTTCATTATTCTATTTCGAGTCCGTAAACTTGAATCGTGTGACACAATCCGCCGGATATTTAATAATATCATTTATACTACTTTACATAATCCAACATAATCAAAAATAAAATCGCTATCTTTAGTATTACAAAATCACAAAAGACAGTATTTCGCACAAAGAAGAACTAATTCTCATAACTTGAATATTTTCGCAATAGGCTCGAAGACTTATCAACTATTTCAAGTATTTCATATTTTAAATCATATTCGCTTGAACAGAGTTGAAGTTTCTGGTATTTCTTAGATGGCAGTGGCACTCGTGGATTATTATGAGAGCAAGTTGTATGAAGGAGCGCGTTATAGTTTGGCCCGACACACGCCACGACTGCTTTTCCAAGAATCGATGTCAACATTTCCGAGTCGGCGGGGCTCCGTCGCCTTTGTGCGAAAGTCCTGATTTATAAGACATTATAGCCGGCGACCATTACGCCAGAGTGTACAGTAACGAATCCATAGTACTCGCAACCTTCCAGTCACTATTCACCTAGCAGTCATTGGCACACACCTACGAGACTGGTTTAAAGTTAAAGTCAGCCGAGTACTTCTCAAGCGTTTTTCTGGCTCCGACGGATTTTCGGCTGATCGACGCGAAGCCGATCATCCACCGAATGAAACTATTCCAAGAGTGATCAAAAGTAGAATTTACTAGGACAATTTTGAGATTTGCGTGCAAAGGCATCCATTAGTAGAATTAGTCTTTAATCTGTCAAAGGTCTTTGTAGACTTTGTAGACATTTCTCTAATTGTCAACTAGTACGACTAATAATTCATTAATATAATTAATCCTGTAGATCCATCAGACAAAGTACTTTAATACTTGGAAAACTTGCCATCCTCGTTACTTGTCGTTTGTTACTAAGAGCGATTTAAAAATCTTTTAAACATTCTGCGCAATTGCCCTGTTTTACAACGCGTTCTCTACGACTCGCATTTATTCCTACTCGAAATTCATTTAATTTCCTCCTAACAATTATCTGCATTACTCCACACTAATTTCTCTCCTTCAAATTAATTCCAATAAACTATCTCCTAAAACAACATTTCGACAAACTCCAACTACCATTGCATCACTCATACTAAAAAGAAAAACTAGAAAACTATAAAAACCAATCCATTCAATTTCCCTCCTACGATTTCGATGACCCGCAATTACTGTGGGTTGCGGCAGATTCATTTTTCCAGGATTCACAAGCATTGGAGAGTAGCCGTTTGCGATTGCCGGCGGGCAATGATGGTAGTGCGTTGTGCTGATGACGATTAGCGGTGATGACTGCGCGCTATCCCAGTGAACACAGTGCGTTACCGCTACCGCGGTGCCTTACTGCTACCATGTACAATCACACTTGTGGCACAGACACACACACACACAAACATAAACACATTGAAAGAGCGGCATCATACAAGGAAGAGAGATGAGCAGACTATCTCTGAAGAAAAGGCGTATACCAAGAAAAAGGTGGCAAGCTTGAAGAAAGAGAGAGAGATCGACGAGCGAAGGAGACAGAAAGAGACACAAAAGGACTCTTTAATTGGCCACAATTAACAGGACCAGTCGGCGATCCGCTACCGTGTCAGACGAGATGGGAGAATAGCCGGCGGTGACTTTTGGGGCCAAGCCTATTCCAACAGCGCGCGAGATCACCACCGTCGAATCATTCGCTGCCACGATGACTAGCAATCACTTGGTGCCGTAATGCAACTTAATTGAGAAGCTCGCGAAACCTCTCATAACGCCGCCAGACGGTATACAGGCGATCATCTCTGGTGAAGTGTAAGACTGTAACAACTAATAATGATTTCGTGTTTCCATTTATCATTCGCGTCACTTTGAAATTACGTTTGGTGATCAATTAATTAGTGTATACAGAGTAATATATTTATGTTGGAGGTAGTAAGAATTTTTAGATAGTGTTAGATTGAAACGAGTAATAATTATTTCGTGATTTTATTTGTCGTTTGTGTTACTTCGAAATTACGATTGGTGGACATTTATTGAGACTCGTTAGTTATGTTATTGTTCATATATTATACAATAACATTATGAATACCAACAGAAATTCATAGCCCTGTACAGTACTTTCTTATCTCAAGGAAACTATTAAAATTCATCATTTGTAAGGAATAAATTATCCCAGCATCAACATAATAACATTACAGTACAACTTCTACACTATTATCATTAAACATTGACACAACAAATAATATTTACAACAACTAACAACAGTCTACTCCAGCAAATTTCGTTCCGACGGTAAGATCACCGGTTTCGTAGCAGCTAGCGCGGCGACTGAAATGATAGTCGATGATATTCGTAAACCAAGTGAGAATGATATCATCGGGTCATGAAACGTACGTCCGCTCCGCGGGAGCTGTCTCGTAAAGGATCCGAATTCAATGGGACAGAGGAAGGCGGCCTCTGCGGAAAGTGGGAATCTATTTTCCGAAGAGGGCTGGAGCCGATCAGTTTCCACTTGACGGCACTGATCGCTCTCCGGGGCGTGTTCGGTGTTGCGTCGGGGCGGACACCCGACTTTTCGAAGCAATTCACGACAGTGAACCTATGCCTTTTTTTTCTATTAGGCTAGTCTAGCCCTTTGATCGTCCGGTTCTCTATGCTTCGTCTCATTCATATCACTCCAATGAATATCATAACGGTATCACTCGAGAAACTCTGCTACTGTCAAGCGGTGTTTTTCGAAGTTTATTCGGTGCAAGATTAGTTTCATCATATTTTTATGCTGGAATATTCTTGGAACTTTCATTATTTCTCATTGTGATAATTGATCTGGTCTTTAAGGATTCTAGAGAATAATTTTAGAAGACTTTTACTTTTCTATTGGACCTTCGTTCAGGCTTTAATGTAATTTTTAATAGATTAATTTAATAGTTAAAAGTCATTGCTTCAAAATTGTACGGTGTACAAAATATTGTAGAAAATAACAACAGTGAATCTATGCTTTTCTATTAAGTCTCCGGTTCTCTATGCTTCGTCTCATTCATATCACTCGAATGAATATCGTAACGGTATCACTCGAGAAACTATGCTACTGTGCGGCAGAGTTCTTATAGTAATTTTATCGTCACAGGATTAATATAATAGTACATACTACAACAACGTAATACAACTATTAATTAAGATAATGCAAACTATAATACAGTTAAATATCTTAATTGACATTAATATCAACAATGTCTTACTAGTAAATTAATTAACTATCATAAAGATTCAAGTTAAGACTAAGTTATTCGTACTTCCAACCACGAACCAATCATATCTCACTGATACCACCATTAATGAACCAATCATATTTCACCAGGCTTCATTACAAACAATTGGCATCCTCGAAATCCACGGTATTCATATTTATTCTACGAGCGAAGTATCAAAGTGTCGCCAGCAAAGCTGAACGAAATGCTAGTCGACACGGCTCGCTAATATCGGAACATCACCATAGAATAAAAGCACTCGGGGAATATTAGAAACTCACACTAATCTAACAAGGAACGAGTAATTGTGTACGTGTTCGACGTTCCACAATGGCAGATGTGTGTGCGAATGTGTTGTTAAAGGCACGGTACGAATTAACAACAAGCAGTGATATTCTAGGAAAAGGGGACGCCAGCAAATATTTACGACGATCACTCGAATCGTAAGCAGACGATAGTAACTACTGAATTCTAAGGAGGAAGGCATTTTCACGGCTTAACCGTCCGAATGGGCTCTCATTTACTCGGCCCGATCGAGAAGAACACGCCAGGATGAACACGCAGCGGGTGGCCGATGTGTCCAGATCTCTCCAGAGAATTTCATCCCGAAGGGTTCCATCCGGAACCAATTCCAATCGCGGCCTGTGTTTACGCATTCCACATGGTGCAAAGAAAAAGGAATATGGTAGAGATTTCACGCGGGAGATCCGAGTAAAATCATTTTTGAGACCTTCCAGTCTTTAGCGGAATTGATGGTATTATAGATTTTGAGAGTATGTTGGATGTAGATTGGTCGATTTTTAAATGGATGATTAATGTTGTTGGAACTTGGTTTATGAGAGCGTTTTAAATTCTATTATATTAATTTCTATGTTTCGTCATTTCTTTTGTTATCTCAGAAACTTTCTTTCAAAGTTTCAATCGAGTCTTAGGTACTCCAAAGTACGTAATAAAGACACAATACTACTTAATACAAAATTAGCTTAGTTTGCATAACAAACAAGAAGCTTTTTACACGAAAGAAACCCTGAAACTTAATTCCTATACTTCAAAATCTCTTCAGTACTCTCAGAAACTTTCTTACAAACTTCCAAACGATTGTTACATCTTCAAAAAGATCCAATAGAGATTCAATACTACTTAATACAAAAAAACAAGCCTACCTTTCCCGGTGGCAGGTGAACTCAGCGACACAGTGCCGCTCGCAGTCCTTCCTGTGATTCTCCTGGAACTCCTGGAACTCCTGGAACTTATTTCGTCCGTCCTAGCTACCACTGACGTACTTCCCAGCAGAGCGGAAGTCTTTACAACTTCCTTTGCTCTTCCGGTGCGTTCTTAGACTGCCTTTCTTTTTCTTTCAATTTTCTCAGAGTCTCTCTCTCTCTCTCTCTTTCTTTCCCTCTCTTTCTCTTTTTCTTTGTCTCGTCACTCGCGTTCACGGACACGTCTCCCGAGGGATGTTGCGGCGGACACTTAAAGACGAGAGAAGAAGCGCGGCCGAACTCGATTGGTGTGCCGCGCGCGACTACTTGTGTTCGGTACCCTTTCGACTTCGACTTCGACTGGCTCGATCGAGCGTGTCACACTGCTCTCGTGGTGCGTGGAGAGTAGCAGCGGCCGCCGCCAATCGCGTGCAATCGTGCTCGATTCCTGCTTCGACGAGCCTCGCCGGGCTGCAGCGAGTAGTATGAGCCGGCTGGCTACGACGAGCAGACTACTCCGGAGCGGCAGGATCCACTCGGTCCGACCGACACTGACTGAATCCCCTTGCGAGAATTGTCTTCCAACGTTTTCTTCAAGTATTTCAACACGCAAAGGATTCTTTACTGGAGTTTACGATGGAGAATAGTTTTGTCCAGTCTCTCGACGAAAGCGGACGTCGCTGGGAACGACGGTGCGGCGGACGTTGGACGACGACGAACGACGCCTTTGCTTCCTGGTAGCGCCACTCGATAGCGCTACTCTCTCTCGTCCTGGTCGCTCTCGCCGCGCCGGCACGTCCTCCGGCCCTCGTCCCTTCCAGGCGAGCGTATATCCCCTCCACTTGCAAGCGTTCCAGCCTCTCTCGAGCTGGGATAGTTCTCGGGAGCGCGCACCTCCGTTATGCACACAGACACACGCGTGTCTGAAAAATCGGAATCGACCTCTCCGCTCTGCCCACCGCTGTCCCACCCTGTTCGGATGCTGCCCGATCTTCTCTCTCTCTCTCTCTCTTTCTCTTTCTCTCTCGTGGAGGAAGCGAGGAGATTGCGCGCAGACTCCCCTGTTTCGCCCTCGACTCCCTCTTCGTCCCTTTTCATCTACCAGATCTGTCTTTATCTCGCTACTGTGGAGATGAGATTTCTCTCTCGCTCCCTCTCGTTTGGTCCAGCGCGCTCAGCCCACCGACTCTCCCGCGTCGAATGGAGGCCGCGCTCGCTCTTGGCAAGAATCGAACGTTCGTTCACCGGGAGAACGCGAGAATACAGCTTCATGGGAGAAGAGGGAAGATCTCGTGGAAATCCCGCTCTCCTGGTTTCCGCTCTCCTGATTCACGGTGGGAGTACAACCTCCTCTCGCTTGATGGACACGCGCGCGCCGGCCAGGAACGACCCGGTGCCGCTGTCCTTCCTGCGTAAACAACGATAGAACACTCGGCCTCTTCGTATGTATTCGTATATCTCACTGCTATGAGATGCAAATGCTAGGAAAGAGAAGCCAGCATCCAATACCTCCCCCTGCTGGACCACTTACCCCGGCGACTGGTTCGACAGATTTTCCTTGACACTCGACGAAATCTTAGTAGGGATGCATAAGTAAACTGCAAATCTTACTCATTCTCTTTTGCAGCATCCCACTTTCCTCTCCATTTCATCTCAAGCGAGTGGTACTCTAGGAACTAGAGAGCCAGTTGGCAAACTGTTGTTCAGTAGTTGGACTCTCCTAACTCGCGGTAAGTTGCGCGACAACTTGTACTGCAATTGGACCGCCAAGCGTCCCAGCATCCACTCTTGGTCCACCGAGTAGTAGTCTCTGCCTGCGGTGATCTTTGAACTACACGCAATGTTTGGAAGTTTCGTCGTGGATTTGGTAAAACGTGCGAAACCACTAAACGCCGGGTAGAAGCGAGTATCGCCCGGTGATAGCTTCGCGTATTCCTCTCTTTCTCTCTCTCTCTGTAACATTGGATGCTGCGTGCTTTCCACGATCTCTCATCTCTCTTCATCTCCCTTTCTAGTTCTCTCTCTCTCTCTCTCCCTGAAATACATACACATAGAATACACGATGGTGCGGTTGGGGTCGTTCCCTCGACGCGGCCGGGCGACGAGACGACAAAGATGGAAAAGGAGAGCGCGCAGCCTCCGCATGGACCAAAATGGCCGGGCGGCCGTCGAGCGATTGGCGGCTTGGAGCTGGTAGGGGCGTGGTGGACCCATAAACTCGATACACCTCGGCCACCGTTCGCCGATAAAAATCAGGATATGCTGACGGAAGTAGGGGTTTCCTCTGGTGGGGAGTTCGCCGACGAGGGAGAGAGAACGATCATTCAATAAACGGGTGAAAGAGAGAGGGAAATTCATGGTTGAGGGAACGAAGGGGAATTCGTTGCGCCTTTTCAAGGGGTACGTTGCCACTGGTGGGATAGCAAACTCTTGGTGGGGGAAGAGAGTTTTTTATGGATCTCTTGCACCTTTCTCCCTTGTGCTTTGCTAGCTCTGTCTTTCTCCAACTAACCATTTCTACGTGAAGTATACGTCTGTACGTGTCGGCCGTAATGTACCGGTGCTCTCCCAGGCTATGTGCGACGACAGTTACCAACGACAGTCAAGCTACGTGTATGAACTTTCTCTGTGTTGGTGAGCGTCGCTCGCCCCGCCGTGTACTTCTCCGATTGTCATTAAGGGAGATGCTAATTGGGGGCGAAACCGGGTCGCGGCAATCGCGTCCAGTGTACTGAAATTATTTTGCCCCTCCTCTTTTTTTTTCCAGATTTTATTCTCGATGCGAGATCTCTCTCTTTCTCTCTCTCTCTCTCTCTCTCTCTCTCTCTCTCTCTCTCTCTCTCTCTCTCTCTCTCTCGGCGATTGCCGCTTTGCCAAGCAGTATTTTATAGTTGCTAAGTGAATGCTACGGAATTTAGGAATGATTACTTTGGATAGGAAATTTTCGAACGATCTAGTTTTTAATTATCGAGCTTCATTTGAATTATTGTTTGTTATGACGATTATATAACTAAGACTAGTTTGCTTGTTCCTTTTATAAGAAAAGCGAGTGCCAATAGAGAATCTAAAAGGACGTTTGCATCTCCAACATCGACAGGATCGAAATTCAAATCCTTGTCTGCTTACAAACATCATTATCCACTTACGGATCTCGGAATCCTCGAGCAGTGGGCACGCGCCGCTCTCCTTTCTCTTTGTTACCCAAAAGACTCTTTTCCAGAATTCACCGAAACATCGAACAACCCTTTCAATTCTCTCTAACATTCCCTCGAAGGACATGCCCTCCAATTCCAGCATTGTGTTAATATCATCGAGTAATTGCTTGAGAAATCCATCCAAGTAAATTTAGCCGGCGGATGGGAAGTGTAGCGGAATTGTTGAAAACATGTTTTGGAGGCTTGCGAAAGGGCAGACACGGCTTGTTTGTTTGTATTTACGAGACAGTGTTGGTCCGGGTGCGGCTGAAGGGAGAGAATGGGTGTATCGTGTTCCCAATTGTATGGGAGGCCATGGAAGCCAGGCGGTGTGTGTTGTTCCTTCTCTCTCTCGTTTGGTGCGGTCGATCTCTTTGCCAGAGAAGATATGTCTACCTTCGCTGTTACCCTAGGAAAATCGACTGTCAGCTACCAAAAGAAATGTCACAATATTCGCCACGTCTGCCGCGTCCCTTTGCCTTTCTCTCCTCATTCCATACAACTGTCCCAGCCAGGTCGCGTCAACAGATTGTCGGAAAACATGTCCTAGCTATCATAGTCAGAATTCTTGCCAACTCGATCTTTCAAGGGATGTTTTGTTGAGCGAGACTATTTGTGTACGATGATCTATCGTTATTGTTTGTAACGATTATTAATAAAGGGAATTAATAAGATTGGAAATGTGTACTTGCTTTTTGTACAAGTACTTTCAGTCGAACTCCAAATTCAGTAAGTAATACTTAATAGACATAGAAGCATTAATTGCTTCGTCCATATAATAAGAATATAAATCCTTCCGATTTTAAAGGGCGAAAACAGAAAGATCTATCGTAATGTTGCGTGACAAAAACCGATTCATCATTGTCGTAGAACTATAAACGAACAGTAGCGATGATTCCAATGACGTCGAAATCCTTTAGCTCGCATCTGCCAGAACGATTGGCATGGCGTGTCCTTTCTAGAAGGAAAGGAGCGTGTCCCGGGCGTGTAGCGGGCGAGGACACGCGGTTGCCGGCGTAATCCGACGTCCGAATGTTTGACAGAATAATTTTCACGTTAGCGGGGTGCATTATGCGCCTTTATGCTCTCGGCTGGGCCTGTGCATTGTCGCCGGAATAAGCCGTATCCCACACCGTACGGCCCCCTCGGCTTTTATGCGCTTTTGCGCCTATATCCTGCCCGCACAAAAACCAACCTCCGCCAACAGAGCAGACCCCCTTTTCTCGACCTCCCCCCCCCCACCACTCTAGTTCTTCTTTTCGCTAGAGCACTCGGCTCTATCCGACAACTCTAAGAAAGCTATGCTAGGAACTCTGCCAGTATGACAGTGAAACCTATGAGATACAGTGAGCGACTGGAATCGATGACAAGTATCCTTTCGTCCTGTATTCTCACCCTTGCCTTGCGATCGAAACTTTTGAACCCTGTTTAAAATGGATTTTATCTTGATTTTATCTTGATTTTTTGGTTTTTCGGTCATTTCTGGGAGAAGTATGAAAGAAAATAAAGTATGTGATGTGACACAGTGAGGGACTGGAATCGATGACAAGTATCCTTTTGCCCTGTATTCTCACCCTTACTGTGCAATCGAAACTTTCCAAGGAAGTTTAACTGGTTCTGCTTTCAATCTTGATTCTTTTGGTTTTGAGTTTCTTTGAATCCTAATAATACAATGTATTTGTATTATTGGGATTATTTGTTATTTGTTTTCTGGGAGAAATATGTTTCTTTTTATCTTGGAATCAAGCCGCCCTCTAAAACGCTCCTTTACCTATTTCTGTCTTGATCTTGCTTCGAATTTCTTGAATTTCCGTGAGTACCCAACAATGCGGCGATATGAAATCGCTTTTATTGATTTCTGACAGAAGTAGATCCTTATGCTTTTATCTTTCTTCTTCGACTGTTCCCAATAATGCGACAATATTAACTTCTTCTATCGCTCTATTTATTACAAATCATTCCAAATTACATGCGAAACGGATTCAGTGAAAAATTCAAAATACAAACGATCAGCATCGAAAAACATTGAACCCAAACTATCATACATTCACCGCACATTCCATTCAGCGAGCATATAAGTAGAATAAGTTGACTTTTAGCATTTCGCCAACAATTGACAAGTCGCCGATAGATCTGAAGAAATGCCGGCTCTAAAAGGTGCCACCAACAATACAGCGATAATACAGGGCACTCAGAGCTCTTGGATTTCTTAGCTATTTATAAGATGGGAGATCGTAAGTAACGAAGCTGATGGACCTCGAGCGATAGATATTTCGTGCTCGGTGGGGGGACAAGCGAGAGAAGTGCGTCTTGGATGGAAGGGATTGCTGCGGTGTCAACCACGAGATCGTAGAGATCAGTGGTCCTTCTCTCCTTCTCGACGCGTCACTCGACACCAAATCAGACGGAATCTGTCAAAAATCTGTCACCCTCCGACAATGGACCAGAACCCCTCGTCTCTCACTCACCCTCTCTCTCTGTCTCTGTCGAAAGAAAGAGAGGAAAGGAGAAAGAGAAGAAGGTGTTCTCCCTTTCCCACTTTAGCTGGGAGTCTTCTTTATCTCGGCTTTTACCTACAGCCTGAAATTAGACCGGAGGGAGAAAGTAAAGAAGAGGAGAACCCAGGAGAAAAAGAGAGAGAGAGAAGGAAAGTCGTCGGCGAGTGGAATGTAAGTAGGTGGGCCCTTGCCACCTATATTTGACACGTTTCGGCCCAATAAAATAAAATGCTCGCCTCGCTGGAATGCAGTCTCCCTCGGACCGCGAGAGACAGAGAAGCACCCTCCTCCGCCTCCATCCGACTCTTCAGAGAGAGAGAGAGAGACCTGGAATGTTACATTCTGGGTCGTGTGAGTCCTCTCGCACACCGATGCAAAGGTATCCCCGTGTCGAGCCTGTCATGGATGTTGTATTCGACCGATTCGGATGCACCGATTTTCATCGAACTTGGAAAATTTTCCAAATTCTTCGGTCAGAATTAAGATTTTGTAATAGGAACACAGAATGTGTGAGGAGGTATTTTTCAGGTGTGACGTCACGAAAATTCCAAGAATTTCGATGACGTCACAGTGTCCGAATACCTCCTCGCGCATTCTATGCTCCTGTTACGAAGTTGGACATTTTGCCGAAATTTTTCCACTGAAATTGAGATTTTGTACTAGGAACATAGAATGTGTGAGGAGGTATCTTTCAGTTGTGACGTCACGAAAATTCCAATATCCTAATACCTCCTCGCACATTCTATGTTCCTGTTACAAAGTTGGAAATTTTTCCGAAATTTTCCCACTGAAATTGAAATATCTTAACAGGAATACATAACATGCAAGGAGGTATTCGAATCCTGTGACGTCACTAAAATTCCTGGAAATCGCGTGACGTCACGAGGATTCCTGGAATTTTTCCGAATGTGAACTTCGAAAATTGTCAGCCAATTTCCAAGTCAAACGAAGGAAGGAAATGTTTTCGAGAGGAGGGTTTTATCTTGATAGACAATATATAAAACTTTGTGAGTTTGAATTGGTTTTATTCAATGCGAATGAGTTGTATATCGTTCTTACATAATAATACATATCTAGTTTTGATTTTTACAATATTTGGTGTTAAATAAAATTGTTCTATTAATTTTTAAAGCTAGAAGTAGAATTTAATAATACAGGCTAATTGACTTAATCATTGGGATCGCCATGGTGTCTGCGAACAGGATACCGAGAAAGGATATAGCGACAATTTGCAGTGTTGAGCATCTTCAGAGTCGACGAGACAGAGCGAATCAGAAGTCCGAATGACTCGCCAGAAAACTACGTTGGTCCTTTCTACCCTCTCGACATTTACATCCGCCGGGATAATCCGATAGTCATCACCCTCTTCCTCTCTTCCAGATGTGTTTGGGAGGAGGCTTGTTTGTACGGAGATGCGAGGGACAGATATATAATCTAGTCAATTTGACACCCTCATCGAGGCTCTAATGGCCGCTTTCAACCCTGGACGGACCAGTTATGCCACAGAAGACATCCGAGGCTGCGTGTCCCGACCAAATGACTGGACGTCATCGCTCGGCGTCATAAGTTTTTAACGCGAGCAGGCGCCTTCGTCCTGGCGAGTTTGCGCTCTCACCCGGTTTCTTCTACGCCTGAAATCTTCAAGGAACCGGGGAACGAAGGAACACGCGTTGCTTGAAACTTGATTTACGAGTTCAACTTCTCTTTTTCTGGATTGGTGACGATCGCCGTGGGCACTGTGTGCAATGACACTTCCGTGTACTTCTTTCGAGGAAGGAACCTGCAACGGAGAATGCATCATCGTAATTTGGCCGAGCAAAATAATCGAAATATAATAATCGAACGAAGGATATGGAACAGCATTGATTACTAATGATTCAACCGACAGAACATTACCTCCTAACGATCGGTGGGTAGTGGTTTCGATCGATGTCAGCGAGACTCTGCGCCCCGAATAGGAAACTACAGATGGTACCGATAACCATGACGATCACGAAACCAGCGAGCGTATAATACATGAAGGAGATGGTGTAGAGGACGAAGGGCTTGTCGTCGGGATCGACGAACGCCGGTGGCTCGGTCGTGGTCGCGTTGAAGAGACTTTCCACCTTGAGGCAGTCCCGAGTGGATGATGGAAGCGGATTGAATACGAGCTTCCGCTGTGCCATATTGATTTGAGCGCCGACGATGATCCAGACCATAAATACCATCGAGACTAAACCACCGACAACGGCTCCCCTTGTGGTAGCCCATGGTATCAGCATGCCGAGAGTAAAAAGGCCTAACATTGCTCCGGCAGTGATCCCCGTAAGACTGAGCGAGACCTGAAAGATATCGCCCAGCTGGTCCACTACGAACACCAGCGTCACGCAGATTAGCCCGAGGATGACGACAGTCACCTGAAAGGCATTTTCCATTTCGTTAATCCTTGGAACTGAGATTATGCAAATTTTTACTTGCTCCATTAACTAAAGACTATCTATCAACACCTGTAAGATGTTAATTTCCTAGCAGTCACAGCTCTTTAATTATAATTCGAATTTCGTTATATTTCCATGAATTCCTATTTCAGCAATCGTCACTATTGGCATTATGCTAATTCCAATGAATTTCTTCACTGGCTTGCATTAAATCACGATAAGAGTAAAGACTGTGCCAAATTCGGCACTTAGTAGTGAAAAAGATAGAGTTACGGGACTGGTACGAACGACAAATCGAATACTATCAGCACTATTGAACTTTTTAAGTACTAGATTCATCACCTTCATAATATTAGCCGCTCTACTCTCTTTATTGCTACTCTCCGGTAGCCAAGGATCGATGAAATCCTCGTAAATGGTACCGGCAGCAGTGTTCAAGCCAGCGCTCATCGTCGAAAGACCAGCGCTCACCAGACCAGCCAAGAACAAACCGGGAAGTCCTGGGATTTCCGCTGCGACGTCCAGCACGTAATACGGCAACAATTGATCGCTCCTGGCGATCACCTAGAATTATACAAATGATTCCTGAATTCAAAATACTTCGGAGACTCTGGAAAGAGAAATGTAAGTCTGGAGATACATACATGAGCCGCTATGGGGTCGCAGCTGTTATACCTGGCGTACATAGTTAGACCAGTAAACACTGACGCCCATTTAATAATCACCATCCCGACAGCCATGAATGCAATGGTTCTGCGCAAATGTTAGATTGTTTCAACTTTATACTCTTTAACTGGAATTTGAATGATTCTTTTAGTAATGATAGCTTACGACTTACTTATTAGCCTCGGTGATACTTGGCACCGCCAGAAATCTTTGCATTGATACTTGGCTGATGCCAAGCCCGGATAGCCATGTCATCGTCATGCCAATACTCATACCCCAGAAGGAGTTGCGCGCAAAAATACTTGGGTCCATGCTGGAAATGGAAAAGAGACAGAACTTTTGATTAAAAGAGTAACAAGAATTTCGATGTACTTTTAATATTTTTTATGTTAACAGTCTTCTTACTTCCAAAACTGGATCCGGCTACCTTCCGTAGCGATTTTCCATGTATTGGAGACACCACCGACTGCCAAGGTGCCAAGAACCACCACTGCGAAAAGACTGCCGATGGTGACCAGCATTTGAACGGTGTCCGCCCATACAACCGCCTTAAGACCTCCCTGGAAATTATTCGCCTATTATTATAACATATAATTGTATAATTAAATCCCCAACGTGTACATTCAACTTTAATTGTGTCCCTTTACGAAATTGTAAGGAATTAGTTTCTACCCTTGAACCCTCACCTAGCTTACGAGATAAAACAAAGGAAAAATCCCAGATATGATAATGATGTGTACTTAATTACCCGCTCGCTGTATACAACCCATTAAGGCTTTCTGGCGGAAACATTTCCCGACATCAATCAAGCGAAAGAAAACTGAACTTGACACCCTAAGATACCGACTAGCTTCAACTGGTATCCACCAAATTAAACCATGCAGATAGGCACATAGTACAGGAATGCAAACAACCGTGTTTAATTGTTTGATAAGACAGACAGAGAGAGGGAGAAAGAATCGCGTGCATCAGAAGTTGCAAATCTGTCTCCACGTGTGTTCTTCCCACGTGCTACCACTTAATACCTATGTTACTTAATAATACATATAGTGTCACAGTTTCTAATAATGGAAGCCAATCCCCAAGCATGCGTCATGAACACGACTACTCGAATCATTTCTTTCAATTTTTCTCAAAGCCTTATACGCTTTAAGTTAATTAATAATTAAAAATTTTAATTAGTGGAAGTACTTACAATGGTCGTGTAAAAGATACAAACGATGCAGATGACTGGAGTAATCAAATGAAGATTGATAGCCGTCGCCTGGGAAAAAGCGAGTGCCGGCACGTAGATTATCAAGGGAATGTATATAACTAGCGAGACGGTGTAGAGGAATGACGCCAGCAATCGCACTGGCCGGGCGAACCGCATTTCCAGGTACTCGAAGGTGCTCGTCAGTTGGAGTTGGTGGAATACTGGCATGTAGATCAACGAGATCAAACCGCAGGATATGAAGGAGGTGAAGATACACGCTGCATACTGGGTACCGAATTGATAGACTTCCGATGGGATACCAAGAAGGGAGACGCCGGATATGTGGCTGAAAATCATGAGAATCCAACATTACGAATGTCCAACCGATATAAAAATGACTGTCTATTGCAGTAATGTAATAAACAATTTAAAAGAACTATGACTGCGAAAAGTATTAATTCCTCAATTGTTATGGGGTTCTGACAGATTTGACTATATGTTTTAATTTTATAAGCAATTTCCAACTAAATTGATAACTGAAGTACGAATGTTTGATAATTACTACTGTAATCTTAGTTAACTTTATTCCGTTTATCGAGCACGGAAGCGCATGACTTTACTTTACGATGAGTTGTCATGTGATCGTGTACAAACTTTACGTACCTAGCGATTAAGCTCATACTAACGGGGAAACAGGACATGGTTTTACCACCGAGTAAATACTCGGTGGTGTTGTCCTGCTTCTTCTCGAAGCAGCCGAAGTATATCCCGATGAGGACGCTGATTCCGAGAAGACCAGTGAAAAGAGAGTAATCGGTCCACCCGAAAGTCAACTGTTTCAGCTCATGGCCAATGAGCGTCCGGACCGTGGCGTTTTCCATCCTGAAATCTGCAATTCTTCTCTTACGTCCACGTAAAATTGACAGATTCGCGTGTCGAGTTTTCGTTACTATTATAAAAGTATAAGTGTATAACATAATTATAACGAGAATGATTAAACCGCATCGATGTAACAAATAAGAATCTACCGGACGTGTTGATGAAAATGTGAAAGATTAATACAAGCGAGGAATGTGTGATCCCATGATATAAAAGTTTACAAAGAGTTTCGATACTTACGTTTCTATTAATTTATCTATCTCGATCACGGAAGTTCCAGCTATTGCTGGCCAAAATCGTCGAATGAATGCCTCATCGACGGTTCCTGGGGAGACCCGTAAAGCGAGGGTCGCGCGCGCGCGGACGATCTTTAAAAAGTCACCCTCTTTCGCACCCACGATCTAATCATGCATTGGTTGGATGCAACGGGAAAAGTACCCGATGAAATCTGCATACCCACTGACGATGCTGATGTGCACTGGCATCCTATATGTTTGGCTGGCAGTGCACGTAATGGCAGTCTAATTTATGGTAGGCAGATAAAATTCAGAGACTGGCGATGTTGCGCAAATAGGTTGAGAGTACGGAGATCTTTAATTCAGCGCGTTTCGGCTGCACCTTGAGCCGTTTGGTGACCGATATCGTCGGCGACCTTGTTTGGCAAAAATGCGCAAGAGTTTTCGTCGGTCATATATCCTTCGTGATAAGGTGGAAGGCGAAGAAGGTGCGTAGGCGGACAGTGTTATGGTGTCAGCTGTCGATCCTGCACCATATGCAAAGACCATACAGTAGAGAGAGAGAACGAGAAAGAAGTAACGACAGCCGCAATAAATTGTTGAGACGCTTCTCAAACAGTTCCGTCTCTAGGACGATTTCGATTTATTGTCCGATGACGGGGCACGCTATCACTTTTACGGAACGATGCCAAACGCGAAAGGAGGGTCCCAAAGCTCAACGAGCACTTTTCTGCGAATATAAAACTTTGTATTTGACAACATTATCCCATATGTTATCTACATTACTTTACAATGTCGTACACTCCGTGTATTATCTACGGCATCTGTTTTTATTGGGACAACAGGGTGTCAGTGTGTTCCGTATAATAACCACTCGGTTAGCTGTTGCATCCGTTGTTGTCTCTCAAGCTCACTACAGTCACCAAGTAGTTCCTCTAAGGTCTTCTTATCTTCGGGACCCAAACGTGCCAAAGGATTTAGTGGACTGATTACCATGCTGGAGAGCGCAACGTCATAGTACAGAAACAACTGTAATGAGATTGATGTGTGAAGAATGACTGTGCGTGTTTATCTGTGGTTATCTATCCCCGCAGGAAATCATTGAAGGTACCTTGTTACTGAAAGTGTTATAAACGAGGCAAGAAGTTGGAACCCCGGGCGTTACATGGTATCGACCAGTGCAAAACGCTCGGACTGGTTCCTCGAACTGAAAACGCACGCTATTTTGCTGCTGATCGAGAATATAAGTTTGTCCGTCCCAAGCGCACGCAACAATTTCATCACAGCCATCGCCAGTTACGTCTAATCGACACAGCGCAAATATCTGATGATCCACTTGCATCGCCCTGAAACGATACCAGGTACGGCTAAATTTAGCTGACTGTAAATCAAGAAAAATCCGCTCCTGACGGACAGATTTAAAGACTAACCATAAAATGACTTCGTCTTTCACGAGCATGATGGTTCCGTCTAGTGTTGCAAGAGCATACGGCTTCGTTTGTTGTGATTCCTGTTGATCCTCCTCACTGCTTTCAACTTCATCTTCTTCATCATTATCCCCGAATTCATTGTTATCCAGAAGAGAGAAATCTTTATATGTTGGCAGCAAAGAGCCTTTATCGACTTCGATCTTGTCCTCGAATTCTCCGAGAATGATATTCCCACCAAGTACATTGCCATCTACTTGATCTACTCCAACAGTATCAGTAGCTTCTTTATTTGCGTCATGGGCGATAGTTAATTTGCTAGTTTTCTCTCCCAATGCATCGATACGATGTTTCAATAATGAATTCTTGTTGTCATTTGCGGATAACAATGTAGTTAATTTGGAATCGAGATCTCCTATAATCTCGGTAGAAATATTCTGGTTTCTCATACGAGATATACCGAGAGTTTGATAATCCACGCAGCTAGCCGCAGTTTCACTCGTTAATTCACAAGTATCTTCGTCCAGATGATGATCTTCGGGATTACATTTTATCCTCATGAAAGTGCCACCGGGTTGTGCCACTAACAGTGTTGGTGTTCCATCAGCAGCGTGCTAAATTAATTTATTTTTTAAATGAATCCTCGCATGCCTGGAGCCAAATGTCTCTAATATCAAGTGGAGAACACCTAAAGTTCAAATAAAGAAACTCACTTGCAAAGTAACTGTTCCGATTTGATTAGCACATTCCCACTTGTTCAATCCTACTAGTTTGCCAGTTCCGATGTCAAGATTACTAGACCATCGATAAGAACGAACCACACGATCCGTTAATCCAAGAATCATCTCATTCGCACCATCTTTATCCACGTCGGCTATAAGAACCACTTTCGTATTGGTTGGTATCCTTTGCACATGCACACATTGCATTTTCCCCGACAACTCATTGTTCTCGACAATTCCGTCCACTTGATCGGAACCTAATCAATCGAAATGGATAAGAATTCCACTTTCCACGAATACATAGAAAAAAAGCGGTACGCTTACCGAAGTTTAACTTAACGTTCTCTTGCTCGCTCTGATCTTTACCCGATGACTGCTGTGTCGATTGTACGTTAACGCTGCTGGGGTTGACGGATCTTGGACTGTAGAAAACATGCGCCCACCCGTCCCCGCAGATGACGACGAGCGCGTTCCTTCCATAATTGAAGATATCACCGATCGCTACACTAGTTATAAGTCCGAGACCCGAGATCTTTTGAAACAATTCCGAGCCCTGAATTCAACAGAATAAATATCAGTTGTCCAATAAGATTTTTAAAATCGATAAAAAATTGTATGACAATACGAACTTTAAATATGAAAAGCTCCCCTTCAGCAGTTCCCACCACTAGTTCATTATCCCCGTCATTATCTACATCACCTATCGTTAAGGCATGTCTGCAAACTGTCCCAGGTAGGTCCCACTGCAATCTCTTTACAAAACTAACTGCCCTCATTGTGAGATTAAACAAAAGCGAGCAGTATCCACTATGAATCTTATATGAATGTAAAAGCTAATGAGATGTTGAATTAGACTGCACAAGGGAACTTGGTGGTGAAGTTTGAAGTGCCTGCCAGCGGCTGGGTGGCCAAACTATATGAGTTGCCTTTGCTGTTACTAAACCAAGTGGGACTGGCCCAAAGGTATTAGAGTCTTTCGAAATTCTACTATTGTCTCCTTCTACCCAACAGTGGCCTTCTGGGACCTAAAGAAGAATGATATGATGAACTTAGGCCAATGTAAAGGGTGTTCAAGAGAAAGACAAATAAAGAAATAATAATATGTACCTGAAGAACATTCTCTTTATAGCCACGAGTAAGTACTACATCACCGGACAAGCCAATGACACGTTTGATAAGCACCTCACCAGGTTTCTTAGGTGAAAGAAGTGATACTACTTCACCATGGTGTAAGTCGCTTTTTCGAGCCGCCCAGCGGTTCAAGAAGACGTAATCTGACTTTCGAAGATCAGGATTTAAAGTTGGTTGCATAGAACTACCCTCCACCTCAGCTATGTATCCTATTCTGTCCACGACGAAGCATCCTATTGGCATGCCCACCAGGACCGAACATACGAAATACCGAGATTTCATCTATTCCAATCTAGCGCAGATCAATTTGTTAGGAATTGGAAGAACCACTTTCAATCAGGATCGTTGATGTTCTTCCGAAAACACGAATCGCGTGTTTCATGAAAACTTTGCATCAATGATTCATTTGCTACCTGGAAAAATTATACGCAAGCTGCAGTTCTATTGCGAGACAAAGGTATCCAGCTGATTTGAAGTAAACTTTTATACGTCCACGCAAATTGTTGGGAAAGTAGATACGTACGTTTGATATCTCGAGCTCCAATAAATTTTGTTTGTCCTATTGCCATTAATGGCATGCATAATTAACTAAACAATTTATCAAAACGCTAGAACATAAGTCTAGCGAGTTAGAGGTTAGAAACTAACATATCTAACATCTGCCTTCCATCGGATATTATAACACAATATGGACCACGCAATAGTCAATTATTCGTTCGACTATTGACGAAATCACGACGGTCAAGACTTTTGTCACAGATAAAATATCTTTTAATAGAATCCGACGACGTTTCACCCCTACAATTGTATAAGTCGCACGTGCTGCTTCGGCAAGGCACACTTCTTACCGACTTGCAACTACGGCCGATAACATCGTCATAGTCATCGACAGAAGGTTCACAAATGAGAATATTCATTGTATTCATCCCTCACCAATCCTGTCATCCCCTTTCACACATCGAAATGTTTGGAAAAGCGATGAATCCGGCTCGTAAAGGGAAAGTAAGGAGAACTGGGGACGAAAAAGGTTTGCTGGACTATAAACTCCATAAAGTTCAAGCGATTGCAACTAGTTCGGGTGATGTATGAAATTCAGACAATAATCGTCTTATTGGAATGATCTATATTTCGTAGAGTACTATCGGGCTAAATATCATATATAATAATCATAGAGAAGGACATGGTCACAGCCATATATTGCCTGCAGGAGCACTCGACTCACGGTGTCCCGCTCGTTTCACTTAACGGTACGAGAGCATGGAGACTATATTTTTTCTCCATGGGTATAAGGTACACTGAGAAATACGTACATGTGTATAGAGGCAGTGTGTCTGCATAGGACGCCCCGCGACAACCGTCTACACTACAGTCTACATGCGATAAGAAAGAAGAAGACGAAAGAGAAACGATTGAAATTGTAAATAGTGAGGTAGGACGTCGTCCTATTTGAGCCGGCGTTCAATGAATTTTCAGCAATCGAGACGAGCTGGAACACTTGTGCGTTAAACCAAAACTTAAGCAAGTAGAAAGGTATAATTTACAAAGAGACAGTGAATTCTATCTCTATGGGAGTAGCACTCAAAAGCAAGGATGATAGTAAAACGCACAGATCGGATTTATCGGAATAACAATCAGACGAGTGTTTACACTGCTTAATGTTAGAGAATGTCCGATTTTGATTCGATTTGTCCCAGCCCGACGAGACTGACACCGCCGGTCACATGCTTCCGAAAGCTTTGCGGCCTCTCGTTACGGATAACGAAACAATGACGACACTTAAAACGAAGAAGACTAGTCCGAAGAAGGCGGTCAGGGCTCTGCACCATTGTCTCCTGCGTTTCGCTTTCGCGATTACACGACCGAGCCGCTCGGCCCGAGAAACGTCGAGTGTGAAGTCCAGGTCTTCGACGAAACCGCCCAGAGGATGCTCCCATTGACTTTTCCCGGGGGACAGGACCATTCCCTCACTGGACGAACTGCCGTCACTGGTCTCCAACTGCTGAAACAACGGTCTTTATACGTTGGTTACATTGACATTGCGAATACCGCTAATCCAGTGCCTAGCAGACTTATGTAAAAGCCATGTTCCACTACGTGCGTACTCGCTCTCTCTTTCTTTCCCTCTCCCTTTTTCTCCCTCTAGCGCCGACACTGGCCTCTTTCTCTTTTTGTCTTTCCCACTAGACGCTCACGCACGTTGACACTGCTCTCCCGTCCGTGTCGGCGTGCAGTTATGCAAAAACCGGTTAATCCTTATTGAGGCTTGCCATAGCTAGATAGCCGTCGCGTTTTATGTCGCTTAATGCACCTATATAGCGACGCCTTGTTCCCCATTTGTCGCCAGAGGAGCTTCGACACTATGTACTTGGTGGATTGGATCGGCATTACGCGACTCTTCTCTAATTATCGGAGGATTCCTTTTTTAGTAAACATTTCGCGAGTAATGCTTGTTGCGCGTTAGTAATTAAATGAATATCTTCTATCAATAATATTGAAATATAGCATACACTCTCCGTTTACACAAGGGGAATTGAATGTTTTGGAGAAGAAGCAAAGTGCAATCGAAAGCATGAGTTCAGAATCCGTTTTCACTCGGTAGCCCTTGCGATTTCATAATTTCGAGGTCAAGTATCAAATAATGTGCATCGCAATTAACGAAAGTCTGGGGAATCAATGCCGAGGCGATTAATGGTCTCTTCTGAAAACGAACACTTTCGTCCAAACAATCAAACAAGAACATTCACTTAAGGGGCACGTAGCCACATCGCAGCCTCGATTACCCCGATTGACTGACCTTCTGTAATCCCCGTATTTAAACGAGAAATCGATTAAAAGTTCCCAGGCTTCCAGTGAAGGTACACTCGAACGCGATCATTATTATAATTCTCGGTCGAAGTGCAATCCGAGTCTCACTCACCATCGTGTACTCTGGCTCTCCGGAGTTGAGAGCATTCCGATTCTGCTTGGAGTTTGCGAAGCCAATTGCTTCCTTCGGGTCAGCCCCGATGTTACGACCCTCGTATATACTGTGCGTTCCTTTTGCACAGTTATTCGGTCGATTCCAGCATTTGCAAGTACAGGATGCACCCAACTTAGCATTGCGCGTTTTTGCATTGTTCTTCGTCCCTTGATGACGATGATCGTGAACCAAGAAGACGGTTGGTGCGACATCCTTCTTTCCTAACTGCTCACTGCCAGCTTCCCCCGGTTTCGCCGTTGACAGAGTCTTATGAACATGCTCCCCATTGCACTTGCACGCCGACCAAGAGGTATTGTGCATGTATAGGTGGCGCGTGCTGCTGTACAATTTCGAATTCACCGGGTTTACTCTGGACGCCGAGCTTCTACTGCCGCTTAGTATCGACGAACTCTTCTCGTTCAAAGTGGAAGACTTCGTGCTGAATGACGATGATTTCTTCGAACTCGATATCAACGTTGGATTTTGATAAATACACTCGTAAATGCCTCCCTTGAAGCCGATCCCTTGCGCCACTGTTCGGGAGATGTTCTGAAGGATCTCCTCTGGTGTCATGGTCGTCTCGCCGTCTATCACAGAATTCAGCGTCCGGGAGAGCTCGAGGAGCACGTCCTGCGCGGTTCTCGTACCCTGGTTCAGCCCGTAATCCCAGTCGCAGTAGGAATAAGCATACGCACAACTGCATCCGCAGCAAGCGTACAAAGCTGTTGGGACAACAGATCCATGAGTGTCACTGACACGAACTGAGACATTCCCATTACAACATACGCGATTTATAGAACGATGCTGATACACATGACGACGTTGGTATTACCCAGAGGAAAAAAATGCGGCAGGTTTTATATTTTCATTATTGTACAAAGTGATTTGAGCGCAATAACAAGTGACATCTCAATGCGTAATAACAGGTGACATCTCATGCATTCAAAAATTATACGTGCAGGAAACCACACAGTCACGAGAGTCACCACAACATGCCGCATTAATTACGTCACTTCTTTATATTTGGCACTGGAAAATTTTTCCGGTACGAGAAGTACCCTGGATTATGAATACGTCTTTAAAGAAGTGGAGTCTCGGGGCTCAAGTACAAAAGAGAATGCAAGATGCTTGACGTTCCCTTACCATCGTATTCGGGATTAGCGTCATCGGCGTGGTAAAGTTCTCGTGGGCTAGGAAAGGCAGAGGCGGACGGCCAAATAGGGCGAGGTATCGCCTCCCCCTCGTGAATCACCGCCAGTCCGGCGGAGAACTGGTCCTTCATCGAGCAAGGAGCGACTCGTAAGGAGCCTTGTCCAGGAATCGCGCTGGCATAGCAGGAATAGGAGGCGGCTGCGGACAACGGCGGCGAGTGGCTCGAGTAACCCGAACTGGTCGAGGTGCGGCAGCATCTTCTCGGATTGTTGCGCGCGCTCGCCCTTGCCGAGCAACCGGCCACGAGCCTGGAGACCTCACCGTCGAGTGAGTCGGGATCAATCCTGAAAGGATGATGATTTACCAGGATGTCCCAATGACGATCCCGCGAGCGTGCGGTCTTGGCGGTGTTGACAGGCCGACTTTTCAACGAGGAATGCTGGACCTCACCATTCTATCTCGTGCAACTCGGTCCTCGGCACGGCGTAGAGATTACTCTCGGGATTGTTGCAGGCGTAACGCTCGTTCGGTAGATGCAAGGACAGCTTGACACCGTCACCGTCGGGGCTGCTGCCGCTGGTACTACTGCCGATCTGGTTACCACCTGAGACTGCCAAGGCCGTTGCGATTGCGGCACTCGAACAGAACTTCCCGCGTTCCAGCATCCCCTGAGTCTCAGCTCCGGCTCCAGCTTTCCAGCTCGCGCTTACCTGCGCCGATCAATTCACCACGCACAACTTGTTAATCATAGCCCAGGCCACCAGTCATTACTCCTAATAACAGGCCCGCCCGCCCCCCCCCGGCCCCCCATCTACTCCTCACGTGCTAATAACATTCATTCCAGTCGAAAAGTATTATAGTAGGTCTACTCGCTCCTTTCCGATTCGAGCATTCTCTTCACTCCTGCCTTCTCGATCCATTAGGTCCCCTAGCACGCGAAATTGCTGATATTTAAGCGAAGGTTTAAACGAACTCTAGCCGTTCTATACTGTAGAATGCAGTGACACGATGTTTATCATACTAATTGCAAGCGAAATTTACCTATTATTATATCTGTTGTGTAGATATCCGAATGAAATTGAATCCTTAATCAGATATAACCGAAAAAGAGAGTCGAAAGGGAAATCTCAGGTCATCGGTATCTTCAGGAAAGCATACCCCCTTTGATAGTGCTTGCAGATGTGCTACCGCATGGGTCGGATGCAGGTTCGTCCAAAGCGAGTACCCACCGCTGCATACTCCGTCAAGCCAACACTCTGCGGGCGAAGTGCCCTTTTTCCTCCGTTCCCACGAGCATCATCGGATCCTTGGCATATCTTTTTGCCCTTATGTTACACACCTGCAACAATAAAATGACTGTTAATACTAAAGCTGATAATTATTATGTCATGTGAAAGTAGCTGAGACGTTATCGCCTGTCATCTTTGTGCAATTCTACTGCAATCGTTTTTGCACCGGGAAGCCGTGCATGAATGCTGGAGAAGGATTTCTATTTGAACCTGGATCAGGTTTCGTGTGCGATTCTAGTATTACAATATTGTAGCCAGCTTTATCTACGATCGAGAGCGGAACGATTTTTAGTACGACCAGAAACTTGTACCGCTCTTGTTCTTTCACCTCTCCGACAGGAACAAGAGTGTAACTGGTTTCTACGCGATGCAGTAGAAGCCGGCTACCGATATTTGCAAGAGGGCGTGACTGAAATGTTGTAAAAATCGAGTGCTAGGAGGGAGTTGAATCGCTTACAATGGGGACTTTCATGATAGCTCTTCTCTTACCCAACTTTATCGATAAACGCAATGGAAAAACTGTCATAAACAATTGTAAGAAATCAATTAATGAAATCTGTAGAACTTGCAGGAAACAGATTTTTCAATGAAACAACGACATATGACACTTTTCATGTCTCCCTCCACAAAACCAGCTTAACAGGAATATGACCTGCTTGTTTCCTGCTGTACTCGCAGGGATTTGGTAATGCAACAAGAGATAAATCTGTGCCCCGGGGATTCTAATAAATTGCAAGATCTGGCAATTATGAGGAGCACCGGCAACGCGCATATGCATGTAAGTATTTCCTCAGTATAAGCAGACCGAGTGCAGTATCGGCGAGCGATCTGGGGTGTCGTGTCGTAAAACGTGCTCTTCACGAGAGATCCTGGAGATTGGAGCGTTTAGCGAGAGCGGAACGGGCTTACGCTAGGCTAATTGCCACCACTTTGCAGAGATTTGTGATGCGGTGAACGGCTCTTTCGGTTCTTGCCGCTAATTTGCATTATTACACGCGCCTCGTTACGCTCGGCGGACTTCGTGTACCTTGTAGCACTGGTCGCGCTCGCTTAATCCTTTGCGCAGTATGAATGTGGATCTACCACTCTCCGGCTGGACTCTCCTCTCATAACAATCTTTTATATCATTAATTTTATATTAACACTGATCAAACTAATTATCAAGACGGCAAACGAAGCTAATTGCAATCGGGCGGACAGATCGTGGATAATTTCATGATTGAATGAAAGTGAGATTCCAATGGTAAGTAAGAGTGTAAGAGGTTTACGGTCTGGCCGAGTGTACGAGCGTTTTGTATTGATGCGGTGGATGATCCGTGTTTCAAGGTCGCTTTCACATTCGTCATGTTCACGCAAGAAATTGGACAACGTAAAAGGAGTACTGTTACGTTATTCAGGACGTTACGCTTCTCACTCGAGGCTTGTGAATGTAGGATAACACACCGTACACACCTACACTACGCTTCTACTTTCGTGTGGGGGTGTGCAGGTGTGCGAGTAGCAAGGTGGACAAACATTCCGAGATATATAAACAGAGATTACGAGTCAATGGACAATGCTGAATAAACATGGTATACATTTTGTAACGCGAAAGGTCCGAAATTGCAGATAATTATTAGTAATTCAATCCTTACCCATAATATTACCTTTAAGAGCGAAAGAGAAAGAAAGACATAAGTAGAAGTCATTATTTCTTCCTCAAGGGATTCTTTTCGCCCCAGTTTTCGATGGCAAAGGTTTACTGATATATAAAAAGGAAAGTGTCGCTCGCGACAGTACGGTTGAGAGAAACGTGTCAAGTTTAAGTAATATAGTCGGGACAATTAGTTGCGCAAACGTGTACATATTCCTTGTAGCCGAGAGGCTCTCGCATACCTATGTCGAAAACGGAAGAGGCAACGATTTCTGTACACACGAGAGAGCTTTCTTCGCTTCATATGTATTATTCAAATCTCACTGAGGGCGCTGCTTCAGGTGGTACAACAACAAGCATAAGTTCAGTTTAATTGACTTAATCGTCCGCGAGAAAGAGAAAGATCATGACTCAGCCGGAAGTTTTCGAATCTGCCCTGTACCAGAGCATCCACTCATCAACTATTTTCAATCCTTCTCGGCCTAATTATTTTGCCGTGAAATCATTATTTTACACTACTTTCACTAAATACTAACTTTCCTAATTTTGCATGGCCTACTTTTTCTCAACTTCAATTCCAATTAGAATTCAATTCGCTCCGGAACATTGCACGTACTATATTGATCGGAAAGTGACTTGGTCAAATAAATGACAAGATTTCATTTGCACAACAACTGAGAGAACCATATTGCAATCAAGCGAGTTATTCGAATCAAGTGGAAAGCAGAGTGAAGGGCGATCTCGTATAGACACAGAGACGTATTCATATCGTAGGCTAGAAAAGTGGTGCAATCCCTTTTAGAAACGAGCACTCGGCATTCCGGCGAAGTGCCATGTGTGTGGTGATACGTTCATTTCATACGCGTCCGTTGCCGTTTGTCTGCCGCTTACATTACGCATTAGGCGAAGAAGAGGGCCGTGCAATCATTCTCACTACATAGACAGACAGAATGCGTGTGTTCGTACAGTAGTTACAATCTGTCAAGAGTTACGAGACACGCCCGCATCGTTGCGAAAAAGAAGACGTCCACGTGGAGAAAGGGTGCGATGTGTGCGTGCGTGTGTACTCCAATTACCTAGTGCCGTGGATCAGCGTGGACGCCGTAGCGCCCGGCACTCCGCATTCCGGCCACTTTCACGTTCCCCACGTCCCGCGATCCCAGCACACCGCAGAACCAGCTTCTCGCTCCTCTTCTCGCTCCTCTTCGCTCTCTCCTCTTATCCCGATTCTCACTCCGATCGTCGTCAGGTTCGCGCGTATCGCTCGCTCCCGTACCACCTTCTCCTTTGCTACTTTAGTCTTACTCGCTCGTCGAACACTGCACCCTGTAATATTAATTGTTGCAAATATTAGTCATCGATATTTATATTGATAATAGTTGTGTATTAAGAATTATTAATAATACTGAATATACGTCAAGTATCACATTAATGATCCTGAATTCTTACAGCTTAACAAATAATTTAACACGATCGATCAATTAATTTCTTCCTTAATAATTTGCAATTGAATAAAATCTTGTAGTATTATTAAGAATGCATTATTTACAAGCTAGTTTACCGTGACCGTTCTAGGTTCCAATCGCAGAGTTAAAAGAGGCCGAAATTCATCTCAGGTGTTCCTTTATTTCGTAATGATCTGATCGACGAGCTCTGATCTACTAAACCAGTGATCCACTGAAGTTCGAGAGATACTGGCATTCATATAATACGTATTTGCGCATTCTATCCCTGGCATCGGCAATGCAACACGCCCGGCGCTCGGGTTACGTCCGAGAGCTGTACTTATATGGCGAATACGACACTCGGCTTTGTGCGGGCGATCATGCGTGTATACGGTTCGCATACTTCACATGGCCAGGCAACGGCGCGCACAGTGAAAAGTGCACATATGCAATCGCACCCCCGCAAGGAATGCGAGGAAAGTCTACGTCTCTCGAATTTTGCGGTGGGCGTAAATTACGCTCTGATTACAGAGTAATAAGACACGCGTTCTTCTGACGAATATTTTTAATGATACAACATCTCGCTCGTGGGAATGTATTATGCACCACCCACGCAATGCGTATGTACACATAAAGCTAAAGAGCAATGTAATTGCAGACCGCAAAACACCTGTCGAATTTCATGGTACGTGGCAAATTATGCTCTAAATACACAGTAAGTTAACAAGACGCGTGTATATTTACTTTGCGAATACTTGGAATGACTTGCATCAGTTTTATTGCGCGGGTGCGATATGTGGATATTGGTATGTATATAAAGTGATTGGGCGCTGATTGATTCCTTCGATAATAACGAAGCATCTCTGTCTAGCTGCCACGGCATCATTATTATCCTGTTAATTCTCGCATGACAGTCTGGCATTTCGGCGCGGCTCAACCGACACCCGATTCTCTTCATTCTTACCCAACGCCTGATTAATCACCCATCTCAGTCTCAAGATCTCGATTGATTCATTACTATCCTGCCGCTGAATCTTCCCGCGCGTTTCATACTTGAAATTCAAATGTTAGTTAGCTGTCACTAACTAAATCTAACGATTTTTTATAATTTTATGTTCATAATCGCTATTAATATTCGTTTCACGGAAATCCTATTTTTCCCTTTGGTGTTAATTGTTAATTGATCAAGAACTAATAAACTTGCAATTCATCATAGGAAATCGATACCCTCTTCAGCAAGGACTTCTTTCAGGTTTAATTACAGTCTTATTAAATAATGCACTAATTATTCATTATGATCCCTTTTCATTAAGGAAATCTTTTCTCACAAACATTATCGATGATTTGAAGGAATTTCGATAGGAGATTGAAAAAAGGATAAGGAAAGGTCGATGGAAAGCAGAAACACGTGTGTGCGCGATGTGCCAGGTGAACGGTGCCGTGCTTACAAAGAGTACATAGAGGAAGATATCTCACATATGCACGGCAGGATCACGCGTGCCGGGTAGCAGCAGCAGCAGGAGCAGCAGCACGGACCGGTCCACGAAATGAAAACGGAGCCCACGAAAAAAATATTTGACTCACGGACTTTCACTCGCACTCATTCAGGGCCGTCACGTGAAAAGGTGCCTGGCTATTGCGTACCATTCGCTTGTGTACCACCTAGTACGACGACACGCCGGAAAATGCTCTCACATACCTCAGGAATCTCTCTCATTCTCTTTATCAACGATCTAAGGAATTTTTGTTAAGATATAAAAACAACTATAGATCGCATCTGATAGTTCGATTTTCCCTTTCTAGAAAGTCCTAAGGAACTTTAGTCGAATTTGTTTCGTTTAAATTAGGATGCTGCGAGTTCCGTGCTAGTTATCAGGGAAATTAACTTCGAGTTAATTACGCGTTAATGATAACGTTTGGAAAAGTATTAATTCACTTTTCTGTTGTTTTTAAATTATAGAGGATGATCGTTGGATTCTATGCTGTAATTAGAATCGTATGAATAATGATTATAAAGGAACTATTACATGAAAGTGCTAATAAATTTTCATGGACGTGCCCTTGCACTCTGAGTAACATAAATAAATCGAAGTAGCAGTAAAAAAAAATTAACAAGATACATAGTCAATGAATCATCAAGTGCCCATCAGAGGCCCGGAATATGTACATACTTGCGTGAGGATGCCAAAAAGATTGCCATGGGACCGCTTTCTCGTCGTCGAAAGTCTCCGGGGTTATTTGCGATTTCTAACCGGGTGAAGTCGTTTCTAATCGCGCTACCGTTTGCAAGTTATGCTTCTCATGAATTAGCCTGAAGAATTACGCGCCAAATGAGCGTTCACACAGGAAGTACTTCATCCGAGTTTCCTCGTTTACACTTCTGCATGAAGGAAAACCTGCGTGGTTTCCTGTTACCAGCGAGTAATGTGGTTGAGATGTGGTTGAAATAAAAGAGCGCGCTATATTTTTCCGATGATTGGATTAATAATAATTCCTTAAACGTAAACAAGTTTTTTCAATTTCCATGGAAATTTCAAGCTAATTGTTTCTTACGCGATGCACGGATTCTCGCCCGGACGCTTTTCCCCTTTCTAAAATTAACCGCACGGAAGTTCGATTCGCATGTGCTAGTGGAATCCTAATTAAGAAAGGCTCCGCGGGTATCTCACAGTGAATCACTAACTTTAATGAAAACTTCGTGTTACGAACGCTCGTCGACGGGAAAGAGGAAAGCCAGCTGTAATACGTAACCTGTGTTATTTAGAAACCTTAATCAAGTATAATTAAAGAAAAGAAGTGTGAATAATGAAAAAAAAACTATAGTTCGTTACATGTTGTACTCCACTTAGACGAAATGTTAAACGACTATTCTACGATATTGAGTTATGATTTCAAGTTAAATAAAAATTAGGATAAGTCTTGTAAATCTAAATTAACAAAACACTCTCCTCCATATTACTATACATAAATCATTACTAATTACTAATACGTATATATTAATAATTCAAATCAAGCTAAGTTCGACAGAAGAAAGTGGAAACATGCTTATATGAATCAAAAAGAAATGGTCAACCAATGTACGAGTCAATCAAATCGCGAACGAGCGTTTGTAACCGCAAACTCTCGTATGCGGTGTATTACTGGGTTAGATCTTTACTAGTTAGGTCTGGGTTAGAGCAACGCGGTCGCTACTTAAAAGAACTTTCCTTTTCGCGTGGACTTCGACTCTCTCGCAGTTGGATGCTTCCGCGGTGGCATTGCACTTCAACCAGCAAACTCACTCGCTAACTTACTAAGCGCAAAGTTAGAGAGAACCGGTGTGTACAGACAAGGCGATCTAGGTGATCTGCGCATAGCTGTCCTTATCGGAGGAGAAGACCAGTCCCGGCGATCAAGTGCTTCACCTAATTGTAAAACCCCGCCGCCATTAATCTCCTCTTATAATCTCAGCGAGAAAAAGAGGCGAAAGTCGTAACCGGCTTTAAATGGAGTAATTTCTGTTACTTTGTGACTCGCGTAATAGCCGACGCTTTTTCCTCCGGCAATCGTCGTCGTCCGGTGCAATTATCACTACGATTCGGATATACTGAATCGTGATAGGAAAAACTTTTCCTCAATATGTTATAATATCCATCTGATTTATGAATTCTAGTTTTCATTAAATATAAAGTAGAAATATCTGGAAAAATTTGAATCAATAATAACAAGTAATTAAATTCTGTTAATGCTAATTGTATTTTCTATAAAAACAACAACAGAACAGTACAATTATTTAACGAAAAGAAAATGCTACGAAACATTGCTAATTCTCGCGAAAGTATTTAGCACAGACAGGGTTAAAGCCAACGGTGACTATTCAAGTGCACGTAAGCCCGGCGGCTTCGCTCGAGCTCAAGTTAGAGAAAGTCAATTCCACTGGTAGCGGTGTTCACCCATCTACAAATACTCGCGCACAATCTATATACAATATACATTCACTATAACCAGCAGTCATGTGCCGATAAAAATTTCCATCGAGATAAACAGTAAGAAGGACAGAGAGAAGAGAGGTGAGATTGGCCGGAGGGGCAAGAAACTACGAGCAACTTTCATGGATGCGGATTCATATTTCATTGGGATACACGCTACACCAAGAGAGTCTCTCGAATGGCAATACCGTCTACAACATTTCTTGCCTTCTCATTTCGTTCGTACGGAGAAAGTAGAAAAATGACAATTGCTTCTCCACACGGCAGTGGCACACGCGATACACACTGGGCGAGTACACACCCAAACGGCCTCTAGGAGTTAAGTGTATTCGAGTTACACCTTGCGATTACATCAGAGCATCGGCGTGTACGTGCTCTCTCGTCCTTAAGTCAACTGAGAAACCGGAAGTTTCGATCTTTTATGTAGTAATTACAAAGGTGCGTATGAACTATTGCTTCGTGGCGTAACTGTTCAATTCGAGTCACGTTTCAGGAGGTTTAACATATTCTTTTCTGTGAGTTCAACCTGAAGTATTGTAATAAAGTTGTAATAAATAATGTGGATTCTTTATGAGTGAAAGAAACTCGAAAGTGACTCTATGCAACATTGCAGTCGCATTCGGGACAGAAATAACGAAGGTAATTACTGGCGTTTCGAGTGGGAATTCAATCGGAAGGAAACTTCCTTTGGGGCATATCGATTTGATTATTTAATCAAGGATGCCTTGGTTGATGCTCTTGCGCAAGCCGGGCCATTATAATCCGTTGTTGCGAAAGCACGTAGAGGCAAGTATACACGTGTATACCAGATGAAAGACGACTCATTATGAAATATCAAACATACGCCTTGATTTTGCGCGAAAATTATTCATTCACTGTCCTTGATTTTCCCTAATTAATTCATCTCTTATAAGTGAGGTCTAAAATAAAATACGTATCTAAATTTATCTAAAACGCGTATAAAGCTATCACACGAATTTATTGTTCGCCGCAAGAAAATTAATGCATAGTGAAAGTAGCAACGCTAACCGAATCATTGAATGACTGTCCATCCAAAAGCGGCAGGGGGTTGATTGACACCTGACAGTAATTGGAGTGAGTTCATCGCGAGCAATGAGTAACAGTAACACTATAACCGTAAGTATGATCAGATCAAATTATATGGCGCCTCGTGTTTCCCATTGAACACTTCTCCCTGCGTTACTAAAAGCGAACTGCGCCGAAAACACTTAGAAAAGTCCCACATATTGAATTCTATCTCTTTTCAAGGTTCCAGTTTGTTAAGATTTCGAAGGAAGAACCCATAAACTCAAATCCCAGGGCTCTGCGACCGATCGGAGAAGCGTTAAAAGTGAAAGCCTTCTGTTATCGAAGAACACGTGTCTGTAGTACGAGTTGCCGGCTATTCTACGCCTAGAAGTCGTTAAGTCCCAATTAGCGTCGTTCCTATGGTACACCCAAGCATATGCTGCACCAATACTTGCTAATAATTGCTTAATACCAGCCAGAAGCTTTCTACATCGCACCCTGCGTTCCCAGCGTCAGATTGCCATGTGGAATATATCATGTAACATTGTCCCTTTCGGTATTAATAATGTCGTAAATGATACTGAGGTTCCCATGAGCTCGATTCATCCAGGAAGAAGCCATCATTAACGCCTAGTGTAATGTGTACCGGATGCAACAAAAGAAATTTAATGAGGATCGAATACAGCCTCTTAAAGGATTATATCTTTCGAAGATCTAAGTACTTGTACAATCTTTGCAATTCAAACAGTTACTCGAAGTCAGTGTCGCTAAGAAGAATAATAAACAATTGTTTACCATTGATCCGAAGATCTTATAGAACAATTAGAGAATGACAATCCCCGGTACAATTAAAATCGCTTATACATAAACCTAATCAATCCCTATTGTAACTCTGTTACAATTGATTTCCAATGTGTCTCTTACACGACAGGTTTTCAAACGACGGCAGACAGTCGAAGAATAGTGCATCGGATCCTTATGGGAAATGTGTCACCTTCGACTGTCTGGCATCATTACGAGACCTGTACATATAAGTTCCAGGTCAGTCGACTGGTGATTTGGCGTGCGATAAAGGCAGCGCGCGGTGGCGAGTGGCGCCAATCGAAGGTTTAATGAACGTGAAGGACTAAATGGGATTCCTAGGTAGGACGACGAGGTGGCGCCGGGCCTCTTGGGAAAGAATGACGATGGACCGACCCTGACTTTTCGACCCGCGATACTTGGACCACTCGGGGACCATTGATCGTACGATGTTGTTATGTATCCTCGGCCTTCGGCTCTAACATATGGCCGTCCAGTCGAGGCTGACTCCGTTTCGCAACCCTTGTCGCCATCCTCGCGATGGATACCGCCGCCACCGCCGTCCGATCGCTCCTCGCCGAGAGAACCTCACCAAACCTATCACCAGACGCGTCCACCGACACATGCACACACTCTTCTCCTCTCAGAGATCACTGGGAACGGGGCTGACGAGGAGAAAACACTATTGAACACCGTGCGAATGTTCTATCGGCACTGATGTATCTCTAGTAACTAGTAGTTTATACTTGATTTAGCTGGGCTATCGATAATAATATTGTATTATTGGGATTGTATTATTATGGTTCTGTATTATTTATAATATGTAATTATTAATTTTGTGATTTAATAAAATAGTGTGGTGCATAGATCGATATTGATATACGGTGCGTGGATTTATCGGGTCGACGACACAGATGTGTGTACGCGCTCTCGCAAGAATCTCTTGAATTTCTGTCGTCCGCTAAAAATGCTAATCGGTATGTATAATTGGTGGAATAAATCATCAAGAAAGTTGACCGAGAAAAAAATGTAGGATGCGCGTGCCTTAATACGGAATTTTTATTGATTTCGTATTGATTATTATTGACTCAAACTCGCGTGACTAAAGAACAGAGATGATTCACTTATCTGCATATTTTGTTCGTTACTCTTAATTATGATCAAACTCTCACGCGAAAGCACATTTTTATAAGAAGTATCACACGTCAATAAATTGCTCTTCGAATGTCTAAATAAAAACACTACAAATGATCAAAATGTTTACAACAGAATAATTTTGCTAAGTAGTAGACAAACCGGTGTGAGTTTACGACTCACTACTTTTGATCAAATCCCGCGATATATTCAACAATATTAAATTTTAAACGAAATCTTCACCCACTTTACGACAATTAACATTCGAATTCCGAGAGACTCTTAATCGAAGAATCTCCAACGGTCACATTTAAAATTCACCACTGCGAACTCCCAGTTTAGTCACTAAAGAACAAAGATAGCCGGCCACCTAACTATTAACGGAGAGTAAACACTTCATAACTCAAAGTCGAAATAACCAATAAAATCCTTTGTCAACAAAAATGCCAATATAAATGAAAAGGGTTTACCGTCTGTGTGGGTGTCTGTTCACGAGTGATACTACGATGCTCTTTGCAAAGAGGAACGGCAGAGGCGAGGGAGGCTGGATCCACGGGATGGTCGAAAACTTTCACGCGCGTGCCAGCGCGAACGTTACACTCACGATCCTGCACTCACGAACTTCCAAAAGAAACTGAAAGTCCCGTTCCACGGGCCCCTGGCCGAGCCTCTGGTCGCATGGCTCTCGATTGTGCCGGTGAGGAGGTTGGGGTCGGACGGGCGGGCCCATCGGACCTAAATACATACACACAACGGAGGCCCGTTACTATATGTCGTTACGTCAACCGTACACCCATACATCTGTACGGGTACATCGCTAGACAAAAGCTTCACTTTCCCTGCCTATTGCGACTTATTAACACTTCGATTCCTTCATTCTGATCGAAGTGCTAATAATACTGCTTTTAGTAATAGACAATGAGTATATAGATATAAAAGTTAGATTTAAGTAATAAAGCTATATTTAATTATAAATTGTTCTTGCATGTAACGCGTTTTATTAGTACTTCAATTGTATGTCGCATAGGTGAGTGTGATGAAATGTTCAATATAATTTGGGCTATGTTACGATAATAAAGATTTGGCTCCAAACGCAGTTATTTGATAGAATGTTCACCTTTTGAATTCGCTGGAATATCCATGAGGCAGTTCTCATTGCAAATCGCACAGACTGCAATAAGTCTTGAATAAACAATCATCACTCTACACAACGCATTTGCAATTTTTCAATTATTGGCCGGAATACCGGAATTAAACTATAAGACGTGTTTTGAAATGAACTGCGATTGATCCAACTGCAGTGAACTTAGCAGCGATGATTGTCATCGTCAGCGATTCGAGAGTTCGATTAATCGATATCTTATCGGCGCCACTTCAAAGTGGCTAAGTTCAGAGTGCAGGACGACGACAACATGACGGATACGTGAGGGCAAACCAAAACAAGCGTGGAAATCTTGGTTAAAACTTGAAGAGTGATATTTTTCTATAAATGCGATGGCTAATTTCACCGACGACTTGTTTGATGTCTTCGAGGAAGCGGACGACTCCGTCGAGGTGATACCGCAGCCACTGCCAGAAGACAGTAATCCAGATGCGTCGACGAAAAAGGAGTAAGAACGTTACCGCGTGTTTCTACTAACCTGAGAGCAAGTGAACAATTCTTAACTATTATGCGCCTATAGGATAGTACAAACAGATGCAGGAACGAAACGAGAATTAGACGAAGAAAGTGAGAAAACCGTGGTCTGCAAGAAGATTCGAGCGGAACCAATTTTAAATGATTTAAAGTGAGCCTCAGTCACAGAATATAACATTCTTACATAGCTCTTTTAAGCTCAAAGAAATGCATGCGAACTTAAATTATCCGTGTACTGTGACTATTCTCGCAGATATCTACATTGTAACATTTATCATTCGCAGTTTAGAGGAAATAGCGTGTAGAATAAAAATACACTCTATAGAAACGATAGAATCCTGTACACATGAAGTTGCGGTACCACCCAATCAGGAATATACACCGCTCGAAAGCAAACAAGTCAAACCTGCCAAGGAATACAAATTCGTACTGGATCCTTTCCAGAAAGAAGCTATTCTTTGTATAGAGAATAATCAATCTGTACTTGTGTCTGCTCACACATCCGCTGGTAAAACTGTGGTTGCCGAGTATGTTAATGACTGTGATTTTTTAATATGCGTTTCTTAATACGGTAAACAGCAGTGAGCGTTTCTTTATAGATATGCCATAGCGTGCTCCTTAAGGGACAAGCAAAGGGTGATCTACACGACTCCTATAAAAGCACTGAGTAATCAGAAATACAGAGAATTTTACGAGGAGTTCAAAGACGTAGGTCTGGTTACTGGAGATGTTACTATTAATCCAACAGCCAGTGTCCTTATTATGACCACAGAAATTTTGAGAAACATGTTATACAGAGGCTCGGAGGTGTGTTGAAATTAGTCCATCAGTATTCATCTAACACAATAGTCTAATTAAATTAAAATACTTTGTATGTCGTTTAGGTAATGCGAGAAGTAGGTTGGGTAATTTTCGATGAGATCCATTATATGCGCGATAAAGAACGAGGAGTCGTATGGGAAGAAACACTTATTCTTTTACCTGACAATGTACATTATGTATTCCTTTCTGCTACGATTCCGAACGCACGGCAATTCGCAGAATGGGTCGCTCATCTGCACAAACAGCCCTGTCACGTTGTTTATACGGATTATAGACCAACACCATTGCAACATTACATATTTCCTGTTGGCGGTGACGGTATCCACTTGGTAATATTAAAATCATCGATTGTTATAGATATAATAATATGCATTTGTTCAATTAACATCTTGGTCTTTTAATTACGTAAAAGGTGGTGGATGAAGCAGGACAGTTCAAGGAAGAGAACTTCAATCGTGCGATGGCTTGTCTGCAAAACACAGGAGATGCCGCGAAAGGAGACACTAAAGGGCGAAGAGGCGGAATGCGTGGAACAAACGCAGGCCAAACGAACATATTTAAAATGGTCAAGATGATAATGGAGAGAAACTTTGCACCCGTAATTATCTTCAGTTTCTCGAAGAAAGATTGCGAGGTATATGCGATGCAATTGGCAAAGCTCGACTTGAACACACTGGAGGAGAAGAAGTTAGTGGACGAAGTTTTCAATAACGCAATGGACGTCCTCAGCGAGGAAGATAGACGATTACCCCAAGTCGAGAATGTACTACCACTGTTGAGACGCGGAATAGGAATTCATCACGGTGGACTACTACCAATTTTAAAAGAAACTGTGGAGATCTTATTCGGAGAAGGCTTAATAAAAGCGTTATTTGCCACTGAAACTTTCGCTATGGGATTAAACATGCCTGCCCGTACTGTCTTGTTTACTGCCCCGCGGAAATTTGATGGTAAAGACTTCCGATGGATTACATCCGGAGAGTACATTCAAATGGCTGGTCGTGCTGGCAGAAGAGGTCTCGACGAGAAGGGTATAGTGATCTTAATGATAGACGAACAAGTTAGTCCAGTGGTTGGCAAGGATATAGTACAAGGAAAGCCGGATCCTATTAATTCAGCGTTCCATTTGACATACAACATGGTACTGAATCTTCTCAGGGTCGAGGAAATCAATCCGGAGTATATGTTAGAGCGGAGCTTTTATCAATTTCAAAACCAAGCGTGTATTCCGGATCTATATAATAGTAAGATGTTATTACAACAGTATACCTAATGGTCACCGACTTTCTATGATCCTTGGATGTGTATTAACTTTTTTCATTCCATGTTATAGAGGTAAAAGAATTACAGGGTGTCTACGACACAGTTACTATCGAGAAATACAGTCAGATATCATCGTACCACGACATACGGGAACAACTTGATCGGCTTGGTACGGAGTTTCGATCATTCCTCACAAAACCCGAATATTTACTGCCGTTCCTTCAGCCCGGACGGCTAATAAAGGTATGCTCATTATAAACCATAAAAGAACATTGGATATTAACTAAAAGAAAATAATTTCAGGTAAAAAATGAAGACGAAACTTTCGACTGGGGTATCATAGTAAACTTTAAAAAGAAAACACCGAAAAACCCGGCGAAAGAGAGCACAGTTATTCTTATTGATGTGTTACTACATATATCGAAAGAATCAACAGAAGGCAAACCAATACCGTGTCGGAAGGGTGAGGACGGTGATGTGGAAGTTGTACCAGTCTTGCACACACTGATTTCTCAAATTAGTTCGCTTCGGTTATACTATCCGAAAGATCTTAGACCACCAGACAATAGAAAGAGTGTATTAAAAACAATCCAAGAGGTGAAAAAGAGATTCCCTGACGGTCCTCCTTTGTTAAACCCTATCACGGATATGCGGATAGAAGACCAAGCATTCAAAGACTTGGTGAAAAAAATTGAAGTACTAGAAGGACGATTGTATTCCCACCCATTGCACAAGGTTACTATCATCCTATTAAGATGCACATATCATAAACTATAAAACATATTGAACTTCTTTCCTACTGTTCGCAGGACCCCAATGTAAATGACCTGTACGAACAATTTCTGCATAAAGTCGATCTTGAAGAACAGCTTAAACAAGCCACGCTGGAACTAAAGCGAGCAAAGTCGGTGCTTCAAATGGACGAACTGAAATGCAGGAAAAGAGTTTTACGAAGACTCGGTTACTGTACGGCGTCAGATGTAATAGAATTGAAAGGACGTGTAGCATGCGAATTGAACGGAGCGGACGAGTTGTTAATGACAGAGATGATTTTCAATGGACTGTTCAATTCGCTGAACATTCCTCAAATTGTGGCATTGATTAGTTGTTTCGTGTGCGACGACAAATCTAATGAACTGCCGAAAAGCACACAAGAATTGCAAGGACCCCTCAAGCAAATGCAAGATTTGGCAAGAAGGATAGCAAAAGTATCAACGGAGGCGAGTTTAGATTTGGATTCAGACGCCTACGTAGACAGGTTTAAGCCATACCTGATGGACGTAGTTTACGCCTGGTGTAAAGGCGCGACGTTCTTGCAGATCTGCAAAATGACAGACATCTTCGAAGGTAATGTGTCGTAGATAAACTTCTAGTTTATTTATCGTTAATAAACATATCTTAAATCTGATCTATTTATTTTAGGTTCGATTATACGATGTATGCGCCGCTTAGAGGAAGTCCTCAGGCAACTGTGCCAAGCGGCAAAGAATATCGGGAACGTAGATTTAGAAACTAAATTTAGCGAAGCAATCAAACTTATAAAACGTGACATTGTCTTCGCTGCCTCGTTGTATTTATAATAAAAAGTTCTTAGAATGATTTCGTACCATCTAGACCACGTGCATTTTATATTGCGAGTTCCATTTGTACATCTTTTAAACTGTTTAGCTGTACTTACAATTGCTTCGATTGCACGAATATACGCTTGCTCAAAAGAGAAAAAAAAACAGAGAAATGAAACAGTAAAAACGCGGGCCTTGCAGTAGAGGCTTCTTAAAAGCTAATTTATTTTCGAACATCTTCAAATATACAATCCGCATGCGTGGAAGGAATTTCAGTTTTTATAAAACGAAACTAGATCCGTCTATACGAGGGCGGCTGGGCGGTCGTATGCTCGAAGTACAGCGTACAAATTGTGATAATAAACAGAACTCATATTCATTGTTGACTATCCGAAACTGGTGAAATAAATACAATTTAAGATTATTCGCGTCTCTTAAAGCCTAAACTTTAATTTAATTACAAGAAATTACTTATCGTTCTTCTAAGATTACTGTTTCTTGCGGACAGAATTTCAGATCCGTCAAAGTGAGCTGCGAGTCCATAGACGTTAGCTGAAATTTCCATGATATGTCGTTACTGGGAACTAAAAAGTAACGAGTTTCATGCGTAGTATACTGTCGTATACTTACATCTCTTCGAGGCCAACTGCATAGGACCTTATAATCTTCCGTAGGATAACCCTCAACGATAAGAAAATTCAGAAGTATTTGCAATGGCGTATCATACTGGAATTTCCGTTCCAAGAACTTTCCGCCTGGAAGTCGTACTCGTACTTTTAGCACTCCATCCCCAGCTCCTTGCGGTGGCTCAGGCGGCAGACTCGATTCTAACGCTTGCCTGAAAGCTTCCTTTCGTGCCTGCTCAGCCATCCTCTCATTGTCTGCTTGCTCCTTCATCCGTTTCTCTAACTCAACCTGCATTTGCTTTGCTTCCTCCTTTGCTCTATGAATGGATGATAGGTAGATATTTGCATATCCACATTAAGGTGCTAAATGTTATATGTTAATACATGGAAGTTGCTTACCTGTCAGCAGCTAAGCTTTCCTGATATGCTCTATCTTGCTCTTCCCTTACTTGTTCCCTAGCTTGCCTATCTTGTTCGGCACCGATATCAGCAACTCGCTCTTCCTTTTTTGTCCAAGAATAAAAAGTATACTGTTATAATTTTGCGCTGTACCAAATTTATATCAGCCGATATCGATGAATTTGAGATATTTCACCTGAGAGACGAAAACAGCATTCATCAATTGCGTAACTACTTCGCTGACGCCTACGTTGGCGTGTAGCGTTGTAAAAACTTTCGTTTTCGATCTAGATCTGGTTATTATTATAAAAACTGGTAAAGTATCAACATCAATACTCCGTACTGCACCAGCAGCGACCGTACCAAGAATTTTCTTTACAGAAGACAGGAATCTGGAATAACATAGAAAGTACACAAGTGTGATGTCATTCTCATAACAGTAAATATTGTTTATTAGGATCTCATGAACGTGTATGCAATCAGACTCACCTTTCTTTATTAGATTCGAATGTAATATCCCAACCCCATACAATAAAGTTAGCGGATAGAATTTGAAGCACCGTTTCAAAGCCTAATACTTGCGTGCAAAATACATTCGTTAGAATACTGTTATCGTGATGTAGATATACACCTAGTAACTTTCGCTGAAAAATCAGGAATGTGTTATTACGAAAAAATATATTCAATGGATCGAAATTAATACATCCAATTTTTCATTTGCATACCTCTTGTGCAGGTTTTAAACAGGACTCCTTTACTGCATCGGCAAACGTACCGGCGAAGAATTCAGGATGCAGTGCTCCATACCGTTTCTCAAATTGTTCTGCGAAGTGGAGCGTCCCACTGAGTTCATCAGTTACGTTCTCCGGCACTGAATATGAAAAGTATAATACTCTCAGTTACACTATACACAATTCACTGTACTTTATGACACAAATTAATACCGACATAAACGCTCGACTTTCGTAGGCCAAGAGGGTCCGTTATGCAGGAACGGATCATCGTCCTCAGTGAATATTTCGGGCGCATCTGCGAACTCTTCGACATCCTCTGCTTCGTCAGCAGAATTGTCGCTGTCGACCAAGTCGACGACGTCCTGCAACGATCGTAATCGAATTAATATTTGTAATGTCTGCAATGAATAAGATTTTTTGATTTTTTAATGTAATACATACTTTCTTCCATTCTTTCTTGGTGACTTTATTAACAGTAAGATTATGCTCGGGATAACCGATGCCGCTTTGTGCAAGCGTAACGTTATCATCCTTTACATTACTCGGCCAACCTTTCCACTGTTGATTCCTTACCGGAACATCTATCAAGGTATAGATACCTGACTTTACCTCTAGGATGGTATTCGTTCCGAGAAACTTCAAATTGTACACTGTATTATGTATTTCATCCTTGATATTCAAGGTGTAAGTTTGGGTCATAAGGTCAGCCAAGCTAGTGTATTAAATAATAAAGTTCCATTAGTATTATCCTAAAGATAAGCAATGAGAAAGGTTTTGAAACTAAGTTACCCTTCGCTCGGAGCATCATTTTCCTCTGTTAATGGGCTCATGTACAAAGTGTTCTCCTTAGGTAAGTTGAGTGACTTCAACGGTAGACAATTCGATCTTGGTAATGTGGCCCACCCGTGTATACGTTGCTTACAAGGGCTAACCTTTGTATGATCCCATATAAACTCCTTGAGATCCGCTAAAATGTATTGTTCGCAATTCATAAATGACATAATAGAAAAGTGGTATGAAGTCTATTAGAACATGAGAGTTAGAAAGAGCCGAAACATGTAAGTACTCACATAAAGTCAATAATTCACTGATGTGAATTGTATAAACTTTATCCAGGTAGTGGACGTGGAATGTCAGTTTCCTGTCTAAGCTACAATTCGTCGATTTACTTGTCCCAGGATTTGCATTTTCCACTACATCCATTTTTGTATTAGTTTTTGTACTGTGCCCAGCTGCTCCAGAGGCATTGGAGGAAGTATGGGCTATTGGCTTAATCTCCTCTATCATTTCTATATCAGGACCTATGTCTGACGGCAATTGCTGGCTGGATCTACTCATCGCTTGATTCACAGCGGTCTATTGAAATGAAATATACTTTTCCATGAACGTCTGATATACATAATAAATCAAAAGACATTTGTAGTTGTTTGAATAATGTTCCAATTACCAGCAAATCCCAATTCGCTTCTTCCAAAAATGCGATTGCATCTCCAACATCGTCTATCCCGGTGCATGCCTAAAAGGATTATAAAAGAATCAATAGAAAAAACATGATGAAGCAATTCTATTGTCTGAAATTTTCCAAGCAACAATCCCAGAGGCAGCAATGTCTTCAGTGGTCTAGATACGTTTGACACAATGTTCTTTGTGACTGATGTGGTGCAATAAGGTAAATATCCTGGAGTGACTAATTATCTGGTCCAAGAGGAGTAGAATGGACAAAGAATACAAAGCAGAGAGAAAGTTGAAAGAGCAATGGGAGACTCTAATCGAATGTTGTGAGTTACTGTACTGCTCGATTGCTATTTCAGAAGCAGCAGGAGAATCCGAAGGCGGCGTGCCATTAGCGTGATTTTTCGGAATTGCAATAATTGTCAATGTCATCTAAGGGGTCTCATAACCTAGGCCACACGCTGCCTTTGAAAATAACGGACAAGGAAGGCGCGATGGGATCACCTGGAAATCGGCTAAAATCTCGTCCCGTGTCCCAGCCATTGTGCAGCAGTCCGATGTCAGGCTCGAGCGGATCCCTCTAGGCTAGCAGTGCTACTTCGTGCCGTGAAAATCCTAACAAATAACATACAGGGAGCGAATACAAGCCATTGACGTGTTAAACTGTCGTAAACCTCACGATAAATCGCGACTGCTTGAGACGAGCATTGAACCATCTATACTGTTTATACATTTTCTTTTGCGACATTACGCAGACGTTCGTACATCGGTCTACCCTCGGCAGGCAGCACGCTATACCACAGATGATGTCCCATTCAGTTTCGTTTTAGTTCAAACGCGTCCACTCTCGAATCAAGCTCCGGGCGAGCCGATGCGATTGGCTGAATGCAGCTTTATTCACGGGGCCATCCAACCGCATTTACTGTTCACATATGATATGCAAGCGATTTCGTGCTGTTGCAAACGGAGCACACACACGCAACAAAGTTGCGAACGCGAATAGTTGCACGGGCAACACGACAACGCTGCACAAGATTCTCTTATTGCGGCCGATAATTGCTCGGATAGACACACTGCGCAGTAAGGAACCAGAGATGAGAAGGAAAATAGTCAAACCTGAACGCACTGGCAAATAGATCGCATGAATTAGCCACCTTTTGTTTCGAATTTTCATTTATAATTTCGATACGATTTTTTTTGCTCCGCTCTCCCACCCTCTGCCCAGTAACATCTCCGCCACTCTCACGAATGCCGAATATTCACCTCCTCTCCGACCACCCCACCCCCACTTTCCCCACGGATCATAATCTTTCTATTGTTTTTGTTCGCGATGACGAATCATTTTTCTTGGGTTCTTTGGATTTTGCCTAAAGTTCTCCCGTTGGACCCGTAGTTTCGTATTGAAATCGATGTGCAAGGTTCCACTGACGAAGCGAGAATGAGAGTCCGCGGAGAGTTGGACGCGGCTCCGACTAGCTCCGACCAAAAAGCATTTTCTTCTGCGTCAAGTTATATTGCCGCCTTTGTTCCTCCAAGAGAGTGGAGCGGGAAATCCGGTTTACCTGGACTTCCAACTTTCGGATACCTGATTGAATAAACAGTAAAATCTTTTCGACATAAACAAAGAGATCCGAACCTTCCTTTTTACGATTTCCCGGGATTGACCTTACAGCTTGCAATGCCTACGACAAGCTGCTGAGCTTATTGATTCTGGTAATAATAAATCAACCTGCATAAGTGTATAAATATACAAAAATACGCCGAGAGTATATATTCGTGCATAGGAATCAAAAGTACTTATTTTAATGTAAAATATAGAGAGTAAGCAAAATCAATGTAAAGAGAAATTATAAAATAGTCGTAATAAAAATATACTCCAATACAAATTAATTCATATACCAACCTTTTCATTGCTGGTTAATTTTGCACGAAACTGACACGTTTTAAACTCAACTTTGTTTAACACAGCACTTGAACAAATTTTAGGTGCACATTTTCGAAGCCCGATTAAGACAAATTTACACTTGATTTCAAATTATACATACACACAACATGCTTTCACAGGCGCCTTTACTGGATGACCGAATGTGACAATTTTAAACGGAAATCTTCAGCTGATAACTTCAAGAAACCAGAGGTTACGGTTGCCCGTAACCTTAAACAAGTTAGATTGAAGGAAAAACTTACGTGTTTTCCAGCAATATAGCTTGTTACAAAAATAGAAGACCGATACCAAAGGATTAGTAGTTAAGGCGTATACTTTTTCAATAGTGTTGATAGTATAATGGTCAACCTACTAGAGGAAAAGAAATTCGAATGCCGGTGCGTTTACTGTGAGAGTGAAGTGGTGAAAATCTTGGCGTAAATTTATCTAATAGAAATATTTCCCAACGATATCCAGGGTGAGCTCCGTGTTAAATAAGGACAATCGATCTTATGGCAAGAAGCATATGTTCGACGATTCCCCGGAGACCTGTTGGAACTCGGAAGCTGTAAGCCTTGTTTCGTAAAATATTAATTATTAGCAGGTGTGAAAAATACGTATAGTGTATGACATTCTTATTACAATAATTCGCAAAACAATGCTGCCCATTGCAATGGATACGAAAATTCAATTCCATTTTCCCGGATTTTTCATTCGATCTTTTTCCCTTCGACGATTCCAATGAATCAGTGATATTCACGCATTAACTTCACATATTTCAGGGTACCCCACAATGGGTGGTAATTAATTTGGAAACCGAATGTTGTCTCTCGGGATTCGACATTGAATTCCAAGGAGGATTCGCCGGCAAGAACTGCCACGTCGAAGGTGGGAATAGTGACAAGGATACTAGTGTTTTGGAATCATTCTATCCAGAAGATAAAAATTCACTCCAGCAGTTTAAACTGCAGACCCCGCGGAAGGCGAAGACATTTAAATTTGTGTTTAATGAAAGCACAGATTTCTTTGGTAGAGTAATTATATACAAGTTAGTATTATATTCGTAATATCGCGCTAAAAATATAATGTTATCAGGATTGTCTTGAATATATTTTATAGAACTTTTCTACATGCTTTATACATGTAAGCAGCTAATAGGTGTTACACCTTTGTGCCATATACTCTAGAATTTAGAGTAATCTTAACGTTTGTATAAAATATCTAAAACTAACAGTGTTTAACGAATTTAGTAGAATAATCTCTGGACATTCGCGATTCCTATTTCCCACTCATCTCACTTTCTCATCAAGCATACCCAAGAGTCAGACATTGACCAATGATTGTAAAAACCAAAATGTTTACCTTAGTATCTACACAATGTATACCATACGCAGCCACATACTTGCTAGGATCTCGCTGTCATGGTATGATAATGCGGATGTGCAACTTTGAATGCGTAATCCTTAATAACAAGACACTCAGCGGGAGTGGTTTGGCGCTTTGCAGCCCAGTATAAATATAAATAATGATTTCGCACTCTGAAGATAAATAAATTGTCAGCCGTACATCTGTTGATATCAGGCCGAGTAGTACAGTCGCTTCAAATGTATCTCTATATGTACAAAGTGAATGGATAATTTAAAAACTTGCGACAAGAACGTAAGAAGTACTCGGGTGGGTCTATCGAAGAACATATCAATTAGCTGAGATTGCAGGACCCAATTGGCGCATCAGTTTGTAACATTCCTGGAGACGTTTCCTGTCACCTATCCTTTCGAGAGTTTTAGCAGCTTCAGCGAGCATACCCGCGCGTTCTCCTGGTGATGCCAGCAGCAATGTAGGCAAATGCCTGCAAGCCAAACACAATGCGACTGCGTGTTCCCGTTCGCCACTGTACTGATCTTGAGATCGATCTTTTCCACAAATAATCGACGAACGATTATTCCTGTGATGGAGGCTGCGATCAAGTAGCAATTGGGTTTTGACTGGGGTCGCTCCGGCCATTATACGGGCGGTCGCTTCGTACACGAACACTCGCGATAAAATAGACTAAAAGCAAAAACAAAGCAGGGAATGAGTGATTACTTTGTGTCGTCAATCCAATCAGGATGATATTAAATTGCGAGAAACATACTGGAATATGCTGACAAAGTTGCCTTAGACAAGCCAAGTCCCGTTGGAAACCTCCTAATAAGTTTACATTCAATTTATCGGATTCATTGTCCAATTCTTGCCAGAGTGTTGTACGCATCTCCAGTAACCAGTCGCAAATCCACAACTGTGTTAGCTAAACAAAAAAAAAAAGTAGAGCAATATTAGTCGCGTTTATCACACATATGTCAAGCAGTAGGCAGATGACGTTGAGATTACACGAATCTCCGCTAGAATATGGTGCTGACTCCTGCCACAAAAGTTGCACTGTAGAAGTATTGCATAGTTATATTTCATGCAATGCAACTACAATGCACACTCGTAACAGGTAAGCAATAGCATATAAAATATATTAATTAGAAATTCAGGACAAATTAAAAAAAACCGAATCGCGATAGAGAGAGGGTACAGTTATCTTACCATGACGTTTTGCGACGACTGTTGTTTGCAGTGATAGTAAACCAAAGAGTGCTCAAGAAGTACGCCTGCTTGTTCGACCAAACGTAAAGATGCTGCCTTTGTACTGCTCTTTGCCGCTTGTAGGGTGTACAATACGACATACGGCAATGGACTAACGCTATTATTGTTATTACGAAGTTGATAATTTCTTTCGTATGGAAATTTGCACTCGACGATATTCCAGGCTTCGTTATTGTCTTCTCCCAAGCGCCAAGAAGCTGCAACGCATATCACTGCGCCCCACCACTGAGCGATTTCATCTTCACATCCTGTACAGTTCAATAAAGTTATTTATATAAAGTTCAGACATACAATATAAAAGAACACCGTAAAGAAATAATACTCACGAGCAACAGTTACTTTGTCCGTGCACGAGAAACAAACGTCAACACTGGCAGAGGACATAATAGCCTGGCCGAGCTCGGATATGGGAGCCAAATGAGAATCAGTAGCTGTACCAGTTAATAAGCGTAAACAATTTCCAATTAAGTGATCTCTGTAGGCGCGAGATGCATACGAGAGTGGATCTGCTTTGCTGCTTTGTGATGTGAATTCATTATCAGCTCGTTCACCGTATTGCCACTTCTGAGATGCGAGGAATCTCGCACCATCGTCATTCATAATCCATCTCAACTTTGATGGAACTGTACACGAGGACAAGAGAGTACGCGCTTTTCCAAGATAGTATACATGAATAAATGGGAACAACGATTGCTTGAAACGTAACGCCGCATTCAGATACATTTCCGCCAGCATTGCTTTCGGCATCATATCTCCAGATACTTCTGCGTAATTGATCGCAGAGAGTGCGAGATATAGTGTTCCTTTCTTGGAGCCCTCTGATAGACGAAGACATAGCATGTGTTCATAGACAATCGCTATTTCCATTGCCGAGATTTCGGCTTGTTGTCGCGCAGACTTGTCAGTGAACCATTTGATAAGATACGACATGCATTTGCCAATCCAAAGTTTGTGGAGAACTTGTCGGATTATCTGCCACAATGTTGCAAAACAAGCTTCCGTCCGTGAGGATGGATAAGGTCGGCCAAAGTATTGAAGACATTGATGCAAATCACGGTATGCTTGGGCGTGTTCACGTTTCGATATACTGAATTCAGCCTGGCGTCTCCAGCGATGAAGATCGAGAAAAATCTTGCTATCCGACGGTAATACGGGATCTCCAAAAAGTAGTAATTTACAAAGACCTCCAATCAACAGCATAATATTCGTTAACCATAGTAATACACTGCTCCACATCACGTGCTCTGTTTCTGTTTGATCTATGAACAGCAACATTAAGAACAGTTAGTCAGAAAACGGCATATTATTTGAATAATCTTGCTCCTAGAAATGACAATGGCACCTTGGTAATTTAGAATCGTGCGTCCGTCCAGTTTCGCATTCGCATAATCCATGCGGAACTTGCCAACATTATTCATCACAAGTCCAAGTGGATTAAATGCCAAGAATAATAACATGAATCCACACATTGTTAGTCTTGTATGATCTCTCATGCCGGAATTCGTGGCAGTAGGAGCAGAATGGATATTCTGCATCAGATCAGTATCATCCTTTATGGATGAAGGTGATGGTGGCGATAACGGTGCTGGTGCCGGCGATAGTGACGGCTCGCTGGAGTCCGACCTTGGCGGTGTTAGTTCTCCGCACACCAGTAAATCACGTAGATTCTGCCGCTGCGCAGCCATTTTCAATGACATATTTTCAGCTTTCAATTTCGCATTTGAGTTTTGAAGAAACCTGCAATTTAGTAATTCTAACTAATTAAACAATGAAATGGCTAAGACTGGCTAATCCATTGAAATAAAGGACGAAAACCTGCCTAATATAATCTATTGTCTTTCCTAAAACTGCTGACTTATTCAGTTTTGCATCGATACCAACAACAATGTTCTTGAGCTCGATGATTTTATCATTGATAGATGTTCTGTAACGTCTCTCTATAGCATTGTGCGCGCTCCTCTTCACTTCTTTCACCCTAGGCACACTTACATGGGAATTTGTACTTAATCTGTTGATTTGTACTTTGTCTGTATCCAATACCACCGGAATGCCTATGAGAATCGAATGATTTCGGTATATATTACAACACAACAAACTATTAATAAATACTTGGTATACATTGAATATTGCTTACCAGTTGCCAACACTGTGCCATTGGCAGTATTAACCAATGTGTGTATTTGATGTGGTACGGAAGTAGAAGTAACAGCTTGCGAGCCTCTCGAGTAAACAACAGACTCCGACTTGATAAGCTTCGCAGGTAGAAGCAACTGTCTCTGTTGCGCGACTGGTGCTATTGTCACTACAGGTGATTGCACATTAAAGTTCACATTTTGTGGAATCGCGTACTGGGAGGTAAATACTGTGGGTGTTGGCGCTGCAACCGATATTCTTTGCGACCTATTCTGCACTGTTGTTATCTCTGGTTGCACACATGGCATCTGTTGCGTAGTATCAGTCACAGAAGGCACAATCACAACATTTCCATTGGCCACAGGTTTTAGGAGATTCGGATCTTTAAAATCTTGAAACTCCTTGAATTCATCAGCCTTATCCAAATTCAGAAGATCGAATCCTTCGGTATCCATAGGCATAGGTTCCTCCAGCTCGGAGAGTAGAGCTTCCTCACTGAAGAGATTCTCATTTTTCAATAACTCACTTTCACAGTTACTGAGAAGATCTGCAAGGAAAATGACAAGACAGTCTAATAACAAGCATAGAGAAGAAGCAAAAAGTGGCGTGAGGCAGGACTGACATTTTCAATATCTAATGTTCATGCCATACATTGGCAAGTATCAAAGTACAAGAGAGAAAGCATGACCACAAGTCGATGCCACTGATCACCGGCGATATGCCAGGCGAATAATGCGTCGTCACGATGATCTAACACCATGAAATAATAAAGGATTCGGAAGCTTTTGCACTGATAGTCTGCCAGGGTATTTAATGAATAAAGGAAGCATTATCGAGAGCATAGTATAAATGTGACGTACCCTCGAGACCACTGACTTCATTCAAATTGAAGCTGTCACTCGACGGGAAACTAGAGAAATCATTGTCCTGCGTGGATGACCATCCTCCCGGATCTGCCATTTTCGTGTATTCTTATCGCCGGCAATTAATTTCATTAATTGAACCTGTTAATTCTAATGCAACGACAATGCGAGATGTCAAACGTATGTAATAACTAACAAATTACGAATAGTCACCCGACCTTTGCCGCGACCAATCGCAGCTCGCACAAAGATCGGATGATATTACGTCAGAATGCGTTGCCAAAGTCATAAAAATTAGGGTGCGGTGTCTGCAATTCACATGGACTTTGCATTTGCGAAAATATTTGCAAGAGGTTTTCATATCAAAAATTCTTAATCGACAAACGTTTCTTTATTTAGAATAATCGAACGCACCTGCAATGAAGAATACGTGAGGAACGAAAGAGAAGATAGTTGGCTTGCCAATACTTACTGACACTGATCAATTATTCCGATAAATTTAATGCGAATCGCCCAGTCGCATGGGTAGAACGAACCCAATCCAAATGAAATGTAGCGTTCAGCCCCAGCACTGACAGATACCAACACTCGAATAGACCTTTGGACTGTTTTGACTCGCTGGCTTGAATTGAAAGGAAAGTGACAACCACTTGCAGTAGAATGATTCACTATTTCAGTTATTGCGTTGCCATTCGTAGTAAATGTATTTTGAACTGGCGCGGTGTAAATCGTCAAGGGGTATTGAACGCAGATACTTTTACTATGAACATGGCCGCTTGCCTCCTTCTTCAATGCGGTGCCATTCCTCGCTAACGAATCCGATTTCAGAACATCGTGGAACATCGTAAACATAATACGAACGATGGTTATATGCTGCACGCCGACGGGGGCATCCGATAACCTTGATAGCATCTACTACCAGCCTTATCAAGCAGTTGTAGAACAATATGACATTGTTATCAAATATCCCCGAGGCGAGCACCCATGAATTTTAATGACACGCGATAATAGAGTAGTATTTTAAATTCGAATACATTGCACGAGTTCCTTGTTGGTTAATAAATGCGAGAAAATGTTTCGCGTACTTCGTACTGCTAGTCCGAAATGGTCGAACACTTGCCAGTTCCACTTGGCAGTAAGTTTTCTATTCTAGTTTCTTGAAAAGTTAACATGTAAGTTTGAAGACACAAGAAATATAATGATGCTTGTTGTGTTCCTTTCATGATATAGTGCGCTGAGTGCTCTAAGCAAAGCACGAAGGCATTCACTGAAAAATTGGAGGGTGGCCCTGATTTTGGAGACTTTTTGTCTGGCGATGTAAATTACGACGGTAAACTGAAATTGGAAAAGGGAGACAAATCTCGTCTGAGGCTACCACCATGGTTGAAAACAGAGATTCCTATTGGAAAGAATTACAGTAGGATAAAGTCACAATTGAGGGATTTACGGCTGAGCACTGTGTGCGAGGAGGCACGCTGCCCCAACATTGGCGAATGTTGGGGTGGTGGTGAGCATAATACTGCGACTGCTACTATCATGGTAGGTACAATAGTTTGGCAAACTCGTGTTTCCTTTTCGCACTTGAAAGAATCATGACTAAGAAACATGCTTTAACGTATCGAATTAATTTTTCGAGGAAACATTGCTTCTTCATTCATAAGAACAGTTTTTCATACTCCGCAAAATATTATACAGCTTTAACATAATATAAAACATTGCATTAGTTTGGTAGAATGTTATTTTAACATGTAACATTTCGTTTCCAAGAACTTCAAATCCATCTAGTCAGTGCACAGCTGTTCAATCATTAACAAAACTGGTTTCATACCTAAAATAAATGTTCTCCATTAATACCGTACATCCCATAATCGGTGGCAACTGCTTCAATGTAGTTAATGGGAGACACTTGTACTCGTGGTTGTCGTTTTTGTTCTGTAAAAACGTCACGTGCACCATCACCATTAGACCCCAACGAACCAAAGAATACCGCAACGGCGATAACCGATTGGGGCCTGGATTACGTGGTACTTACATCTGTAGATCGAGATGGTAAAGAAGCTTGAAACAATTTTCTTTCTTGCACAATCTAAATTACAAATTCTTTCAATGAATCTATTTCCTATTAGATATAAGTGACGGAGGAGCTGCGCACATAGCGGCGACTGTTAGGGAACTGAAGGAAAGGAGCAACATACTCGTGGAATGTTTGGTACCTGATTTTAGAGGAAATAAGGATTGCGTTCGCACAATTGTAGAATCGAATTTGGATGTGTATGCTCATAATATCGAGACAGTCGAACGTCTCACGCCTTTCGTACGTGATCCACGAGCGAAGTATAGGTAAGTCAACCATAATCCATTAACTCTATTTAAATATTTAAATTGTAAACAATATGTGTTCACATTTTAGGCAATCACTAAGTGTACTGAAAGCGGCAAAAGATTTTAATCCCGAACTTATCACGAAATCGTCGATAATGTTAGGTTTAGGGGAAAGTGACGAAGAGGTCGAGCAAACAATGAAAGACTTAAGAGAGGCGGGAGTCGGTGCATTAACGCTTGGACAGTATATGCAGCCAACTAAGCGACACTTAAAAGTCATTGAGTATGTCACACCAACAAAGTTCAAAAAATGGGAGCAAGTAGGAGCTGATTTAGGATTCTTGTACACGGCAAGTGGCCCGTTAGTCCGCTCCTCATACAAAGCGGGAGAATTCTTCTTAACGAATATATTACGGGAACGCAAGAATAAGAAGAGTGAAGAGGTGTAACGGATGATCTTAATACTTAGACTATTTATGTAGAGATACGTAAGTGTCTGAGCCAAAGATTGGTTAACTCCGTCGTAGAAAATTTTTTATTAAAATGCACTCGATCCTTGATCCATGGGAACGTGCAAACCACACCGGTGATGAGGTTGCATGACACTTTTAGGTAAACCGACCAATATGGTTTCCAACGAATTATATTAGCAATCAACATTTCACTGGAGTGTAAAACACTTAAGTGACAATAGCTAAAATAAAAAGATGAATCGCAAATGCATGTTTACTTTTTATACAAGAAGCACGTAGATATATTACATTAATTATTCCACTCCATTGGGTCCATCGCAACGGAAACTCGTGGATCCTGGGGACCCTCATCGGATGGTGGTGGTTGAGGTGGCCTCGGGTCTTGCTCTACGTCCGGTTCCACCGGCTTTCCACGTTTATCATCCTCAATTTCAGACAGATAACTTAATGTTGCAGCCTCGTCCAAGACTGTGAATTCCGTGTCTTTTCCTACTACCGCGATAGACACGTTCTGCAAATCAAATTACGATATGAATACAAACTCTAGCAGTCCCACAATATTTGCGCGTGATAAAGCTATGCTTTGATTTCTCACCTTCGTTGATAAGTCGATCTCGTTTGGCAGCGTATCTCTGAGAGCCCTAAGTCCGTGTTTAACTAACTCGTTAAGATCGGACGTTGCAAATTCATTCAAATGTTTCTCCAAGTAAGTCCTAGCACTTTGCGAGCGAGAACCAATTGCCATTGCCTTGCAATCGAAGTAATTAGCTGATGGGCATGTTTGATATATGTGCGGTCCTTGATCCTGAGAGAGAATTGTATATATCAAATACAATAATTAGAATTCAAATTCCACACATTTTAAATACAAAGTAATAATAACAGACTTACATCATATCCTGCTACAAGTAAACCAACACCATATGGTCGCCTGTCATACCTCTGAGTGCATGTTTGCATTTTATTCCCCAATGAGGAAATGAGGCGACTTACTGGCAAAACATCGTCATGGGAATATTTATAATTCAAGCACTCTGTTCTCATATAACGACTAAAAGCAAGAATAAAATGTTGAAAAAGTTTCAAAATCAGAAGAAAGTATTACATGGACATGCAGTATTTACAAACTGCAAATATTCAATATGCGATAAGACAACAACGATATACAACTTGCCTTAACATTCTAGCATCGGCAGTTAATCCTGAAATAGTAATTCCCATGTGTTTATCAATTGGGATGATCTTTTTCTGATACTCCGACAATTCAGAGGCAGCTCTCTTGAGGGCAATTAAAACAGCGTGTGTCTTGCTTTTCATGCCTATGGTGGCGGAGCCTAGTTTCACTGCTTCCATAGCATACTCCACTTGATGTAAACGTCCTTGTGGACTCCATACCGTCACGTCACTGTCGTACTGATTTCGAAACTGAAAACAATTTGTTATTAATTATTAAAGAATAGGATGCATCCTACGAGTATTGCTGGAAGTTTGCTGTAAAGCCATCCTTTATTATTACATAGATTTCTAATAACTACTTTGAATGTTAAAACTCTAAAACGATTTTCATTGATATTAGACTACCAACAATGTTGCAAATACTTCTTGTTAAAACATTTAAATATATAACCCTTTGTCGAAAAGCACATATCACCAGAAGATCTTTCTATTAATGAAAAGTTTTCAATATTTCGGCAAAGTTGAACATTGGAGCATTATATGAGCTACATACCATTGTTCACTGACGACCGGCTAATTGTCAAGACAAAGTTGCAGAGTAACTTTACTTGTAATAGGAGCCGAATTTTCCGAAAACAACTGTCATGCAGGAATGGAAATGAACAGGTAGAGTTTAGAGAGGAAGCCGGTTTCTTTTATGGAGCCACGAAGTATGTTCAAAAAGCAGACTTTAGACTAATTTACTCATCATGATTTAATCCAGTAAACGGAGCTAAATTAATCTTTAAACCGGATAAAATACATGCTATAAACAATAATAGTCTGTTTATTAGTTTTAATTTAGAAAGATGTTACAACTATAATAAGAAATAAATATAAAACACGTGCAGCTGTTCGTAAATTGCGCACTCAGACACAATCGACTTGTTCGGAAGAACTATCGAGTGGCACCGCCACCGGTCGTCTCTCATCCTAAAGACGGATCGGCGCTCTCAACTTCTCTTTTTCAACGTTGAGAGCTAACGTGAGTTACTTCAATATTTTTGACAATATTTATCAGTAATTCTGTGGAAAATCCGACGAATTAGGTACGAGATTTGCTTGGCCCGATGAATTTCCAATCTTCGCTTTCACTTGGACAGCATTAAATTACCCTGTAACGATTCCCCAGTCGCAAAATACGAATGTGATATTGTACGCTCAATTGATGCACGTGTTAGTTGATTCCGGTGCATAAGAATTAGCTCGGAAATCGAAGTGCAACTGAATGCCTGCACGTTCTACTTTCCGGCGTAACAGGGGACCGAAATATTACTGAAATGATGTGCTTGCAATTATAATTGACAAGAGTGTCGTTCTCCACATTTCAGGTTAGCAAGCAGTCACAATGACCAACTCGAAGGGTTATCGTCGTGGAACAAGGGACTTGTTCTCCCGCAGATTCCGCAAGCATGGAACTATCCCGCTGTCGACGTACATGAAAGTGTACAAGGTCGGTGATATTGTCGACATCAAGGGTAACGGCGCCGTACAGAAGGGTATGCCCTACAAAGTCTACCACGGCAAGACCGGACGTGTTTTCAACGTGACCCCTCACGCTCTCGGCGTTATCGTGAACAAGAGGGTTCGTGGACGCATCATCGCCAAGAGGATAAACGTCCGCATTGAGCACCTTACCCACTCCAAGTGCAGGGAGGACTTCATCAAGCGAGTCAAGGAAAATGAGAAGCTGAGGAAAGAGGCTAAGGAGAAGAAGGTCCGTGTCCAGCTGAAGAGACAGCCTGCCCAACCGTCCAAGGCACATATCGTCTCTGGACGTGAAAAACCAGTCTTACTTGCTCCTATTCCATACGAGTTTATTGCTTAAAACTAAAATAAACATCTCTTTCCAAAATGTCTCTGCGCTTTACTTGTCTGTAGCAACCCGACTCGACTTCCTTAGAAGTTCTTCTTCGTTTATCTTGTTTCTGGAATCTGAAGAAAATATTATTTTAGAGTCTCAACAATATTGTTTGAGAATGTAGCGTAATATTGGTGGAAAAGAAGAAGAATACATTTGGATAAATCCAGTAGCCTAATGGATAAAGTCTGATAACAATGTTTTTATTTTCAGTCGTATTTCTTTACATTTGTATAGAATCTGATAGTGCTTCCAACGTTTGTATATCACCGGAGAAATCGATCTAACATTACAAACAGGCAGATTCCTTTCTGATAGTCGACTAGTATTAAAATATAATTAAAATAAATAATACTTACATAAAGTGTGTTTAACTGTTCACATAACAACAAATAATCTTTAATGGTCTCCGAAATAATAAGCAATTGCTATGAGTTAGCGATGGAACTAATGCATCTTCCATGTCCTACATCACGAGACAAGGAATGACCAATCTAATTCTCACGTGCACTTTTTTTACCTGTACAAAGTTTCTCTAACGATATCGTTACAACATTATCGGAAATTTTATACACTGCACCTTGATAAAATATGAAATAACTATATAAGATTTATTTAATTCACTTGCTTTACGTTTAGATTAGGTTCTAGCTACAATCCCTTGATTGATAGAATAGGATATAACCGGTTTCTGAACTCTTCTGGATATCCGAGGTGAGCCCGAAAAAGTCCTCTATCGTGGACGCATCAATTTTCTGCAATTACAAATTGTATGCCCTTTAGTATGAAACACAACTAATTTTGGTACAAGCATAAGTAGAAAACACGTACATCGACCATGTCGTCGTCAAAGAGTAACCAAAATCCATGGCTCTTTACAATGGAAATGTAGTGCCCCCTGTTAGGCCCGCTCCCACAATGTATCACAACTGCTACCAAATCGTACAATCGATCTGGATTTACCGCATCATCACTCTGAAAACGTTTCATTTGGAAATATTAATAATCTGAATATAATACTTTACAAATACAGGAAAATGCTTACAGTATTAAAAAGACGTAGTTCCAGGGGAAAAACTACTCTATGGGAAACCTTGATGTGACGATTATACTGCTCCACATACTTGAATCTCTTCAGATGCAGCGCTAGTATCATGGGCAATTTTTTCACTCTCATTCGTTTCTGAAATATTGACGAATGTGAGTATTGTGCAACTATTAACGTCTAATTGTATTAACCAATGTATTAGTCAATGTACCTGAGCTTCTTGATAGCTGCTACAATGATCGCACTTAAATTTGTTATCATTACAGAGGGTCTCAGTATTTGAGAAGCATCTGAGGCAGTAGGTGATGGATGTATTTTGATCGACGTCGACCTGCAGATCGAAGAAGTCCTCGTCTTTACTAGAGACAGTCTCACAATTAAGGCAGCGTGTTTCCGACGTTAGGATTCCCTGAAATATTTCGTGAACCCAAGTGGGCTCCGGCGGGGAGCCAGCATCGCCCGCGCCGCATTTTCCTCCCGCTGGTTTATTTTGACTTCGCTCAGCTATGTTAAAAGTAAATAATCTTTATATATGAACATTCCAACTGTACTTTACAACGAGTGCTTGATAAAATATTCACCCAAAATAATTTCATTTATATGATTTATTAAGAAGTTCAGAAACTCGTGTGCATCTTGTTGCATGTAATTATCAAATTCCTCTGAAATGATATATTAATAATAATGAACATTCAAATATTTCATGATGAAATGAATGTTAAAGAAAGTATCTAAATACCAACCCTTTTCTTTTCTTAACCTGGCAATGAACTTTTTTGGTGCTATTGAACCGACCTTCTTCTTCTGTGTTGCAATACTGTAGAATAAATCTGCTAAGCATGTTAGCAGTGTCTCTTTACTGCGCTTATTCCTTGCTTTGTACTCTAAAATCTTTTCCCTAAATGGCCTACAAAAGTACAAAGCCTGGAGTACAGAATTACTGTAGCAGGTATTTCCAAACTACAAAGGAAAATGTATTTATTATTGACAATGCAGCAGTTAATTAAATATATTGCATTTATGAACTCATACTGATATTTGCATATAGTTGCGGGATACTTACATTAACTAAGCCGAAATAATGTTCATTCGGAGGAAAATGATCTGATCCAATATCTCTCTCAAGCTGTGATATATTTGCGCCCTGAAGAACAGTCACAGTAGTCAAGTAACAATTAAACTCTATGAGAATATCTGCGATGTGTACGTAGAAAATGAAGAATACTCCAAAATAATCAAAAGCAGTAATGGTATTATTAAAATCAGTATTAGAAAAATTAAATTTCGATAGTCTATGAAACATATATATAACCTAAGAAGTACTTCTAATACGTTAATAATACCAAAAACTATGGATGATCATTTCGTCTTTCATTATCAAACTTAACTCGAGAACTACCAGACGCGGTTTCGAATTGAAATAAAGATATAGCGATGTAATTTGGTGCTCTATTCTTTAAGGTATAAATAGTAATTTACGTACCCAATTAAAGCACATACTGATAAGAGAAGTCGGGAATTCGAACGTTAGAAATTCCGATAGAAAGCCTAAGTGCTTCGAGTCTCGAATAATCGTGGAGTACCATCGCTCCGAATCGTAAGAGCATTAAACTCGAAATGAAACTCCACTTAATGATTTCTTTAAGGCGCGCATTATAATTTCTCAAAAACTGTGTGGCCTGCTCCTTTTCTCCCATTATTTTTTTTATCAAACTACTTAGTGTTTCGAGCTTCGAAGCAGCGTGTATATGAGTAATAATAAAATAACACAACGCAAGATAGCAAAATAACTATTAGAAAGAAAAGAAGGAAAATGCTGAGATTCGTTGAGAACGAAAACGTGTAGAGAAAGAGGAAATGTGAGCTAGGAAGGCATGCAGTAATTCTCGGGATCGTTCGGAGTGTTTGACGCTCACGGTCGGCAATTGAGTCTTACCATTTTACGAGTCAGTAATCGGAGTGGAGTATTGGCAATCAGAGTGCACGAATTTAATCGACGAGGACAACTCCATTGTACTTGAGCGCGGAGATTTGTTGGTTAATGCCTACGTCGATCACATAGTGACTCTTAGTAGAAAACTACAACACAACACGAATCACGAAAAGTGGTAATAACAATAACGCGGCGGATCCAGTGCTTGCGGTTGTACTTTTGGTAAGGCGGGCCGGTCACGGGCTCTTCTCGACTTATCCGTTGCTCTTCGCTCTCAGGGGGATCTGTAGTTTCTACATTATTAGGTTCTCTCCCGTAGGTGTTGCTTCGTCCTCGAGTTCCACCAATTCCAAACGAATGGACCAGGATGACCAGAAACTACACGAAGCAACACGAGGCGAAAACAGCGTTCGAAATGTCAAGGAATGCTATACACGACACGACTCTCGATCGCGAAGGAAATTTATGCTGGCTAACTTCGCATATCTAAATTAGAATCTTTTTAACATATATATATGTGTTTTTCAGTTAGTTCTATCTAAGAATAACATCAAATTATCCACAAACTTGTTAGCAGCAAATGCTAACAAATGTAACATAATATATTTATATTTTATAAATATTTATAACAAAAAATGTGCATTTTTCAAAGTTCAAAAGTTTCGAATAAATTTAAATTAAGATCTAATTGACCCAGTTTTTATAATACCCCATGAATTAATAGGTGCTGTGAGATATAAAATACTTATCAAGTTTTTTAATTAAATAGCATGAAGTTGGCTATCGTAGACATCGTAGCTTAGTTCAAAGCAATTCAAAATATATATGTATATACATATACTTTATGATACTTGCCTCAAACGTTTTGGGAAATTTCCTTGAAAGGATAGCAAAAGTTAAATTATTAGATAGGATATTACTTATTTTTTGAACCTCCAAGCTTCGATCCTCCTTTCTTTATGCAATACTCAACATCTGCGCATCAAATTGCACCCGAATGATTTTTTATCTGTAATTACTCACGGGAAAAACCCGCCGTTCGTCAATATATGTCTTCATCCGTTACTGATTCCCGCTCAGCGATACTTGCTTCGAATTGCTACTCGGATTGATTTTTGAAAGACAGCGATTAGAGACAACTTCGCAGGGATAAAGCGGTGCTGGCGCGCAACTGACGATGAACGCGCTCAGTTAACAATACTTGTTTACATGCAAAAAGCCCGGCAACCAGCTCGCAGAGTTCGTTGGAACAAAGTTTCTCCTATCTCGAAGTGCGGGCGGGCAACAAGTAGTGTATGTATAGTGAACCATTCGTTAATGTTTTAGTTTATACACAGGGAATAGTTTGCCACTTATATTTTCATCTTTCTTGGGTTTGTTTATTATTATAGATTACATTGGCTACTATTATTATTGGCTGTCAGACAGACTATAAGAGATATCACCATGGATCAACCGGTTCATCTTGCTGGAAGTGCTTCCAAGACTCCTCTGCGAAGGAAGTCCATCTTAAAATTTCCAGTCGTACAAAATTTGATTGCAAATGACGATGATGCAGAGAGGCTGGCCCGGCGTCAATCGATCAATGTAAATGCTAGTCCGACAACGAGTAACACTCCAAGCGATAGCCGGCGCTCCTTGGGACTTTCTGTCCTAGGTACTATGTCTGTTCAAGAAATGACCGAGAAGATGTCCGAATGTATAAAGCTCAATGCGCAAAACAAAATTAATGCCAAGAATGCATTTAGTTTAAAGATGATAGATTTTATGGCGTATATGATTACGAAACAAGATAAGAACATGGCCACATTACAAATGGCAACAACCTCTTTGGATGTCAGCACAAAGATATATGGATTTCGCGTGGATGGTGTGCATACAGAGATTTTACGAATGATGGGTGGGATAGAGAAGCAGAAGAAAATACAACAGGACGAAGAACAGGATCAGACGGGTGATGATCAAGAAAGTCAAGTGAAAAAGAAGAAGAGGCGAAGTAAAAAGCATATACTAGCTTCTCACGATTCTCTAAAGAGGACTATTCAAACAGAAAAACCCTTGACATCTGCAATGTGCCAAACGGATGTCCAAACAGCAGATTCATTGAGTCAAGCGATACTTCCATTGCACTCAACTTCCGGTTTCTATCTTCAATCGTGTAATGATGTTATTCTTGACGTTGTGCCAGAGGAGCGTCACTTTGATAGTAACAATAAGTGTCCTGTTGCCCGAATAGGGAATTTTGTAGATATGGAATTATGTCCAACTTTTTCTAACTTTAATTTCTTAGATGAGTCACTAGACAATTCAGACGAGATGGAACAGGATGAACAAAGGCGGTCTGATAATATATTTCAGTTCGACTTGGATGCAAGTTTACCAGAGGACAATGATCCTACAGAGTCAAACATGAATTATTTTGATATGGAACACACAGATGCCAACGACGAGGAAGTAGTACATTTATGCGCGCCGGCCGAGAGGCAACTGGAGAATATCGTGGACTTCCGGAGTGTCCTAAATAAAAGTCGGGTGAACAAAGCATCCGAGTATTCCGTTATTCAAAAGAGTTTGAATATACACTGGACTGGGCCGTTGCATTGGAAAATTCGTACCTTCGGGAAACTCTTGACCAACAGTAGTATCGAGACTCGGGCGGCGCAGAAGCTGGGTAGAAAAAGGAAAGTGCTCGAATTACTTTACGATCCTGATATAAAGGAGGATGTGAAGCGTAAATTCGAACGAGGCATAGCGATCAAATTACAGGCCGCAACTACGGGGGCGGGATGGACTGAGGAAAAGGTGATGTTACCAATAGACGTGCACTATGACATTAGACAAACTGTTACATGTTATCTTCATCCGACGGTAATCAATTTCCACAATGAGGAACTTAATGAAAAGAGTGACGAACTAGGAGACGACAATGATCATTGCAACTATAGCAATGACATAAACAATGACTCTCCAGACATGCATGTCGACGACTTCCAGACACAAGAACAGAATGGTGCTAGAACAGATGAGTGTACGATGCCAAACTCACAAGTGCCCTTTACCAAAGACAATCTTGTTGCGCCGCCGAAACTCGCTAATAAATTAGCAATAGCATATTCTACGCGGGCGAAAAAAGTCGACATGCGAGAACTGAAGAGTGTAATTTGGAATAGTCTCACAAGCAACTTAAGGACGAAAGACATAAATATAGAACAAACTAACGAGCAAGAGATACCCGAAAGTATTAGTAAAGGCATACAGTTTCATCGAATCTATAAGCAGCTGCCTTTCAAATTAGCTAAAACAAATGCAGAATCTTTAAGTTTCCCAATATCCTTTGTCTCATTATTGCATTTGGCGAATGAGAAATCGCTTGTTATAAATACGCTTCCCGATAGATCAGATATTATTGTAAAGACCGAAAAGCCCGAATAAATTTTAGTAATTTTTAGTAACTTTTTAGAGTTTTGATTGGGAGGATGTTCAAATTTAATGAAGTTTAAATTTTTTCCTTACATTTGTTACCCATTTTATTTCACTCTCGTTTCATTTTCCTATTAAATAATTATAATTTTCTTAAAGAGAATAATCGGAGCTATTTGCGTTTTCGATTAATATTTAATTGCTTGTGAAAGACATTTATCAGAGAGTAAACGTCTGGCAATGCGAATCAGTTCTTCGAAAAGTATAGTATTTTTTATAGAGAATATAAAAGAGAGTTCTTGGAGATGTAGACTAATATTTAATTTTTTGTACATTTGATGAGCGAAATATATATACGCGAGAGACAGCGTATTTTGCTATGTGATGTTGATTCTAAATAATAAAGGACGGACTATTTTCCATACAAATATCTGTATTTTGGCATCCCGTAAATTTTGTCACCCCTGGCTAATTCATTAATCGTAATGCAAAAAGTTAATCCAGACTGATAATGGCGTATGCACAGCTGTTGTCAGTATCACTTTAATTGCCTACATGACGATCACGTTGTAAACACGCCAGCTACTGAGAAAAAATCATCTTTTTTACATGATAAAATTCATCCGAAAGAAATAATGTTAATCAACGATTACGTTAACATCGAAGTAACGTTAACGGAATAAAAACGTCAACGCACTTTCGATAATTATCGCGATAAGGCGTGAACGATCCAATGAAATCAAATGAAAATCATAAAAATCAGTGTTATCCCTGAAATCCGTGTCTGAGATATAAACACAGATATACATACAACCTACGACATCCAAGTGGACGTTGGCAGACCTGCAGTCGCATTGAATGAAAAGTTGATGATCATCAGTGGGCCACAGAGAGTCGGCGACAGTGAGCGAGCTTGCCAGTATGCCAGCAAACCAGCTGGTGCGAGTGCTAGTGTGATGATAAAGCGCAGCTGAGAGCGCATAGAGAGCATCCGCACTGATTCGCTTTGTCCTACGTTCGCACTTCCATACATCCGCAGAAGCGTCTATACGCGTTCCCCTTATTCCCCAAGTTCGTATGTGTTATGCGTGCGTCTTCTCGATGACTAATGGCTCGATGCTAGATAGATTTATATACCGCGTCGCTATTGCCCGACGCATTGACGATTCGTCAGCGTCGCCAAACTATATTCTCCGCGCGGCGGCAAAGCCCTTGATTTCTGTGAACTCTTGTGCCTCGGACGAGTGACTTTTCCAAGTATCATCGTGGTCAGCCAGTGACAAAGCCAAGCTCGAACTGTACAAAAATTGTACGGGCATTTACAAAGGGATATATTTGCATGCTCGTTCCTCGACGGGTATTGGATGGTGGATCGTGCAAGGACGCGTTCAGCGGCCAGATCGTCCGCGTCCTGAAAGAACTTGCTCCTTAAAGGGAAATATGACGCACTTTAATCTTTCTGTCGGAGCTTTCTATGTGTAGTCAAATGAATTCGAGAGTGTATTGAAGAGTGTTCGGAGTAAGCCAGGCTCGAGTAAACCAAGAGAGAAAGCAGAGCTTTCGCACGGCCGATTCTCCGCGCGCGCGTTCCGCCTGTGCACAGCTGAGTTCTATTCGCAGTGCTTGAGGAATAATTCACCAGGATGGCAGACTTCGACGCGATCTACGAGCAGGAGGATGAGATCGAGCAAAACCTGGAGGAACACTATGTCACCACCGTGCCAGATCCCATTGTCATTCGCGGAGCTGGCAACATGACTGTGTGAGTCTCGTGGATATCATGATGATTTCTCTCCTTCGTTTGTAAGCGATGAGTGTCTCTACAGGAACAAAGCCTTTATGCGCTGACTGCACTTATAACTGCAGCTGAAATCCTCTCTTAATTGCCGCGATATTTAACACGTTACTCACGAATGATCAATGATTTTACTCCAAAAACTATTTAACAGAAAAAAAAGGAAAGAAAGTGTACTAAACGAAGTCGAGAAAGAGCGCAGTAGTTTCCCAGCACATATTGCTGAATATAGTTAACTGGACATTAATATTCAATCATCGTTCCCGGTACTCGTTAATTCCTCTGCTCCGATAATCCGACACTTCCTCTGTCTCATGCACTGACACTCCAATCGCACACACGTTCTCAATGCTTTGGTACTTAAAATACTAAGAATCGTGCGTCAACTCGTTTATCACTGTTATTTCAGATTTGGACTGAGCAATCGTTTCGAAGGAGAATTCCCGAACGGCCTGCTGTCCCGGGTTGCGCCCGAGGAATTCAAAGCAACCGTTAGAAGAATAAATAGTGTACTGAAAAAGACTCTACCAGTGAACGTTAAGTGGTTGTTCTGTGGTTGCGTTTGCTGCTGCTGCACATTGGGATGCTCTCTTTGGCCTGTGATTTGTCTCAGCAAAAGGGTAAGGAATGTTAGCATCCAATTTTATTCTCCTCATTCTTCCTATCGTTGGTTACGTTGCTCATTCCAAAATTACTTGGTATATATTATGGCCGGTACTAGTATCTCTTGCTGTTACTTACAGACTCAACACTCACTAAACAAGTTGTTAGAATGGGAGAACAGTAGATTGTATCACAAGCTAGGACTACACTGGAGATTGGCCAAGCAGAGATGCGACACTTCTTCTATGATGGAATATGTAAGTGTGCTCCAAAATCAAGTCAAAAATGTATCCTTCTAGAGTAGTTGTTAATCATGCTTCATAGATCACAATGAGTCAGAAGAGACTCGTATCAATGAGATGCATTTTCTATGCAGTCTCTATAAAGTAAAATAGGAATCAGACTTTTATTAGCAAACGTGTAATTAGGTCAATAGGTGAAACCCTACAGCTTGAGTTAGACTGAGAACTGTGCATGTATGGTTACATAAGTTCCTTCTAAAGACTGATCTGCATTTATGTGCATGCACTATTTATTGACATCGCTATATCTTTTGCATTGCAGGTCCTCTTAATAGAATTTATTCCGAAAATACCGCTTTATAAACCCGACTAAGTGCGAAGATCTGGATACAGTGCGACCATGTGGATCCGAGAAATCAGTGTAAATCTCAGGCATACAAATAGCCAAGGAAATATGGCTTAAGTTGAAAAGGCCACTGCATAAAGTGCCACTACGACATTGTAGATAATTTATAGTACTCGCAGGATACATATTTTTGTAAATATTATATATAGGATTGCACAGTACAATAAGAAAAGTAGGGATAACAGCGCGAGGGTTATGGATTAGTTTTGCCCCACTAGTGTCAGCGGATTGTCCGTAAAAAAAAAACGAAGAAAAAAAGAACTATGGGAATTTAGCGCTCGGAAGTTTTCGCTGGAACAAGGAGAGTCCATTGAAGAAGATATTTTCACTCGATTATTTTTCGAAAAGGAAGAAAGAGTATAAGAGTTTGTGAGATATCCACTGTTCAGTGCTACTTGACATCTAGTTTCCTAGTCTCCATTGTCTTAAATAGATTTTAAATTCAGCTGTAATGAACACTTAGACACGTACAGTAGGATTCTCTCAATTAGATCATAAGCTCTCAGGTAAGAAATTAATCTGACAGAGTACAACGAACACATACACATATACACACATATAGTATATATATATATATATGAATATATTCAAGTATAGATTTTTAATGGAAAGCCGAAAGCAAGAATCACTAGCGCGGTTTGTATAATCAACAAAATAGAAGTTGATCGTGACGGATCCTCGTGTGTAAATACCTAGAGAGGAAGCTCTACTAACCATAGGTTAATTTCTTACCACGGTGATATTAGAAAGTATGACACGCGTAGCGCTATATTTTACTTTTCAACATAAGTCTGACATTACGATTTGTGTCTCTCTCTCTCCCTCTCTCTCTCTCTATCGCGTGTATGTTTCGCGTTAACAAACAGTCCGTGACTTGCTTCGTATTAACATCGGTACCGGCGATGCAGCGATTGTCGAACATTGTTGCATCGATGAAAAGTATTATGTAATAAGCCCATATTGGCACACGAAATGTTTGTCGGAGTTGAAATTCTTGTATAGTGGTTTTAATGTGATTTATATATCCTTCGGGCGCATCATCATTTGCCTAAATTCGAAGTCTTGAATGGATATACAAGTGCATCCGAAGTATCGAAAAATATTTTGATGTGTTGTGCCCCGTTCCGCCGAACTGATCATTCGGATAAACCGACTGAAATTAAATTTATAGAGAACAGAAAGAAACATTATAGACATTTGGTTGCAATTCAGTGGCTGTGATTGAGAACAAAAGACTAGCTCTGCCGACTGGAGTGCGTAAGTAAGCCGGACTTCCGCGAACCACGGTATATGGCTTTTCGAATCTTTCCTTTCGATTTGACGGAAACTCGTACTTATCTCGCGCAACGCAATTAAGATAAAAAGTAGAATTTAGAGGAAGCGTATGAGAACACACTTTGATTTGATTTCACACTCTATGATAATGCAAATCCTACATCCTTCTTAATTTACTTAACGATAACACACTTGTCTTTTTATCAGTCTCCGTATCAATTTCATCTACGCAAAAAGGAAAAAAAAAACTTCCACGATCGTATTTTTATGCTGGGTTTCCGGTAAACCCGGCTTCCGCACGATTCTCGTCCTCTTAATCACGCGCGTCACTATGTAAGGATTTTGGGCGTTTAGAACAAACTAGTTAAAGGATCAGTGCAATTCTAAAGCTTATTTTAAGGTCGGATAACACGTTTACCTTATAAGTGCTACTTATTATAGATCTCACTTGGAAAGAAGCGTCGTATTATTCTTAAAATTGTCAAACCGTTCATTTCGTGCGTCACACTGTAACAACAGAGGTTTACGATTCCCGAGGCTTGAATCTGGGCGTATAGCGTTGGAACTTGGCTAAAGTGCAACTCGCCAGGAGAACTGAAGCACTAGCAACAGAAACAGAAGCATCTATTTTTGATAGTCGCGAGAAAGAGGCCCGGAGGAATGAGAAATGACAAAATTTTTGGGGATACACCGTCGTTCATACTCTGTTAACGGCGACGATGCAATTATTTTTGTGTCCGATGGAAAAGAAAATAAATAAATTTCTGTGTATGTGTCTACGTGACTAAGGCAATCCCGAAAAATTATTCTCCTAACGCGCGACGCCGAATCATTTTCAACAACTTCGGTTTAAAACCGAACTCGTAACTGTTATCACGCTGGGCTAGATATAGCGATACAAAGTATGAATACAATGATTTTATAGTGTGCCTTTTGCTCACGGATTTGTGTGAAACCTAGAATATACCGTATGCATACACGCTACACAACAATGCCATGAGATAAGTCCGCATTTATAGAGGAACAAGAAAGAATCCGAAACAAAGTGTATCATTCTACGAGCAAAGTGAGTGCTCCGAGGTTGTTGCACAAACTTCTGTGACTCGCGTGCAATGTTACACAGCTTAATTACAGTGCACTGAACTGTCAGATCACTATTACGATCTTTGCTGCGAGCAAGTTTGTGTCACGTCTCGAAGCGCGCACTGGTCGAACGGAAACTACCGCCTAAGGTGTGTAACAACAATAAATGTGTGAGAGACGCCGCATTTCGCGTGCGCATTATTGGATAGAGCTTACAATTAGCCGTATCTTATTCCAGAGGCTCTGTACTGTAACGCTGTCATTTTAACAGATGGAAATATATATACCTATATTAATTTAGTGACTCCGAGTGAAATGAAGATGGTTCTCGCGCACCGCAGTCTCCCGTTGAATTCAATCACCTATGCCATTTAGGTAGGAGAGGGGCCGACGGCTCTGTCCAAAGATCGGGAGAAAAGTAACGTTACGTGTAAGTGGATAAACGATCTTAGAAAATTGTACTGTTCAGTTTTTTTGTTTGTTAGCGAGTGCGAGGATCTCCGTTTGAACAGCGGGATGCAGGCGCACGACTAGCCGTATAGATGCGAGACAGTGCAGCCTGTGTGTTATCTGCATTGAAATGATATTTACCAGGAATAATTCTATGTTATGATAATTGGCGACAGGTGCCTTTGCAGCTCCTAATAAGTAAGACATCACACATCATTAGTCATGATGTAGTGGCGAGTGGTAGAGAAGTGTGTGCACGTTTCTTCGCGAAGAGTAGATGCCCCTTTCTTCGACGTTTCATTAATTCCTCCTGTTTGTTCCTCTCGGCATTCCGATCGAACCAAATTTGCAAATTCTCGCTCTCACACGTGCTCTCCGGATATCGGTGGATGGATGGCATATTGCACAAGCAGTTTATTGTTCAGCTATTGACTGATGTTTGTGCTCAGGAAGTCGCACTTACGTGTACTTTTATTCGCATTGCTGGTGCCGTTGTGTATACTGTGTTCTACGGAGGCATCGCCAGTAAGTACTAGCAGGTAAGAGCGGATTTCATGCAGATGAGGACTATTTTGAAGTGGGCTCATCGGAGGCCTTGCGCGTTCTGCGCTGTGCCTATTTGAGTGACAGTTAATTTATAAGCAGAACGATCAAACCGCGTATGACAATAGTGAAGAATTCTACGTCCAAATTTGTTCGTTTGTAGCGACGTTCTGATACGTTTTCGTGATGTGAAACCAAGTTTAGTGTCTAAATTAACTGCAGAGTTTCTATCGCCTATACAAAGAAAGTAGCGTCAATCAAGTGCTAACAAGCGTAACTATCGTGTTATAATAATCGGAGCGATAGTGTACATATAGTTGGATGCGAGAATAGAGCGCTAATTAAGACATTAGCTTAATTATGATGTTCGTTTTATGGGCGCGCATATCTTTCCAGAGAAAACAAGAACTGTTCCTTGCCCCTAACTGTACTGGACTTCATTCACAATTTTACGCAACCAAATTCGGAGATTCGATGGCCATGCGAGGTTCGCCATTACTGGCTTTCTTTGCAACCCTTCGTTAAACTCGTGCGCTTCTTAATTGGCTACGTAACGCCGATCATTATCATTGTTGGTAAGATGTTTCCATTTCGTTTCTATTGCATACTATTCTTGTTGCTTCATTCCAACTGGCTCATCTTCAAATTCGCAAGACTGATTTACATATTCGCGTGTTCATTCTTTTTTCAGGCGTTTTGTTGAATAGCGCTTCTTTCGCACTGTTAAGTACGTCGGTGCTTTCGGATTCGAATCTATCCCTTTACTTGCGGATCCTTGCCATATCGGACAATGGGGCTCTGGTCTTCAATTATGCCGTTGGTATCATGAAGTCCCACTTTACGGCGGTGAATAATCTCTTTATGGTAAGACTTTTGGAAGAAGAACAACGAAAACATAGAAAATTTATAGAGTCGCGTTATCATTCTCACTAAAAAGGATTGCAAATATTTCTCAAGCAAAGCATATCTGCGCAGCTTGAAATGGGACGTTCTTAAAATAAAGTGCTGCCGTAGTCAATAATTTTTTGTTTCCTACTCAGAATTCTCATTAACGAAACCGGTGGGCTTCTTAGAATAGTAGGTTTCTCTGCAGCCTGAATTCAGTGAGCATGGAGTTCTTCCAATTCACGTCCACTTGGCTGGTGGTGGCTCTTACATGGGCGAGAGTCCTCGGCATTATGTTTCCCTTCGGTTTCCCTGGCAGCTGTCGTAATTGTTCCACCCTAATAATCATCGCTACGCTGACCTGCCTCAGCTTGATCATTTCCCTCACGAAATTATACTCAGGAGGTAAATATCTGCAGTATTCATCCTCGCTCTCGTTTTCTGGTCCGTTCGAACAGTTGAGGAGTTGAGTTCTATGTTTTCCAGGATATGAGACCGACAGTATATTTGAGTTTATTCCTTGTCAAAAGAAGATAAAACCTTGGGGCAGCGCCATGTATTTTTATATAGCGTTGTCCACTTGGTTGCCGCTGCTCTTCACTTTCATTGGTAATGTCCTTCTAATCAAGCATATGAGAAAGTCCGAAAGAATACATTGCCAGTTAACCAGTAAGTAAAGCGACTCCTGCATTATGTCCACGCCGGCAATAAGGAAGATATATAGTGAGCGTCTCTTGTAATGTGGTTTCTCAGAGAATTTCAGACAACAACCAAACCGAATGCATCATATTTCCAGAACGTTATTCGCAGTCTCGACTGTATATTTAATCTTGCTATTGCCCCTTGGCATTGTTGAGACCCTTGAGCTTTATTGGGATGTGATCTTGGTGAAATCTCCTCCTACTGATGGTGCTGATAACACTGAATATATAAACTGGTATGCAAATCATCGCGCCACAAATTCATTGACGCCTGATAAATGCAAAGTGGTTTCGTTTAATTAATTCGTGATGTTTTCTTTTTTAGGCTCAAAGAGAAAATGTTCCTAAAGTGGTGTCGAGGTTTCTTCTTTCATGTGTACCACTGGAACTTCGCCATAAACTTTGTGCTTTACTACTTGACTGGCGAGAAATTTCGTAGCATTGTATTGCAGACTTTAAAACGCTATAAGGCTGCAATATCAGCGATTTGTTTACGTCATATCAGTAAACGCGTGATTCGCGCAAAATGTTCCAATGATTCAGCCACTGCTCGGCCTTCAAATATGTCCCCAATACACACTATCACTTTAATGGAACGGTCTATAAATCCAAATAGTCCTACACAGAATCAATCGAGTATTGTAAATGATCAAACGTAATTAATAAATTTAATTTCTCGATAACTGCGAGACGAATACATCAACGCAACGATATGGGATCACAGTCTATATAATCGTATTAAAATCAAATCATTCTCCTCGAAACTTCTTCTAGTTACATCTCCCAAGCGTTTATTATTTCGTTAAACAACATATCGGGTTTTACTGGATTAATTTTACAAATTAATTAAGTGGTCCCCGGACATAGTTCGTGAGATTAACTGAACCGTCGCCTATTAATACTGCAATTAGAATTTTCTATAAATATCTTACACCAATTCCAGAATAATTTAAAAATGTACAATAAAAAAAGCGTTATATGTACAATTGGCATCTACTACGCGGGTACCGCCATGTTGCACGCGACAACAAAAACATTTTATACTCTCTCAGCATGAAATCAAAGACATGATCCTCGAGAAATACACATTTCGCTATTATGCGGATGATTAAATATGTACACGAATATATCCGACAGCTTGGAAAGCAGTCGAGATACAAATCTTATCTACTAACAATTGGGTACTACTATTGCGTAGGTTACGGCTATTGAGACCACCCGTTTGTTAACTGGTAACTTTGACAAAGTTTGCCGCAACAACTAGACTGGTAGCTAGTAAAGAGTAGCATAAAAAAATTATCTAATGCGAGTAGCCTAACGAAGACGGGAATTACATTCACACTACCCTCGATTTCTGTGATGCTCGAAAAGTTCGAGCGCTCCTGTAGAATTATCAAAATGTACTGGTAAAGCTAGTGATATAAAAGTTCGTATAAAATACACTCCCTTTTCCTTCTACGAATATAAAGGGATGATTAGTTCCAATATGTAAATCAGACTCTGCAAAAGTCATACTTTCATTTCGCATCGGCGCGCTTTAAAAGCCGCTTGATTAATTCACGCACTCTATCATCTGTACAAATAGAGATGTTTTCTTCAGGGTTGCTTGTTATTTATGAGATGTAGCAAATATATACGTATACTAGAAACTCAGCTGGTAAACACGACTCGCTCGAATACCCTTGGCAGAGGCAGAACCAGGAAGAGCAGTACCAAAACAAGAACTATTTGCTGTAAAAGTACGGCATAGTTGTCTTTTTGTACCCAAAACTTCGTTTAAACTAGGGGCATGCTTTTAGTGTTCTTGTTCGACTCACTGCCAAACAGCAAAAGAGCACTCTTTGGTCGAATCGCACACTCCCCCATCGACTTATCATTAAAGTGAGATTTCAATTTACGTCATCAACCAATCACTGATCGACAAAGAAACCTTTAGTACGCGTATGCCTCAATGTTATCACACAAAACTTGTAACGAATCCCTGCTGGTAAACTAAACCCGCCATTTCTGGTAATGACAATTGGACTCAATCGATTTGGTCGTAACACTCATGTAACTCTGTGTTGTAAACATAGTTATGTAACGTTTGATCCAAATTTTGTCTACTCAGTCTTTCAGTGAGTATATCGCAACCTCAGTGAAAACTGGCAGTGAAGACCAATAATGCTAATGTGTTACTTTCGTTTGACGTTCGTGCAAAAATATCTTTTTATACTATACTAGACGAGTTTACGGGGTTCAGATTTCGAGTAAAGAAGCGATTATCATTTATAACATATTAGTGCTAGTAGACGGCGATGAGGGAATATTACGTGGTACTCTATTTACAAAATTCGTCGGAAACTGTCCTCTCTTAGCACCACATTCACCGTATAACCAGTCCTCGGATATCCTCGATAGTACCTTGATCTTTTCACCTTCCTGCGCAGATAAAAATAAATTTCTTTCAGCATTATTTGATCAGACAAATATATGGTATCCAAAGTATTAAAACTTACATTAAAGGACAAATCGCCTGCAGTTTCTCCTTTGAAAGCGTAAATAGCAGTTACTATATTATCTTCCATACCAGGAAGAGGTATTTTGATATCGATGAAATTGCTAGGAAACATTCCCTGCCTATTCCCATCTCGGCCTTCCAACCAGTCGTCATTGATCTTACGTATTAATTTTATAGTGTCGCCGGCCTTGAAAGGCAAGTCATCCGGGTGTTCCTGCGGATAGTCGTACAGCGCGATGCCATATGGTTCCTCAGTGCCCGCCTGAAAAAACGTTTTGCACAATAAACATCCAGTAAAATTTTCATTTGCATGGCATTGATGGAAATGAAGCTTTGCATATTCAAGAATAAGATAATATTCGCATGACGCTCGTAATCTTTACTTACCGCGAGATCGTTGGTCTCTGTTAGACTTTCTGGTGGAGGTGCCGGCGCCGGAATTGTTGGCATCGGTGGCGATGGACTATCATTATCCTTGTAGTCCGTTGTCCACGAAGGAGTCACGTTTAACGTCACTGGTTTATTGAAAGGCATAGTGACTTTACTGGTACTGCTAATGCTAGATAGCAATTGAACAGAACTCGTCTTCTGCACCAACTTATTCTGCAAGATTTTCGGCGCCGGCGGCTTAGGTGGCTTCGCTCGAATTATCGTCGGAAATGATTGTATGGGCTTGGGAGCCGCAGTCGGTGCTGGCGGGGCAGGAAATTGATTGGTCCCCCTGTTATCACTGTTGAAGGCGAAAAAGCACGCATCGCCGACGTGTCGAACCGACTGAGAAACATTACTACTACTTTCTTCTAGTGGCCCAAAAGGGTCTCGCATGGGTTTTAACTGCCAGGGATCATTATTTTCTGATTGTTTCTTGGCAGTGGACAATCCGAAAAAGTCAAAATCATCTTCGAAGGCACTTTCTGTCTGAGATGTGTTACCACTGCTGGTAAATGCTGAAGGATTTGAATTGCCATCGCTGCCAAAGCTGTCCACACTGACACCATCGCTGCTGGACCTGGTGGTGAATGTTGGCGAACCAGGTGGACTCAGGTCAATCAGGCAGACCGATCCACTCATAGTGGATGGCTGTACCACTGAACTTGTTAATTGCGTACTAAATTGCGACGCATTAACATGTTCCTGTTTCTTCCTGCTGAAGAAGTTGGTCAGAAGCTCTGTTGGCCTGGTCTGTTATATAAAAGAGAGATTGCATAATGTTTGTAAACTTGCAACAATCCGATATCGCAATCAGGGAATGCGTAAACACATATCGTTGCACGAATTAATCGTACAAACTTACAGGTTTCCTGGGCTTCTCTCTGCTCTGACTTTGAAGGTAAGATTGGCTGAACTTGGGAGGCGGCGGCCTCGGGGGTGGTTTCCTCTTTTGATGAGGCTGCGATGTCACGACAGATCGAAAAATGTCATTGCTACAAACAATGTGAAACATGTCGGATTAATTCAAATCGAATAAGCGCCGCGAGCGTCTATTGCGTCGAGCCAGAATCCTCGGTAGTAATGCAATTTTTAGTATGCGCAACGCTCTCTCGTTACTAAAATAATTCCCGCGACTGTAAACACGTACGTTAGACATTAGATATAGCGGACTGTTTACACAGTTGCATCCTCGAATTGCAGAACCTAGGTCAGATAGAAAAGGTTACGAGCCTACCGAGTTTATTGGCACGAGCGATCGAACACAAAAGAAATAAAGGTCGTCGAGAGTAGAAGTTAATCGGAGATGAAAAACACTAAATCTAAAGTGTACAATAAATAAAACAGGATCTTACCTGCTACCCCAAACCGCATTTCGTTGCGGCGGAGGTTCAACGGGCGGCCGGGGCGCCGAGCGCGTGGGAATCCGCATCTCTGAAATAGGAGCCAATGCGACGACTTAATTTCCAGTGCGCTTCTTTTTAAAAGGCTCGCCAGCAGGCGCACACTATCGTGACATTCACTGCCTGACACTGATCCGTACCATCCACGCGCACACACACACAGCAATTGCTAACCGCCCGTGTTTCTTTCACCAACACACCGCGAAACAGAGGCGCGCACGGTCTGCGCGCGGCCAGTGGCTGCTGGCCAGCGTCGTCCACTAGAGCAGTGTTTCCCAAACTTTTTCCCAGCTGTCCTTCCTTATCTCCGGCAAATGTCAATGGTGAGCGGGAGAGTGCTCTTCATTCAACAGCGAGCTCAAGGCGACTGGCGCGTCGACCAGCGACTGCCTCACCATGCGAACCAATGCGAACCAGACAAAGACACTCTCTCGTGTCTGCTCGACGCACCTCCAACTCCCGAACAGAGCACGTTGCCGAGTTTACGATTAAGAAACTCCCGATTTCCTCCGATTCCTTGCACAGAACTCGAAGCTAGCTACGTTTGGGAAGCACTGGCACTAGATGAGTATGTTTTAGATCGGCCCGGATATATCTGCGTAGTCCACAGGGAGGCGAGCGATACGCAAAAACAACGAGCGGAATAATAGAAGGCGAATGCGCTCCCGGATCGGTGGCCAGTGTTCCCGAGGGTGATAAATACGCCCACAAAGAAAGAGGAAGAGAGAGCGCGAATGTATAAGAGAGAGAAGGACAGTAGATAGGCGGATATTAGATATCTAGAGTGGCGATATGTGCAGGCGGAGGCGTAGACGCCCGTCGACAGTGTAGAAGTGTAGAGCAAGAAACTTTGCGAGCGCAAGAAAACCGTCCTCGACGCTTGGGCTGACGTACGCGCACTGCGAAAGTGACGTATGTGTGCCAGATAGCGAGTGCGGCCAGTGGAGCCCACTGTTATCGGCGCACCAACGGATAATCGATCGATTAGCCGCAGCACTCCTTCGAACGTCGAGTGCACGTGGTGTCAGGCCGAATTTTCTCGAGGCCACTGCCTCGCTTTTCCTTATCTTTAGGGGCGCGCCAATGACGGCCCAAGCACTGGCAAACTCGCTCGTTATATTGTGTATACACTCTTCGCTCCGCTACTCACCTGGTCTCACGTTCGCCGCCATTTTTCACTCGCTACGGCTGCCAATGCTTGAGTGCATCCTGCTTCGGAGCACGGCATGTTTGAACTGGCCTGAAATAGCCCGAGCGTCGAGAGCACTTGCTTCGCCCTATTGTTGCTCCTTCGACTTCCCTACTTAGCGTTGATGAATGCATTTAGGTCCGGACGTTTACGAGCCGCTTGTATTGTTCGGTGTTTAACAATTTCTTGGGGGGAGGAATGATCGGTAATTTGTAAGAGGCTTGTATGATTCAGGGATTAGTTTCATATTGTTTTTAATGTTCGATGTATTCGTAGGTTGTAGTTAAATTCTGGAGAAGTCAATTTTGAATTTAGGATGTATTCGTCGATTATTCGGTGTCGGTATTTAGTTCCGTAATGGTGGCGCGCCTGGCGGAACATGAATCACGGAACACCTGTATACATATGTACCGGGCAAACAGATCCATATTGAGACCTTGCGATCCAAGTAGTGTAAGGACGTAAATTGATGATGAAATAATGATTATCTTTTACTCGTTGATAACGGGAGCTCTTCTTAATTTGATATCTGCGAGATGTTAATCCACTGTTTTACAATTCTTGTCGGTTTCCACTTTGCAAGCAAATATACGTGGCAATATCATGCATACGTAACGCTAGCGGGGTCTGCCGATTTATCTGGCAATGTTTCCTTTTAGATAATAAACATATTTTCGTTTAGATAGTGCGCCGGTCTGCAGCGTGCTTTCCTTCTCTTTTCGAGAATGTGCCTGTATCATCGGTCACGCAAGTCTGAGCAAACGTGCCGATGTCCTGAAATACTGATCAACAAGAATTATATCATTTTCAGTCGGCGGCGTAGAATTGCGCAAGGCTGAAGTTTCTTTTTTTTGCACGAGACAGTGATCCTCATTGTGCTAACTTGTAAATGGAAATTATTGCCTTTTTGATAGCACCAGCTGGTAAATTCAATTAAATTCAAATGGATCATTGACGTGTTGGCAAAGATGTAGTTTATATGAGCGTAAAGTATGTTGTTATGGAGCAGATCGAATGTAACTTCCTATAATATAGTAGTGTTAATACTATTGAAAATATCATGAATTTTTTTAGTATAGTGTTAATCCATTAGTACGTCTTTTTAAAATGGATCTTTTGTTAACTTAACATAAGAGATGGATTGCGAACGAATCGATAATTTTATTGTAAACGCCACTTTATTTGTCTCCTATGTACAGAAGTTTATTATCCGCAACTAATTAACGACTTATTAGGACTTAGTGGGTCGAACTTATATACACTTCGAGTGCCGGCAGGCGCGCGACACTCTCACCGTTGTACCCTGACTGAAATGATACGAGGAATTATCGAGTCGCACCGAAAGGTCTCGCGCTTCCGGTGCATGCAGGATTGCGTTATAAAATAGAAAGGAAAAATCTCTTACACTCTTTTGCTCGACACACGCATTCGCAAAACTCATACCCAAGCTACTCTCTTTCTCTCTACGACGTGCAGGGTGTGGTTACGAAACAACGCTTGCGGACAAGAACACATATTACACCTTTTGTGAACGAAACTGTCGCTAGTGAGAATCGGCTCTTCATCATTCGGCTCTTGTCACTCATTTCTACTTCAATTGAATGCTCTAGTTTGCAATCTATGCGATTTATAAGCAAGTAGAAAATGGATGAAATATACATTGAACGCCACTTGTTGTACTTTGTGCCATGATTGGCTTATGTTTCAATTTCTTGAAATTACAAATTTCGTTGTCTCTATGCGAGAGAGATAACTCGACCAACTGTCATTACGATTGATTATGTCGCGGCTATACGTATGTATCTATTAGGCAGACATTCCTCAGAATATCTAAACAATGCAAACTAAATACATATGCTTCCTTCCCTATTTCCAGCGCCAAGAGGTACAAGTTTTCAGCACGTGACAAAACATTTCTAAAACTCGAATAAGTGTGCATTGGAGGCACATGAAAAAGAAATCAATCATTGATAAAGTTGAAATAAATAAAATGTTTCCATAACAGAACTGGAATATTTAAAACGATGAAATAATCGGGATCTTGTACCCCCTTTTCCCATCCGATCCACTTCTATCCACAACCGAATCGTCTGAATAGAGGGCTTCTCGAAATGAAGACAAGAAAGAAACAACTGTACGACCTTAACACGGCCAAGTAAGGTTTAACTCTGTCTACTAGGCTATCTCGAGAAGCAAGCTCCGTGCAAGCAAGTAGGTCTTTCCACAATCCCGTCGCAAGAAGTTACACACATGTTGCAATATAACTATTCCTTGCTCTCGAATTACTTCTTACGACAGTTACTCGCGTGCACCGGGCCGAGCTTTTGATTGGGTACTTTCTCCAGTGGAAAGCCATAAAGAACAAGGTAGTGAAGTGGAGCCATAGGAACGTAGTGCGAGCTGTAGTACCCCGTAAGCGGCATTATTAAATAAATAAGGTCTCATCTCGATTACATTAACGCAGTTGAAGTGTACAGCATCGCACTATCCTGTGGTCCAGCCGTACAAGAAAATGTATGGCGATGAATAGTAACGGCTAGTCTAGGAACGCGTATGTCGAACGGCGCAAGAGGGATTAAAAGACCGAGGCGACGACGCCGACGACGACGACGTCGCACGCGGAATATATCTTCTCCCGGAAGAGTCAGTCTTGATGATTGTTAGGTAGTTCTGGTACGACTTGATCCTGGCAAGAGGACCTGCTGCTGGAGGAGCTCGTGCAGACCTGCAGTGGTTTCGAGAGCCATGGATGGAGCGGCACATCTTCGGCGTAGGGACGTTCCGACGGCTCTTTTCTCAGGAGCGAGCGTATCAGGCATCGTGCTCGGGGACTTAGGCCCTCCGGGACTGCGAACAGTCCTCGGGAGATTTTGGCGAAGAGCGAGGCATGCTCCGCGTCGTTGAACGGATAACGACCGACGAGCATCGTGTAGAGAAGCACTCCGAGCGACCAGATGTCCGCCGCTTTGCCGGAATAAGCCCGACCGGATCGAAGCACTTCCGGAGCGACGTAGGCAGGGCAGCCTCTGCGATCCGTCAAGTTGTCGTTGTTATCTTCGACGATCACAGCATCCTCCAGACTTTCCAGTCTCAACCGTGTTCTGAAATTAAGGAAACAATCTTATTAGTTTCAAAATCTTCAAGATTTAAACGTATTTAAAAATAAGTGCATTATAGAAGTCATTGAGTAATACGAACGCTGTTAATATTCACATTCTCATAATCCTACGAAATACCCTAACTTTTTAAATTCCACTGTATGTCTTTCTATTACTATTCTTTCGCGGAGTGTTAGAATTCATGCAGAAGAACGTAGGAGGTCAGAGTGAGAGTATACCAAACGAGAACACTGGCATCGTTTATAGGCGAGCGGAAAGATCGGATAAAAAGGAAGATGCCAATCGTGCAACCTTTTACGTCGAGCAGCCAGCGGCGGAGCCCAAGGCGAGGTATTTCAATTTAGCAAGAGGACGTGGTGATTGAGCCATCCCATCTCACGGCGAGCGTCTCGGCCAGAGACGACGAAACACTCGCAAGCGATGTCGACGCCTTGCCATGTCCACTATCACCATGTAACAAGCAAAGGGCACTTGGAAGGAAACAAAACCGGCCCGCTCCTACTGGTTGATCAACCTGCTACGCGGAAGTCCCGTAACTCTGCGTAATATTCCTCGCTCTTGGGTAACTCCAGCGGCCCTATAACTTTCCACGATGTTCGTATCGATTGCGATATTCGACCAACTCGTTGCTACGGCTCTCACTTCTTGGGGCAATGCGTTCCAGAGAGGCTGATAAAGCGCAATCAATGAAGGAACAAATGTGACATATAGTGAAATCAGATTTCAATTTTGCAATCATTACTTTTCAATTGGAATCACATTGTTAACATTCTTGTTTTATCTATACTTTTATACTTGTACTTACTACTTGCAAAGATAAAGGATGTAAGAGCTCTGATTAAAATAACAATATTCACCTTTATCTTAGTCGAGTTAGAAGCCAAGTCTAAGTAGATTCAACTAGTGATGAACAAAGCCTTATGGCATCAGAGTGGTAGGAGGAGTCGAGGAAGCCAAGGATCAGGATAAAGAGAAGCAGGATAGGCAGGAGTCGAGGGGAGAATGACTAGTGCGATCTTGAAAATACAAGCGAGTGTCAATGGCCTCTGGGTACAGGCGGTTCTCACGAGAAACGGTACGTTCCAAGTGGTTGGATTCAGCTATTATGATCCCCCACGTTCCTTCCCCGCTTGCTGTCAGGATGCGTCATGGTAAGTTTAGACCGGCAACTGTACAGCTTTCTTCGCAAACTTTCACCGGCAAGGAAGCGCGGATAGTTCACTGGCCAGGGCGTTCGACGACTTGGTGGGTTCAAGAACCCCGAGGATGATGAATGCCACCACCAGCCGATTTCATCGAGACTTCTAGACGAGATTGCCGAAGGCGTGTTTTCCTGAGTGTTCTTCCTATCGCACATGCATTTGTGTATTAAGCCTGGAAACTTTTTGTTTTCTAGTGCGTACTAATTACAATTGCAAATTCCTTCATATATTTATGAATTCTAAGGATGATGTAACTATGTTCGTTTTTTTGTTAACTATTTCTGATTTGTATCGCATTAAATTCTATTATTTGGACATATGAAATTCCGAATTGGTTGCGAATTTATGAGTTATTATGCGTTGATTAAAAAATCGTGGCTTCTCACGAGTTTGCCTCGGATATGTCCTTTTTCTCCGCAAGATGTCGTCAGTATCGCGGATAAAAGACGGTAACGAATCGATCATTCAATTAGTAGTAAAGTACGTCACCCTGTACATTAGCGCTATCAGTTACATTTCCTCCGACTTCAAAGCCAGTCGACTTCTCGTTCGCTATCGCCTGCCTTTCAAGCGTAACCAACGACTTCCGTTTGCGCTCCTAGGAGGATTCCGCTCGACACTAACTTTCTTCGTACGTAAAACTGACCGAAATACGACTTGCCAGTGTGGGCTGAGTGCTTCGAGTTATTGGCGGCCGGCCATTCGAGTCGAGTTCAATATACAACCAAATCATGAATCATTCTTGTTATTATTATCCTATGTTTATAATCATTATCGCATTAATACTGGAAACATTAAAATAACACAGGAAATCGTAATTTACAGATGTATTTATGTAGACTGAAATTCATGTGATGCTATAGTAATTAATTAAGTTGCGGACGAACATTAGCTAATTAGTAGACTATTGGAGTTTAATGGAAGTATTACTTTTTTTTGTCTCGTTGTGTATTTAAATTTAATTGTAAGAAAAATAATGCGATCAATTTTATTAGATATTACGTGTCCGTTTTGTATAATTATTATTTTGCGTCTTAATTTACGTAGAATTTGAACCAGTGTAAATTCGGTAGACAGAGTGCTAAGAAAAGACGCGAATATAATGAATTGTTGGTAGTGAGTGGCGAGACAGGAAGGCCTCGGAAGGTTTCCGGTCGGAAGGAATCGATCTTTCCGTCGAGAATGAACGCGTCCCTTTGCATTATCGGGTCCGCTAGCGAGACACTTGAACTCCATAAAAAGGCACATCCGGGAAACCGCTGATTCGATCAATCGATTGCTTCCATCTCTCTTCCACCGGTCGTTGGTGAGGAAGGCGAGGGGAGTCGTAACAAAAGCACCAGGAGGAATATAATGGAAATTGGTTCTGGCGTTATCGACCGATCGATTGGTCCAGGGTCGAAGCACCGAGGAAAGAGGAACTCGAGAAACACAGTGTCAATGAATTCTTCGACACACTACATTACTCTAGATTTACGATGGATAAAAACACATATTCGCACACACAGTTTCCCGGGAAAATGTATTAAAAGAAGAGAACTCTTCTCTCTAAATAGAAATACATTTTCTGGGAGAAGAAAGTATTCTTCTTAAGAAAAAGTCCATTTTCATCGAAAAGACAGATTTCTTTTTAAAAGAAAATTTATTCTAAAAATACTGAGCGATAAAAATACTTTTTCTGGCGACAGTAGAATGAAAAAGAGAGAGAGAGGGAGTCATAGTTGGATGACGATCCAAGACCTTCTTTTTGGATAAAGATCTCGTCAGCGTCACGTCTGCCTCGCCAGGATATTGCCACGTGTCAGTATCAACGTCATCGCTCCGTTAAGAGATACAACAGAATGACGGCGCGCGCGCGCGCCTCTGCTTCTCTCAACAGGATATGCTGACAAAACGACTTGTATAATGTTACTGTGTGCGTGTGATACCTGCGATATATCAGTCACGGAGGAACTAACGTCATCGCAATGTATATCCTTTACCGGTACGATCGAAATTCCGAGCTGAACTTGATCGAAGTAAGAAAATTCCAAAGATCATTCAATTCCAATATCCTTCCAATTAAATGTTTTATAAATAATGGAAATTCTTCATTTTGTATTGCATCAATTCTCTTTTAACTTCCATCTTCCTTCACTTCTTGTATTGATTCATCCAATTCCAATTGAAAATATTTCCATCGATTGTTTCAGAGTATCGTATTTATGACGTCATGAATAACAAGACATATCCGTAACGGGAATTAACTTTAACCCAGTTCTTTTAAAATTGCCGACAACACTTTCAAGAATAACAGCTCATTTACTGCATTGACGTTGTCCGGTTCCCTTTTTAGTGTAAATTAGGATCACTCGCATGTGTCTGGCGAAATGAGGCGGAATGAACGCTCCCGGCAATTCTCTGTGCTTATACGAGTGGCAAGTGTATTCTATGTATAACTAGCCGATGCTAATGAGGAAGGGGCGACAGATGGGAGAGTGCGGGTTCGTGCTATTCCAGGAATTACGCGGGGCATCGTGCTGCGATAGCGGCTCCTTAATGAAGTTTAATTGTCTTGACCGCGTTACCAGCCAGAAAGACAACTATAATTACAGGCGTAGAGGGAGAGCTTCGAGGTGACAGGAAATTCGATGATAAACGCGTCGAATTGACTTTTCTGTCGTGCTTAATACCAATTGAAACTTGAAAAACAAACTTTTATATAATTTAGTAGAAGTAAAAATAAGTAAAATTTATCTTAAAGTTCGTAAGAGTGAACAGAGCAAAACATTAGAATTTCTTCTGTTATATTTGATAATTATAATAATGCAGAGGGAAGTGTTTACTGTTAAAACATTGTTGATCAATCCGCACGAGTGTTCGAGAATCATTGACCCATCATTTCAAACGAGTGCTAGCAAATGAAAGACGAAAGGTAGTTGTTTCGTCGCACTACTGTCCGATTGCTGATTCGAAATGTCTCTAATGCCGAGCAAAGAGTCGCTTGCAAATCCCGGCCAAAGGAAACACGGCGATATTTGCATAAGTACGATTGCCGCAAGCCGTCGAGATAGTTACGTATCGCATTGCGCGCGGCTTCTCTTGTAATCATAATTGCAACGAGGCGAATGCTATGTTGATTGGGAAAACAGTTGGTTGAGATGCTGGATGAATCTTCGTTCGAGCAGTTGTGATTAAGATCGAATTAATTCCTGAGCTTTTATTCTCTACTTGTGGCCTGTCCAAGATCTGCGCGCAAGCAAACTGTCTTTTTATCGATTAGAATAATTACATTCGCTATGGATTCTCATTTTTAAAAATACATAATACTAAAATATTGAAAAATCCGTCGCCATCACCGATAATCCGTCGTTTGCGGTCCTTGGACAGATTTCGTACGATCATTTACTTATTAAACTTTTTGCTATGGTTTTCGGTAACATAGAACGGTGACCAACTGGACGAGAGAGTGCGTGGTGTGTGTTCGGGGAGTGTAAGAGCGTAGCTGCACGCGTTTCCTAATTATACCGACATTTCAAAACCCCGCCAGCCGATGAACCAATATGCTTTTCTGGCTTGCAACACATTCCCTGGCTCCCTCTCGGCGCGGCCTCCTCTTTCTCACCGATCTTTCTCTCCTTGTTGGCTCTCCTTATTCTTACGGCACGGGAGCAGCTCGCCGAGCGGCAGGAATGCGAGCGCAACGCGCGATTGGCCAACACACATTCGAGCACCAGCAGACACACTACTCGAGAGAGTCTCTCACTCGCTCTTTCCGTACTGCCTTTTTCCTCGACCGGGCTTTGGCTTATCGCAGAGCTCGAGGCCTGCACAAGACACACACCGAGCTTCGTGCCTCCAATATTTCGCAGGAAAGTCTCGACGGTTAATACACGGTGGCAAGAAAGTCGTTCGTTTTGATTATTGTCCAATTTAAAGGGTAACTATTGCAATTTTAATCATTTCGATAGTGATAATTCGAATATGGAGAATTTCAAAATTAATCATTGATTTTTCAAGAATATTGTTCTGAATTTCAAATCGAATGATTAGAATTTGAATAATTTAAATGTCGTGAATTTGGAATATGAAATAATTAAACAGTGACGTGTGCCAATGATTTCTTAAATCCTATTACAAACAAAACTAGTTACCAATTCGAAAAACTAATTAACCACAATTATTTTCGACCAACGAATAGGTGCGTTGTGCAGATACGTGCAGACTCGGGCACACCAGAGCCGTGAACACGCCTTGCAAATAGTTTGGCGTGGCACAAACCCTCTCCTGCATTCTGTCGCACTCTGTCGCGACCGCTTGTTCCACGAATTCATCGGGTCTCTGCAGTCTTGTTGGATCAGAGTTTCGGTGTCACGCTACGCGGAATAGGACGCATCGTACGTTTCTTATCTCCGCCTGCAATTCGACTCTCTCTTTTTCCATTGCTATCTTCGCAGGACGCACAGCATCCAATTACACCGGCGGAACTGAGGGTGCGGTTACACTGGGAATTCGCTTCGGGCATTTCCGACTACTATCGCTTGAATGCACTGTTCCTATTACTTTATGCATTAATTCATAAGGATTTGACTGTGTAAAATAAAGTTTCTCATTATCGACATTATTGAAATTCTAATAATCACTTGGAGTCATAAACAAAGTAAAAATTAATACTAATACAAAAAACAAGTGGTGAACAAATAAATCTTTACTTTACTATCATTGACTCTTACTCCTGGAAATTCCCGAAGGTGAATAAACCACTGTACGAGTGGTTCAACGCGAGTCCTCACGATTTCTTGATCGATATCTCCGTTCCTAGTGTTTTCGACGGCGCGATAATCTTGGCAAGTGGAAAGGTAGAGAGAACCCGGACCAAGTGGAAGGGTGGCACGATTGCAGAGACACGGTCGAGTGAAGGGGAAATTAATTTATGTGGGTGTGGAAGTACCTCTTTATAGGGACTAGGCGGTGCTTGAAAGAATTGCGGGCGAATATGGAAATGATACTAATATGAACTGGTAGAGCAATTCTCTCTTTCTCTCTTTCTTGAGGAATGTGTCTTTTCTCTCACTCGGCGAAAGAATGTCGCGACGTGAATATGTGGGGGCGTATTGTATCTCCTATCGTGCTAGCAGTCATGTCAGATTAACAGCCAGTTTGTCGTTCTTTCGCACCTTCTCTTCACCGCTCACGACTCAATGACTTCTATCTTGCCTACTATACTTCTCTATCGAGCACAGTGGAGCCCCTACATTGCTCAGAGTATATCGTTTCAATCTCGTTAAACACAACTTTTACATCAATAAGATATACTTCATTTTATATCCCTTAATTTAGATCGCAATTCACTTCAATATTTATCATAAATCAATGACAATGATAAGGAAGCTCCACTGCGTTCAATAAAAAGTTACCAATTCAAGTGAGAAGAGAAAAAAGATGCAATAGAAAAAATGTTTTCGTCTCACCTTGCTTCGTCGGCGAAGACGAACTTCCGGAGCTTGAGATCCCGGAGGACGACACCATATTCGTGGCATGTCGCAACAGCTTTAGCTGCTTGCCGAAAGAGTCGCCTGGCCTCGGGTTCCCGGAGTCTCCTTCGGGCCCGCACGTACGCATGCAGGTCGCCGTGGTGACCCTCGAGAAGTAGGTAGCTCCGACCTCCAGGTGCCTCGACCACGCCGGCCACGCCGCTCGCCGCGCCCGTACCCTCCAGACGAAGGTGCGCTTGCAACAGCGCCTCGCACTCTTTATCGCCGACTGTCAGCGCCTGTAATTTCCAATTTATTCACAGGTTAGATTAAATATGATAATTTGAAAAAATAAATAAATAAATATGGTCATCTAGTAAAAAGAATAAATATAAAGTGATCCGGTATTAGGATTAATTTAATTAATTAGTTTTTCAATTTATTAAATTAATTGTATTAAATTATGACAGTGTCTCTCATGATATTTAGAAATATGTGCTTGGTTTTCCCAGGGATTAGTTCGATGTTTTTGATTTCATAAGTAGGAGAGGATAAAGTGACCATTTGAGGATAAGGTCTACCCGAGGACACCCAGGTAGCTGCGGTCTCGGAACATCTGCTCGCCAGATGTTTTATGACTTTTTCTTAGAAAATAATGTGGACTTGCCGTAGACATTATTTATTGTCTCTGGGATATTGTTAACGAATTCAAGTTAATTCCATATCGACTATTTCATGAAATGAATGAAGTATGTTTCAAGTACATTCGGATCCTAATGTGTCAATGATGTCGCAGGAAATTTAATTCGCCTCGCGGTTACTTCGACAGCGCTGCATAAGTATTTCTTTTCATGCGTTCGCGGCTTATGTAAGCGGACATTTCTTTGTTGCGTACAGAATGCTTGTACACAACGAGCGAGCAGTATTACCGCTTCTTTCATAACTACCTAGGAAGCCTGCATTGCAACTTGTTGCACCTTAAATGTCAGATCCTCTTTCAAGCGTGGCACACATCTCTTCTTGCGATGTTCTCAATGATTTATGCGCGATTTGAGGAACATTAAATCATTGCAATTACGAGCGATCGAAATTAAAAGTATCGGTTCTGCAAACGACATAGTTGCAAAGTCGGACAGTGTGATCTTTGCAGTGTTATAGCTGTCACACATGTTGACATGTTGCGAATGCTCATTCGGAAGCTTAATGATCGGGCGCACGTGCATTGCCGGCACACTGATTGCGAATGAAGCGCATCGGAATATCTGCCATTGTGCGGATAATTGTGCCTTAGCATTGACCGTTTAATACGGATATCCGCATTCGAGCCGAGCCAATCACTGCCCGGTTCCTTCGAGTTGTTATTGTTCAATCTGTTGCAACTATAATTTCTAACAACATCGAATTGAATCTAATTTAATCTTCGTAATTAATTCCCTATAATATTATTAAAAAATATCCACTTTCAAGGATGAAGAATGATTCAGAAATTCGATGATCATCAAATATGACGAAGGTTAATTTCACGTTTTTGCGATGCCAACAAAGAATCAGCGCAGGAAATGCAAGCGTTTGCGAAGTTTCGCAAATTCATTCTCAGCACGAATCTCGCCACGCACACTCACGTTGACGAGCCTGTAATACTTATCACCTGGATTGATTGGTCCCGATGACAATGGAGACTTTGGCATTGCAAAATGACTCGCCCCTTATTATTATCTGGCCAAGTTGGATCAAGACTTGATCGTTTGTCACTGTGAATGACTGTGGATCGATTGAATTAAGTGGCTAAGAAGGAAGGTGGCGCGCTGATAAAGGTGACACGTAATATCATTTCGAAATCATTCGAATAAGGATCTCAATATCAGTACTGAAACACCTTACTCATTCACCGCGTGCTTGTGTTATTTCCAAGCGGGTTAGCTTAGCTTATCTGCAGTAACATTAAACTTCGATTGATTTATCTTGAATTCAACGAACTCACAATCTTCGCCAATAAATTTGGCAGAATAACAGTGACAGTACGCTTGGTTGACGTTCTGTAATAATTCGCGTGTCGCGCACTTTCTCGCGAAGCATTTCAATTTCTTAAGGGAAAGTCAGGAATAGCAAAGTACTTCATAATTAAATTAATTTTTGCACGCGCGCCAGATATTTAGCAATTTCGTGAGTTACGTTAGATTCGAAAATTCCAATTAGAAAGAAACCATATGCAATTTATGTAAGCTCTGTAGGATTATTGATAAGCCGGGGATTATTATAATGATCAAAGCTATTTGAATCTGTGTATTTGTATATTTTATATGCATGTGTATGTTAGCGCCGATGCCTTTTACGAGGACTTATATACGAACGGTAATCAGATAGCTCGCTTTAATGATCGATTTACGATTGGTTTTGAGCGCACATATGGTGTTCAGTCAATACAAGTTAAATCTATACATTTATAGTAATATAAAAATTGGATTACAACTAACTTCATTCTTCATCTAGTTCACAAAGGTTTAAATAATATAGAGCAACACTATCAGCTTCAATAACTATTTCGACTAACATTTTGCCAAAGACACTTCGCACTCGGACACTCGCTCAGGTGTTAATCCGTTCTTGACCAGGCGCAAAGTAAATTAGTACCTCGCGCACTCTTGCAAAAACAGTGCGCGGCAGGCGGAAATCGTTGGAGAAAAAAAAGGAGGTAATAATAGGAGAAGGAGAATCGAGAATTGCGAAAGACAACCGGGGCGGAATGACGTTACGCGACCATGAATCTTCAGCTCTCGTTCCAACCTGATCACGGTCATTGTCCAAGGTTACGCAGCACTGTCCGACGGCCGAGGCACACTCGTTTCGATACTGTTCTCTTCGCGAGGTTGGCCTTAATCACTCTAATTAACAGCGCACCCGAGAGAGTCATCGGCTAATTGAGGTAGAATGCAGGCAAATTACCGGGGAATGCAAATGAACTTCTCTAGCAGCGCAATTGCCGCAATGACACAACTACTGGTGTCATTGTGGTTTTGTCATTGGGTCATTAGAAATGATCTCTGTCGCGATCCTCTCTCCGAACAGTGCACTTGAGACTCTTTCGAAAACGTGGAGTACAATTGTAGTATATTGGATCCTTTCTTAAGTCGAATGATGTTTAATAGTTCCAATGATCGTCATTAGATTGCTATCAATTAATCAGTACCCATAAGAAAAAGTAGTATTATTATTAATTTTCGAATTCCTAACGCTTTCGAAAATTTCACTGCTCGATTGCCGCGCTAATTAAACAATATTTCAGCAAAAATAAACTATAATACTATATTCGATCGATTATTACAAAATTCAGATCAAAATGATCCAATATTCATTGAACTAGTATTATCAAAGGTATTATCCACCCTTTGAAAGCCTACAACTACAAGGCAGCAGTGGTTTATACATATACGCGTAGGCAGCAACAGTCTATCGTGTCGCAAATGAGAAGTCTGCGCAAGCGTGGCGAGGTCCGTTTTTGCGCTCGGCCGCTCCAATGTCAGGAAGTAGAATTTGTTTGCGTAATGCGTGTTGGGGCTCGTGTCACCTCGGCCGAGGATTGCGATCGCCGTTCACCGAGTCAGCCGACTAAACGTAGAGTCGAAAAGAGCCAAGCTGAGTGTATATGAGCGAGTGAGAAAAACTTGTCCAATGGTGTAGACACACATAATATGTCTCTCTGAAACTCCCGGTCACCCTAACCAGTCGCATATATGACTCTCTTAGCGTAATCAACCAACTAAGTTACCACATATAATTTATGGCCGACATTTACCTTTAATAACCTAGGACGTATTGATTTTATATTTTATAATAATTATGTGCTTGGCTGTGGTAAGTGAGACTTGAGTGGATGAAGCAGCATTATAGTGGAAATTTAGAAATATTATTAGTTGGTTAGATGGGGAGAATTATCATTATGTTGGACAGCGTTGATTTGTTAGTGCTTTGAGTAGTTTATTGATATACGTGTGATAATTAAACTTTTATTGTTAGTTGATGAAATAGTATATGCAACTAACTATTTTTTGTAGTACATATTTTCATTAATACTTTGAGAATTGGATAATTATTTTCTATAGCTTGTTGTCTCTTTTATAGAACACTTAATTAAAATCACGTTTACGGTTAATCAGTTGATCACTTTAAGAAAGTCGATATGTACAACAATATCTCACCCACACAAGTCGGCGTTTGTCGCTCGATAAGGGAGCGGACGAAATCTTGGCTACTTTTGAAACTTTGTCCGTCCGGTCGCCGTTCATCTCGCGTGTTGAAACCTGACATGCTTTCGAAACCTCGAGACCCATTAGTTTAATAAGGGCACACACAGTGCGTTCTTTACGAAATCGGCCACCACGTTGCCGCCGCCGCCGCCACCGCCACTCGATCGATCGATACTCTCTTTTGAAAGCCTGACAAACGAACCGGTACACCGAGAAAATATCTATTGCTCTTAGAGACTTCGATTTCCTGTGGAGATAAGCTTTCTCTTACGGAACAGTGAGCCGTTTTCAAAGCCAAAGAGTTTTAAATTTCCTGCCTTGGTTGGATGAATGAACTATCGGTGAATACAATATTAAATAAAAGTGACAATGAGATATGAATGACAATGATCAAATTATTAATTGATAGAATGAAGGAGAAATATTAAAAAGCCGAATTTCGTGTATACACGCGAGAACAAAAAGTGTAAAAGTAAGAACAAAATTTGACTCTAATTTAACTATTGTTTGCTTGAATGAAATAACAAAAAATAGATCAGAGAATTTAAAAAGCTTAATTTCGTTATTGTTAGATCGAGTATTAGTTGATATATGGCGTAGGCGAGTGTCGAAAGTGTTAGATTGGAGGGACAATAGTTGGTTAATATCGGGCCAGGCAGTTTGCTAATGTACAGTTAGCCCGGCCATTAGTAATCCATGTGGCAATCGTCACAAGACCCTACAGTCCTTCGCCTCGAGTTCCCAGGCGAAACCCGCCATTCCTGTTAATTGCTTGATATTCTTTCGACAGACTACTAACGCAACAGACCTTTTCACAGGGTCCTTCAAATTTGCCTTCGCTTACGCCACACGTGTACACACACACACACACGTGCGCGTATCGTCAGTGCGGCTACAGCATTGATCGTACCGGCAGTTTATGGTTTTCGGCACGCAAGGTAACCGAAACCATTAGCGAGCACGTGTCCCCTTTTCAATGACGTTCTTGCCAACTATGGTTATTGTTATTACTGCCAATCCAGTATATAATAATTAACCCTTCGGCCCTCAGATTCTTTCTTTCTCGTAACCGAATGTTGCTTGCCATGAAAACTCGTGTACCAGTGATGTAGAAATAAAGCATATGAAAATTAGCTGACACTTGATTTTCTTGATAGATCCAATTGTATTCAAATAAAATTAAGTCCTTTATTTCTATTTTCTACTAATAAAACTAGAACGACAAATTATCACAGACACAAATAACAATGGTAATAATACCAACAAAAAAATGAATATCCATCAGAACCGACAGTGCCACTTTTCGCCACGCCTTTTCGCACGTGCATAATTACAGGCCTGTCGTCTACCATTACAACATATTTCGTTGTGACACCCATGCAATTAATTACGAAGCCACCCAAAAAGCCAGGGTGATGTCAGTGCGAGGTATTCGCGCCTTGTAACGTTTAAATTCGGAATAAAGGAGCGCATTATAAATTCGGACACAATCAGATGCGCCCGGTTGTGATTGCGATATTCGGGACAAGCGAGTGGGTGGTATTTCTCTGGATTTCGAATTCGTGCCAACGGAGCAGAATCGAGACGAAGGCAATTTTCCTCCAGCCGGACACAATCGATCGGTGTTCTCGATGACTTGGGCGACTTGCGAAAGAGGGTTCGACTCGACGACGTAATCGCGGAATTAAACTAACTGGCTCCGAGTTTGGATGTAATTAGGAATAACGGGCGAGCGAGCGCGAGCGCGCGCGCGCGCCGGGTATCACGAGGCGAGCCAATGTGAGGCAAGGTGCAGCCGGCTTCCTTCTGTTTGCTCGCCTCAGCGGTGATGTAAACGCCTCATTGTATAACGAGGGCCGATTGTAAAATGTTAATGGATACGAAATGCCGGCTGCGCACTACGGTAACTTGGTCTTCTCTTGTACAGGCTCTTTCAAAACAGACAGTCTCTACTTGTTAATTATCAGTTTCTATATTTCGAACTATCCATTTCTATTTCAGTAGATTTTATAATTCCATTTCTTATGATTCCTTTATTAGTATACTGTAATAATTATATATGAGTTATTATTGCTTCACTTCGAAGAGTATATTATATTGTAATCATAATAATATACCTTTCGAGGGTTTGATAAAATCTACCGTGAATGACAAGCCTTTTTTGCCAGTCCATTATTCCTGACCCGAATGTATAATTAAAGTAGCTCGAATCTCTATCGCAATGAATATCATTCAAGGCCTGTGAACGTGTGAATTTGAATTTCGAACAATTCCAAGTAGCTTGAACTGCTTTAAAAAAAGAAAAGTGGTGCGTGCCGGCAAAGGTTGAGAGAGCAGGGCAGCTGCGACTCCTTCCGTTTGGAGGTAAGCTCAATTAGAGTTACGTGGCGCGCCGGCGTCCAAGTGGGAGCCAAGATCGACTCGAACACTCGTTCGCAGCGTCGAACCGTTATGTTCAAGCTCATTGTATAACAGTGCAGTTGGAGTTGTGACGAAAAGCGAGCAGCTGCTGCGCGCCAACTCGCCGGCTGCTGCCGCCACGTGAAGAGTGTTGCGAACGCTCTCCGGCAATTATTAACCCGCGTGGTGTCGGAATTGTCGGTTCCGAAACGCTTGCTGCAAGAGAAATGCTCCCAGTCTGTGTTTCTCTCTTTCGCACCTTGGATATTTCGAGCACAGGATAAATTCTTATGTTATGTAAAACGTGGAATACGACTAGAGTTTTTTTGTATTTCAGTTTTGTGGATCTGTGATTTTATTTGTGGCTGCGTTGACATTAATAGTACGGTCGCACGAAGCATTAAATAGAGTTTTTGGAAAGTATTCGTAGGCGTAGAGAGATCAAGCTTGGAATGATTTAAGAAGCATAATCCAGGAATATGACTGTATAAAGTATCGTAGAAAAGAAAACGTGTGTCACTGGTTTTTATCATTTCCACTCGACTTTCTCGTTTACTAGAAAACTACTTTTTACTTTCCACGCGTATTATACCCTAGTACGATTTTTCTTTCAGGTATTTTAAGACATTCTATAATAATCACTGAATTACAAAAACCTACAAATCTACTTCAAACCCATCACATTAAAAACACAAAAGAGAACGAAAGATTGAAAATAGATGTTCACGAATGAACAACTAGAACCATCAACGGTTAGAGCAAAGTGTAGAGAGGCATCTCGATCGATGAGCAATCTAGATTATCGAGTGGCGCGATTAAGAAAGTGCTGACAGAAAGCAGTTAATCGCGCGGCGAAACCAGTGCACGAGTGCACGGGTGCGGGTGAGCGCATGCAGATGCCAGGCGCGCTATGACGTAAGATAGAAAGTGATAACGAAATAAATATTTTCACCCTCGCTTCGCAACAGGGCAGTTCAAGGGAGAGCGAAACAGAGAGAGAGAGAGAGAGAGAGAGAGAGAGAGAGAGAGAGAGAGAGAGAGAGAGAGAGAGAGAGAGAGAGAGAGAGAGAGAGAGAGAGAGAGAGAGAGAGAGAGAGAGAGAGAGAGAGAGAGAGGGAGAGAAAGAGAGGGAAAGATCGGCGGTGCAACAACAGCAAAACGAAATCTCCGTGTTACGTCAGAGCGCGAAATTCCTACGGTGCATTCCGGCAATTTCTCCGCGAGCAATGCACTCTTTCTTACCCGGAAGCAAAGCCATCAACAACCACCCACCAAGCGCGCACGGAAGCCTCGAATAAATTACATAAATACGTCGTCGAATTATGCCCGGCGCCGTTACGCCGATTACTCGGGAAAGTAGATAAGTTTATGTATTACTCTGTGTACGATGTTATACTATGTTAGTGTGAGAGAGATAAATATAAGGAAACAATTTCATGAGAGCAACGATCTTTGAAAGGTTCATTTGACTGATTACGAGTCAAACTTATTAATGAATTTCTAATGAGAAGTCATGCAGAGTTAAATAATATTTGGAATAAATAATGCTCGAGGATATTTAAGAATTAGAATTCATTAATGTTAAATTTATTTTAAACAATAAATAAGTATGTTGTATTAAAGGCCAAGCTATGTTCTTGGTCCACAACAAGAAAGAATGTTGTGACGAGTCAAATGTCTAGTTGGAAGGAGAAATAGCGAGGAAAAGATTAAGCAAGTCCCCGGAATTCTCTTTCATAACCAGAATATTAAAAATCAGAATTCATTAATATTAAACTGCTCGAAAATAGTGGAATGATATATTAATTAGTGCAATATTAAGTTAACCCTTTAATGACGAATTCTACACATAGAACTCATATTTACTGACCTCCACCACTTTTTCCCGAACTAGTAAGATTTCCGATCAAAGATGCAACTTGTTTGTAATCGATGATGGAAACTACCGGCTTTCGAAATGTATTAATAGACATGTATTTTGTTGCATTTCAATCGGCGGCGTCACTGAAAGGTTAATCGATACTACGTCCCGCAGTCGGATTTTTACGACTTCTCGACTTGTGTGTGTACAACGGTGGTGTCATGTCCCTGGCGTGTAGCGCACCTGCGCAAGCCTTTGAGTGCTTGCCTGACACACATCCTGCAGGCAGGATGCGTTTGTTCTACCATCAAGGATAAACGCGCCTGTCTCTTTCGAAAGCGACATTACCAGCTTCTTCGAGACACGTCTCATCTCTCATTTAGTCTTTTAGAATTTCTAGTAACGCATGTCTGAGAAGCTTGAAGTGCGAAGCCATTCAAAATCTTATAGCGGTTTTCAAGCACACTAATGAAATCAACAGGAAGTAGTAAGTCCATAAGGAAATCATTATAAATTACTAATTAATTGTACACCTGTAGATTTATCAATTATTAATTTTTATACATTCATTCCCACTACTTTATATTTACTTTATATTATTTCTTTATCCTCAACATTTCAAACTATATGAAGAAATACACGAGCCAGTATTTCCCCATGCGATTCTCACTGGTTGAATCAGCATCGAGTAAAATTAACTCGCACGCAACGACGCAACTAGGATCTCGCGCGTCAGCCCAGTCATTTCTCTCGCGATTGATTTACGGTGTTCTCGATCTATCTCGAAAGTCAGGGCTGTTAGATTTATCCAGGGAGAATCCGATCGTAGGCGACGTTCTATGGGCACTATGAAACTCGACGATAAGATAAGAAACATTATCGTCGACCAACGCTGCAATACTCCGTTGTTGCGTCAAAGTATTCTAGCTGGTTGTACGCTATTTTATTGAACGACTTTTCTCGTCCACTCGAAGCAGCTCTTATGGCGACTCGGACGTATTTCTTAGGTTTTATCGTCATGCAATTGCACGGTCAGTCAGTCAGTCGGGGTGAAATGTTCATTGGTTTTATGTGGCAAGGTAGCGCAGGCGGCGCAACGCTGCAACGGTCCTGTGTTGTTGCTCAAACTGGAAGTCAACAAGTCCATTGCACAATTAAATCTGCAATACATACACGCGTTGCGGCATGCATATTGCCAATGTATCTGCGGGCTTGTTTTTCGACCGATTTTTTTTTTCTGTCTCTCCCCCGTTCTCTTAACGAGCCGTCGATAGATTATGATGGAATGTAACGAATCAGGATTTTCCTTGGTTGTTTCATTCATAGAATCAACACTGGATTATCTAATAATCTACTACTGACTTGGAGTGCGTCTAAATCAGTAACGATAATTGTTAGGCTATACATTCTTAAAAAAGAACTTAGTTCATTTCCTATTGAGGAAATTGTTCTAGAATGACTACCCGGAAGTATATGTGTGTGTGTGTGTTAATCGTCATGAAATGAGAATGGTGCGAAGAAGATAGTGATTGCGAAAGGATAAGAGAACGAAATTTCCTTGAAGGATTCTTGAGGAGTGATGACTCGTTTACTGACCTTTGCGACGAGTTGCTGTCCAGTGTGGACATCGACGCATCGATAGAGCGCGCTGCCCTCGGCGGGTCCAAGCAGGAGATACCGATCGCCGAGAATGACAGGTCCATGATGATCGGTGAGTAGCGGTTCGCAGCTTGGGAAGACCGGCATCGAATTACTCTCGTCGCTAGCAGGTGGTTGCTGCAACGGATGTTGTTGTTGCTGTTGATGTTGCTGATGAAGATGCTGGGCATGCAACATCGGTTGCTGCGTGCTCGCATCCTGATTCTCGTTCGAACTAACCAGGAACTTTCCATTGTTGGTGCGAGTCACTCTGAGATGCATGTAATGCTGCCTCGCGCTCACTCTCATATTGCGAACAGTGTGCACACACGCGCACCCTTTCACACGCGCTTAACGACGATGAGACACTTGCTTGTTCGCTTCGTGGTTGCTTTTGCGTTTCACTCCGTCGATGATCGCCGTGGTCGATCGATCGATCGACCGCCGACACGCCCGGTAAAGCCGAGTTCACCGATGAGCCAGTTCGATTTCTTGAATAACCGCTCCTGCCGGAAGTCGTCTCTTCAATGTGAACTGATTTTCTTTGTTTCCTTTTGTTGAACACACTTGTGCCGAGAGGGCGTCGATCCGATCTTCCTTCGTGGAGATCGATGATGATGATTACGAGCAATTCAATCGCCCTTTCTTTAAGCTCTAGTTTACGATATCGCGTTACTTTAATTACGAATTAATTGTAGGTAGGAATATCACTTGTGCTCGGGCCCGACTGCAGGAGACTGCGTTACTTCGGTGCCGGGTCCTTGGACGGAGAGAGATCTCTGTGAGTGACTCTGTCGGTCACTCTTGCGAAAAGGTCCTGCAACACAAAGGCAAAAGGATGATTAATCATTGGTCCAGTCGAATCTGAATTTTAGTCGCTTGGGAATCATTAGAAACCCTCGATTCCTATGCCGACAGTCTCTGACCTCATTTCCAATCGTTTAATAGAATCACTGGCGCGACAGTGACATAATTACGAATCTCGTGATTGAGATTGAACATTGCACATTTATCAAATCACTTCAAAGAACGAAATATTTAATTCGAAATATTATTATATTTAATATCAAATAATATATAAAATTATATAAAAGAATTCTTATTTAGAATAAGGTGATCGAATGATTTTAATTGATGACTTTCTAGATTAGGTATTGTACGTATTGAAGTATTAAACAAGTACAAATGAAACTGTCAATCGTTCACGAAAGAACCGACGACCGAATGATTGATGAAAAGTCAAGATGCTGGGAGCGAAGGAATGCGAGGCGTCAATTTTGCCGATTACTCAATCGCGCCAAAGACAAGAGTTCCGTTCATTGAGTATCGAGTCTCCGATCCACGGACAATTTCAAAAGACGGCCGACGTTTCGACATTCGTCCTGGCTTGTGCGCAATTCCTCTGGAGAGAAGGGGAGCCAGTAAGGTCAGGGATATCGCAGTAAGGCGGTCGTCGAGCCGGGGAGGCTGATTATGTACCCGACGCGCCAGAAAAATGGACGCTGCTTTTACTACGAATACAACGCACGATCATTTCGTTACATTAATACTCGTGATTTTATGTAACACCATCGAGTACGATAAGCCTCGAAGACCTCATTCGACGGATTATCTCGTTTGGAACCGTCGGAGTATCTTTGGAGGCTTAGTAATCGACTCTCGCCGACGACCAAACAAATATCCTCTCTCAAAACATTCACGCCTTTTTGACACTGTCTTTATTTGGCGAACGCCCACTTTTTCCTTGATGATTCCAAAGGAATATGGTTATGGCTGACGATAGATTATTCTTACGACGAGAAAAATATCCTTCGCCAATAAGATCTTCCGGCGAGAAAAATATAATCTTTCTTACTTTGTTTGTTCAAGTCTCTAGTTTTTTTTTTCTCGAGGGAATTACCGGCACTCGGCTGCGAAATATCGATGCTTCACTGGGTAGATTGTCCTTCCACACAATCTCTTATGGCTCGCTGTGTCCTCGAGCAGTAGCACACGTGGTGCAATCGGCTGCCCTTGCTCGCGTCGAAATGACTTCGCGCGACATTCAGAAACAATTTGCAAACGCCTGGGAATGGTACTACCAATCTTGGTTATGGTTGGTTATGACACATGGATTATAAATTAATTTCGATAACTACTTCGAACGATAGATTTTTCGACTTTTGATATTATCAAAGTCTTGCTGTTATCTTTGTAATTCGAATCTCGGAATTTTGTAAATGTCTAAGAATTATGCAACCAAGTTTGGTTATGATTCATTGAAAATACTAAATGGGAATTATTAATTAATTTGGCTCGTAAACTTTCGGTAATATTAAAATCTCGCTGTCGAATATCAGAAAACAGGATCTTCGGAATTCGAATTCGCCGGTAAACCGGCGGTGCGAGAATTCCACCAGTGAAGGTAGCGCTCGAGAGGGGGAACACTGTGAATATCGATACTCGTTCGCCAACTCACGATAAGAGCACTTGCACTTGCGCAAAGGCTTCGCTGTAACGGGGTACAATACAGATGTGTGTAACATATAAACTGGTATTCACGACTGGCCTGTCATCTTTATCCGAAAGCGGCAACCATTTACATTGCAAGTGTGTCGAAAAATTAGAATCGCTTTCGGTAAAGAGGAATTCCGAATAAAACTGAAATTCTGATTTAGAAAATAAGTTATACTTATTAAAAACTAAGTCTAATCTTGGCAACTGAATAACGATTATTCTAATTTAGAAATTTCTTCAACACAATTTAATCTAACAAATATTTCCTAGAAATTCTTTTATCTTGGCATGTAGCTATAAAATATCACAACAGCTATCATTTATACAGGATGCTTCTAACACAATTCCCAAATCTCTATATCGCAACATTTTCAAAAGAACCTATTATCCCTTTAAAAAAAAAAAGCTCCTATCAACAAAGGAAATATCATCGAGTTTCATCCAAGTAGGACAAGGGAGTTATTAACAAAAACTGACTGGCTTTTATCTCCGCCGGTAGAGTTGTGTCCGGCGAGGTCAGCAGCATCGTGTCGACAGGTGCCGGTGCTCGGAGTGTTAAGCTGCTCTCCACACTCTTAAATGCACCTCTACTCAGTCTCACATACCCCTTTCGCCCCTTGCCTGGCTGGTTCGTTCAATGAACGAGGATCTGACGAAATGGCCAGCTCGGAATTAGTAAAGCATTGCGTCCGTGCGGTAGCGCGTGTCGAAACGCGCGCGGGCGCGCGCGCGTATGGACTTACTTTCCTTGCAGAGGGACACGCACGCAAGCACGCACTCACTCACACACAGAGAGATATTGGCGTGCGGACGTGTGCTAGGGGCAAATAGTAGATATCCTTCGGTAAGGTCAAAATGGCGGAGGTGCTCCATGCTGTGTCACAGAGAGCGGCGATATTGCGGGCACCGCTACGGTTGCATTAATAGCGCGCGCGCGCGCGAGCGAGCGAACGAACGAACGAACGAGAGATCCTGACGCAATACCGCGAAATAAATTGCCTAATACGTACGCGCACGCTTACACACCCGGCTGATAGTGTACGTTTCGAGGGCTCCTGGAAATTTCGATCATCGATCGTTGCTTGTTTATATTGAGGAATTATAGTATCGCTGGGAATATTAAGTCGATTATGGAAATTTGAGTAATTGGATTTGTTGTTATAGCAAGATTAGCTTGATTTAATTTTGTCGAGTATTATATGTTTATGTTGAGGAATTGCGGTGTCAGTGGGTTTCTAGAGCAACGATGATAAAAGGTCGTTTATACAATTCGTGTCTGTCGTTGGAAGTTAAAAGTTTCTCGGTTGTAGTTGCAATAACAGTGATAGTATAAGGAAATTCTAGTTGATTGGATAATCAATCTGAAGTTGACTATAGAAAGAAGCAAAGTGCAAAGAACAGTGACGTGTATGCTCGAAAGTCAGTATCATCGGTCGCCATTTCTATAACATTTCTATAGCAACGTTGACAGACTCTGGAAAGCTCGCGAACTGTCAGTACAAGTTCCGCTCGAGTTTCTCCCCGCGCCACTTGATTCTTCGAGTATAAATGTTCGTTTATATACAGCAGTAAGCGTGACGTGCCAGTGTTGCATCGTGTGTCGATACGTATTCGTACTTTTTAGTCTGTTTAAATGAAACCAGTAATTACAGTTACACTACATTGCAAACATTTTAGAATTTGCTAAACTAGTATCAAGAAAAATGATAACAACAATATGACAGAGTGTTTAAATAGTACAAAATAAAAATAAACTCATCCTACTGTTAATTAGTACTCGAATCTTTGCTACTTTAAACATCTCAAATTTACCAATAAAACTCCCATTAAAAAGACAAACCGAAATTTACCATTTCCACCGATAAGTCAGAACTGTTTATGAAATTTAATGTAAACGTAGCTTAATGGTCGCGCCCGATATCGACTGCAAGCGCAAGCAAACTCTAGGAACGAGCTGTTATCCGAAGGTGGGCGCGCCAGCACCGCTCGGTTGTCAAGCGGCGGCTGGCATTTGAAACAGCCAGCAGCAACCTGGACGAACCGTTTCTACGTGCGGCCACCGTCGCAAGAACGAAAGCACCAGCCAGAAATATCCCCGATTTCAACGCAAGGGAAGCAGAGAATCGAGCGCACACGCGAGGAACAGTAATTGCGAGAGTGGAATGCGTCGTCGAGGAAAGAACGACGCTCTGCAATTGAGAGTCGAATCTCACTCAAGTAAATACTCATCAAAAGGTGTATTAGAGTATTCGAGTATATAAACGTGAAACTAGATCAGCTAATACTGTAAATAGTATTCAATTATTACGAAATATACTTTCTCTAAAAAGTTCGACTATAAAATCGAACAGTGTCAATATAAATATTTAATATCCTTACAATATTTTAGCAAGAGTATTACCAATAAGAAATGATATGAAATTTTTGTCGTCACATTGCCAGTACTGTCAAAGTTTACTATTTGGTCTAGAAAGGAGCGCTCATTTATTAGAGGCAGTCCATATTTGAACGCACCCTAAGAAGAGCGAGCGAGTGAGCGAGAAAGCGGATGAGGCTCAGATCGATCGAGTAGGCGCGTCAGTAATAACCACTGCACTTTGCACTGTGCTCTGGCGAGCATGGACGTACGCGATACGCCAGTCACAAGTACATAGTAGTTGTTACACTCTCGCGCACTTGATAATATGCCTGGGCAACTGTTTCTCCGGCTGTTACTTTTTCCTCCGGTGGGCAGGCGTATCTAAGGTTTCCGAGTGTAAAGCTATTCCTATTCGAGGAGCTAGAGAAGAGTAGCTTCGCTTTACCTTTCTGTACTTGATGCCTATTGTCGCCGTGCGTTCCTGAACGGCGGGGGCCCTGTGGCTGGGTGACGATTGCACAACTCGGTTGGGGCCGAGTCTCAAAGACGTTGTTGATAAACCGCCGTCTGCTCGAAAAGCGAATAATCCCCGGGCGTCTCTACCGGGCGTCTATTGGTTTTTCGAATAGCGCGCTAGCGCGTGCGTGTGTGTGCTTGTCTCTGTATTAGCGAGTCGGTGGGATCTTGTGTCGATCGCTTGTCCTTCCGTTCACGGCCTTTCGTCGCCTCGTGATTCCGTCTGCTGCGTTCCCTCTTCCTCGCACTGTCTTCTTCTCGTCTCCCTCTTGGAGAATCGAGCGCGCCTCACTTGTATATCCTCGAAGACTGAGAGAGAAAGAGAGAGAGAGAGAGCGGTGATTCCACTGTGTTGGTGGTGTGGAAAAAAAGCGAGGAAAGTCCGAAGCTTCCTCGCGAACTTTGGCAGACTTGGCGCGGAGAGACTGGACTTGTCACGCGCAACGGACGGTCCAACGTTTTGGGCCGGCCCACCGCTCAGAAACGACGGCGGCAGCAGAGAGAGCGAGCACAGACCGATCGCGCCATTGTGCAGCCAACGACTGAGCTTCACCGAGCGACCGTACTCTCTACTTCGCCTGGCTTGCCTTCCTTCCCTCGCCTCGCTCACTTGCCGTCTGCCACACTGCCTTTGCCTCTCTGCCCGCTCTGCCCTCCCAAACCATCCAACCTTCCCCACTCTTCGCTCCGCTTCACCTCTCTCCGATCTACTCTCTTTCCACCAAAGGACTCCGGGATTCTAGTGGGGAAGAACGGAACACTCTGCGCGCTTACCACCGGGCTTACTCGCTTATGCGCACGCTCCGATGCCTCTCCAGTGTCGGATCTACACTTTGTACGGTTTGTACGGTTTGTTCGAGTTACCCTGCTTTTAAAATCACCGGATTACCCCCACTCTCTAATAAGCAAGGAATCCACGGTACCAGTGTTTGAGGTCTCAGGCCAGTTCTCGATCGGGTGAGCTAGTATTATGTATTGTTCTCGAAGATTGGGATTTTGCTGTGTTATGCTTCCGTGCAACTGGCTGCTGTTGGAGAAGCATTCACGTATTCAGCAGAATTTGCATCGCACCATATCGACACACCTTGGACGGGTTTCCAAGCTTGTCGGGAGTTTGCGAGGATGATGCAAGCGGCGACAAAGTTGCAGGGGGAAATCGGTTGTATTGGTTTATGGATGATAAGGTCGAGGGGGAAAGGGCGTCGCGTGGCGTCGCGGCGCTACTGGCCACATCAGTGCGTACGTGGGCAACGTAAACTGCGACACGCGCTCGCTTGATAGGAAGGCGCACGTTTAGAAGCTTTTATTAATTGACCGGATGATTAGACGCATGCTCGCAGCTGTTCGAAGAGAGTGTTTTGGGAGTTCTACGTGTCTAAAATAGGCAATGAATGAATGGATAAATTCGGATAATCGAAAATTCGTACGCTAATTATTGAATATTTATTACACATATACGTATGTTATTTACATTCTTAATTATTTTATGAAATAGCAATAAAGGTAATTTAACAAATAATTGGTACGCATGCTCGCATTAGTTCCTTCAGAGTCTTTTGAAAGTTCGACGCGCCGAAAATAGGGAATGAATGGCTGGGGTCGTTGAACTTTTAGGAGTTCGGGATAGAAATGTGTGCGATTGGGAGTTCGATATGGTAGAATCGAATGTGTCTTAATTATGGGGGATGCATCTGGTCTCATTTGTGATGGAAGGACAGACTCAAATGTACACATTGAGGTAGATGTGGTGTCGATCACCTTTAAAAACACTTTGAGTACTCAACCAACATATTCACCAATTTCACTACATGCTACAAATATTCATTAGCATTGAAAGTGCGCGTTATATGGCAGTCAAAGTGTGAAATCCCATTAAAAATCCAGTTTAAAAATGAAATCTTGACAATCGAATAAACCTTACTCATACTTCCATACCAAAAATACTAAAGTGTCTCATTCACAATTACAAGTGTGTGCTCACACTATCTGTCCTTTAACATCGAAATCGAAAGTGAAATCTTAAAGTCGTAAACGTCACTGGAATTTAGTACAGCGTCCTCGAGACAGAAGAAAATCTCCTTAAACAACAAAAGCGATTGCAATCTTTTTCATCTTCGATCTCACTCTCTCTCTCGATCAATTACAGTATGCTTCTCAAGTACTCGCTTAACAAGTGCTCAATCACTGATTACGATTCGACAAATAAATATAAAATGCGTCATGGGAACGCACATGAGGATATCGATTCGATCAGCACATATTGTTTTATTCCATACAAAATGGATCGATTTATTGTTCGATCGTCAAGCTGACCTTGACCTACCTTACGTGGTTCGAGGGTAAGCATATTCTTTAAACAATCGGTGGCGCGTAAGGGCACGAATATAGTCAGAGCCACGTAAAACGAGTGTGGCGACCGTGAGAAAAGCTATCCTCGGACAGAGCGTGTCTTTCTGTCACAAAGGAGGCGAGTGTGTGTCCTCTCTTTCTCGTCATAGCGCACGTGAGTCAGCCCCTCGAAATACGTTTAATTCCTTAAAGGCATCGCTCTCGGGTGTAGCCTCCGCGGGAATTCCAGCGAGGAATTCCTCTATGAATTCCTAATGGTGCGACACGCGTGTTCACCCTTTTGAAGTCTTACACTTGTAAGTTATAGCAGGCAGTAAATAGAGTTACGCTTCATAGTTCGTCCATTAAGATCGATATAAATAGCAAAGGAAAATTGACTAGGCAAACTCTTGGCATTCTGTAACCACAATCTTAGAACACAGAATTCAATAATATCCGTATAAAAGAACTAACATAGGAGAAGTTATCAAACCTTTGAAATCTTCGAAATTTATCATTAAAATTTAGAATTTAATAATGCAAAGACATATTTACATTCACCTTATTTGAATTCAAAAATTAGTTGAAACAAGATTCTCGTTAAGGGTTGATTTAAAATTCCTTTAAACAAACTTTCATTTAATTCTGTAATAACCAAAATATTAAAGATACATTCTTTACAACAAAATCGTCTTTTAATCTAATTTTGTATAACACACTGAAAGATTTGAAAATCTTTTATTGTAATAAGTAATATCGAATGTTTTCTTTGCGAGATGTCTACGCCACTGGTGCGCTCGTACGAAATCGGCTGTGGGTCTCGCTCGGCCAAGGTGCGCGTGTGTGGCGGTGTGCACGTGCAGAGGCAACAGTCGCACACAGAGGGACGCGTGTCTCAAGAGATACGGTTGATTGCGTGGTGCTTGGATCACGCTCGAGTCAGGCCAGGCCTTCGAATTTCCAAACGAGCTCACATCACTCCCGCAGGCCGGATATATTGGCCAACGCATGCTCCATTCCGCTATCTACAATAGTTACGTGGGTGTCGTCCGGCAATTCCGCCAGTGGGCCCGTCAAATTCCAACTAATGTTCAGATAAAAAGAAGATTCGCTTTTCAATGTTTATCTTTTCTTTTTCGTGAAAAATATTGACAAAAGGTATTAAACATTTCTTGATTAGTGTTTTGCGTAGTGAACGATTTTAAGTTTGATTTTGAGTGCGATTTTAGTTAATTTATTTAATCTGACATATTTTATCTTACCTTAGGATTTGTTTTAAACAATGATATAACGATGTTGTGTCATAGATAAACTCGGATGAAAATAATTCATGGATCGTGTCTGTTTTAATGATATCTCGTAGATTTTCTATATTATGAATAATGGAATTATTTATACCAGTGTAGGTATTTCAGTTTTAATTTTTAATTCGAACCTTTCAACACATTTCCAAGATAGACTCGATTCTCCGTCCTCGATTGCGCTGGTCGTGCTTTTGTAATCGTTAAAGAGAACGGCTCTCGATAAGGCAAGCCGTAACTTTTATTTCTCACCTTATCGCTGCGGCTGCCTGCTAATCCAACGATATCGTGGAATTTCTTCGATTTTTCCTTTGAGAAACAATGACCATTCAAAGCCGTCGCATTTGATATTTGAACGAACTCGGTTTCTTCCGAGTGTACATACACTGCCGACAATTGTACATATGTAAGCTCGGCGAAGTATATCGACCTTTTTCTACAAATGATCCTTGCACGCGACGATTCCGCTTCTTGATCGAAATCTCTGACAACTCACTCACTTTAAACTTTCCGTTGTCTTGTCTAAGAAACTGCAAACGTGACGAAAGTGGTTCTCAAAACTATTCAAGCAAATAAGTAATACTCTAATTTGTTTCTTCGATATTATATCAATATATAATTAATAGTTTAATTCCTATTAATACGTTCTTTTTTATAATTATCTTGACTTTCATTGTACAGCTGTTTTAATAATTAATATCTTCTTTTTTGTTACTTTCGATATATTTTATGAATTGTTATATACATTGTTTCATTAATAGCGATTATTTCCCATGATTGCAATGACAGAATGATAATTAAGTAGCAGATGATACCACTTTGAAAAGCGCCGTTTCGGAGTATGCTTCGGCTACCTTTCGCCATGAACTACACCTTACCTATTGGAATGTAGGAGTCGTATCAAAGCGTCTCCGAGTGAATGTACTGTAGCCGGCGGCGTCGAGAAAGTCAGGGTTATCGGTCGGGCGCACTTCGCTCGCACCATGAGAAAAAGTAAGGTTCACGTGCGAACCTTGCGATTGTACGTGTGTTTTGCGTGCTCGCGCGCGCGCGCATGTGCTCGGAGCGTTAACCTGCTGAGGTGTTGAATTTATTTGGGGTTCCAAGTGTTGTAGAGCGAATATGGGAAACGGTTCGTCAAATGTGAAACGTTTGATGGAACGTTTGATCATTTCAATGAAATAATTATTTTATATTGCATTTTTGTCAGAATAAAGAAAATCGTATTTTATAGTACTATAATTTTATCATAATGACGCGAATTATCTGTTTCGTTAGTGTAAACAGGCGCGTAGAAAATCGTAATCATTTTGCGCACGATATTTATAGTGAAAGTTTTTCCCGCATGTTTTCACTGCGGAGTCAGTACTTGTTTTTGTAATTATATCTTAGCGTAATGTTTGTCGCGTTACGTGGCCCGGGATGCTACTTATAATTGAGCTGTTTTCAATGCTCTTAATGAGACAGTTCATTAAGTATTGCTGAGATATACGCACATCCGTAAGAATTGGAGATCGAGAATTCGTACGGCGATAATTAAGTATTTATTATGAATTGAGCAACCTTTCATTGTTTTGCTTTGCATTCATACTTCTTTATATTGTATACAAATTCAACATTTTATAGAGGCAACGAAAATGTGGAAAAACGGCAATTTGTACGCTAATGATTGACTATTTTATTACAAATATAAAAATCATTCTAATTCGATCCAAGTTACCAATCAGAGTAAAATTCTTTATGCCCCAGGCGAAAATGTCCAATTATTTCTTTGGAAAAGGAACCAGGGCACGAAACAAAAAATCACGAATCACTTGCTCTCCAAAAAGAAGTGAAAAAAAAAGTCGAGATTCCAGCTGACAGTATAATTGACGCTGCGGTACTGGTCGAAGGATTAAAAGGCAATACAGAATGACTGTGAATGACGACATCAGCAGACTCTGGCCGGATGGATCTTCCGATGCACGCGCGATCTCCAGGCGGTTAATGATAATGATATTGGCAAAGAAATTTCGTCATACGGTCTGGAGTTTGCCGCCAAGGCCGGCAAGACACTGTTTATCATTCGTACACGAAATTCTGATAAGACATCATCGGACTTCCCGTGAATTCTTTCAAGTCACCGCAATATTTTCGGCCAACCGCTTCTTTCTTTCCGTATTTTTTCCTCTTGCATGGCCGGAAGTGGATCGTGTGCTTCCTCCGCGTTTCTTCGCCAGCCGATAGCGTTCTATTTTGCTCCAGTTTCCGAGCTACTCTCGCCGCTCTTACTGATTCCGTTAAAGACACGTCAGCCGTCATCGAGATTTCTCGACGCACTGAGAAACTTCGTTGTTCCAGGCGTGCGACTTATGCAGCTTACAGTCTGATTCATACTAAATGAGCACGACTTGACTTTAAATGATTTGGACTCGAAAAACTTGATATTCAATTTTTCCTACTTACGCAAATGCAAAACTTCCTATTAATCCTAATATAAAAACGTTCAGTGCGATAGTATTTCCATTAAAATATTAATTTATTAATTTATTAATACATTGCAAAATAAAGTATATTCGTGATACTAATTATCTACAATGTTTTGCTGTGTCATTAAAAATTTACACACGAACTTTCACATACATTCCTATTTACATCAGGATGAGGAATCAATTAATAACGATAGATTATGATAGATTCCCACTTCGTCAAGTACCCAATGAAATAGATCAGGTCAAGGTTCCAATAACCGATAATACAATTTGCCGAAGTACTCGCCGGTAAGGAATACCTGTGGCTGTTGTGTACGTGACATGTGTCATGGAACACGTACGAGAAGTGTTGGTTGTAACGAGAGCAACTATGTTATCTACCAGCTCTGACGCTTGTTAGACAAGATCCGAAGAAATCACGCTCTCACAGGCTGCGAGAGAGCGTGTCACGAATCGCCTTAAACTTAGTCATGAAATGACAGCCACGCTGACTCGTCAGCGCTGAATCGCAAAGCAATTGTTCCACGTAATGTAGTTTCTCTTTAGCTTGCATAGGAATCTTTTATTATTACATATAATGTTGGAATGACACAACTCTATAAATAAAATATTTTCATTTATTTTATTGATTAGATTGAAATCGAATGGAAATGAATTATTTTTATACAGTTTTTAATATTACGAATTTAAAATCGGAATTTATAATCAATCGTTTTTAATCATTATATTAATTACATCATTTCCTTTATGTCTAATAATTCTATTAAAAATCAAATATTGAAACAGGTAATCAATAATTTTCATAATCTTCCAGCGTAACTCTTTTCTTGAAATTTTGCAACAATGTGACGCGCACCGGGAATCAGCACGATTTCGAGAATGTCCTGCGGTTTGCGCCACATGCGAGATAAACACAGAGTCGGTTCACAGTTTAGCGATAGGCAGGAGCGCGAAGCGGTAAACCGAGCGGACGAGAGCGGCAACCGGACGTACGATTATGTTCACGGTCGAAACTATTTTTGCGGGCGGCCCACCAAGTGGCCTGATGCAAAAAGAACAGTATGATGCAAGGAAAGAAGCTCTGACGTCCGCCGGCCGCTATTGAAAGCAGCCTCTTCCGGCGCGCTTCGTCTTTCGAGACTTATACTTTTAATACTTCATACTTTCAGTTTAAGGTATTTTGATAAAATGAGAAAATGTATTATTTTGTTCAAAGCACCGAGAGAAAGGAAATGAGACAGACGGTGTAAATTAAAGTGGCTCAGTATGCGAGTGTCTCTTTCGTTCTCACACTTTGAACAGGGTCATTCATTTAGCTTGAGTCATCACTGACGAGTGTAGTGTTATATATGGAGTAAATATAAATTATCTAGTAATTTTAATAATATATGAATCTTTCCTAACTCTTCACCGTATCGTATGCATAATTATATTCATATCTGATCAAAAATGGGGTACAATAGTTCAAATTCAAAGACAACTGATTTTTCCTGTACATCGTAAAAATAACGATTGTATTTCCATGTTTTTAACACATGTTTGTATTCAAATAGAGTTTTTTCGAGGTTAAACTTTGTTTGATTATACGCAAGCGTCTTCCTGGAACGGCGAGGCGGGCGAGGACTTAAAAAAAAGGTGCGAACCGTTCAAACGGTCAACGGAGCAATTAAGTGTTTAAGCAAGGTCGTTCGGGTCAAATAATGTGCGTGGCGAAATCCGGAAAAAGGTGTTTAATAGCTTGCAGGCCAATCAGAGTCAGCTGTCGTCTTTTTTCGTTCCAACAACTGTTTGCTGGTGTTGGTGTTTAGTTGCATTTTCGCACTTGGCTCGGACGCGGTTGCTCTTGACTTTGACTTCAAGTCAAATTCATAAGTCGCAACAGGTGTATGATTTTATTTAGTTAATGAAATAGTTGATGTGTAATGAATAATATTTCAAGTACATTTTAAAATTAACATAAAATCTTAAGTATTATAATACTGTAGTGCATAATAATAATGCCGCTGTAATACCTGTTCGGACTTACAAGTCGAAAGTAGGACACTCGTTTTACATTTTTTTCAACAAGTCCGCGGTGCAAATATTTCGCAGAAAATATGTGTTCCTTGGTAGAAATATGTTTCTAGCATTACTTAATTAACAGTTGGTTAATTTAGTCAAAGGTTATCATTTTGATATTGATTTTGAAACTTAATTTTTCGACAGATTCTTTTATATGAAAGACAGATTTAAAATAATAATTAAGGAGGATTTAGATTAGGCTTATTTAATTTCCATGAACTGAGTCGAATAGAAGGTCATTCACATTACCGGGATAATCATTAGGCGCACTGTCGACCTAGGTCTATCTTGGATGTCATTGAACTACGTACCTCCGTGTGGCTACGTGCGAACACGCATGACTCCGCTCTCCTTCGCGTTTCCTTGCATTGGCCAAGTCACCATCATTCTATTTTGCATCAGCCATAAGGACACATTCAACTATCAACCAGTCTCAATTTAATTTCACTCACTCACAAAACTTCAACTTTTTTTTCACAAGATATTAGCACATTTATTTACATTAAATCAGTATAGAATTTAACAAAATTCAAGCTTTTCTCGATTAAACACTTGTTTAAATCATTTCTATCGAAACCCTTCTCATAGTTCTTCTCGTGAGGTCTAATAAGGTCTGCGGTACTCACACGTCGGCGACAAAGGATATAGGCGCGCACACACTCGCGCGGCTAGATATACGGCCACTGGTGTGAGTGAGTGAGTGAGATTGTGTTGATTTGGTGGTGTCACCTCGATTGCCATATATTACACAAACGTAATCACGACTGACAATGACAATATTTCCGTGAGTTGACTGTTCTTCTATGTGTGGTGATTACATTGCATTTTCATGCTTTCGATCCAAAATTGCAAATAATAATAATGAATTATTAGATAAATTAGTTTGTGTTTTACACAGCTTTATTCGACTGACACTTTGTATACGTTGATGTAATTAATTACATCACAGTTAATTTAAAGAATAATCGTCGTATTTATCATTCATGTTAAAATTTAGAGTCACTCTTGAAACAGTCCTTATAATTAATAAATAATGCAATATTTTACAGAAGAGAAAATCGCATGAACTTTTCGCGGAATTCATGGGAAATAATAATTAGAATATCAGAGATTCGACATGAATAGAATATCGCAGCTGACCGAAAACAGAGGATCGCAAAAGGTTACAATCGTTTCTGTCTTTTTAGGTTGCCCTTTATATTTGCAAAGACAGAGAAGAGATCGTAATTTAGCCAGGCAATTTATTATAAACATAAAGACAGACAAATATTACCATGATATATTAGTAGAGATAGAGAAGAGACAGTTAAATCGTATCGAATTATGTCAGAAGTCAGAATGACATCAGATCCAGTGAGCCGTGTAACGCGCCGCTCCGCCATGACATCATTTAATATAACGTATGTATAATGCAATCGCAATCCCCTGGCCAACTAAGGCATTGCCAGAGCGCGTGTATGGTGTACAAGCGTCCAGAGAGGAGGCTGCTTCTCGAACTGGACGGCATCTCGATTACCAAGGATGAGAAGAAGCATTCTTGCGGTCTCTTTTACCCACGCAAACACTACTCGCAGACTGAGAAGCTTTCTTTCATTAGCAATGTCTGCTTTGCATTAATTAACAAGAACGTCGAATCTTATCCGAGACCCTTCCAAGAGATTAAATGTGAATTTAAATTGCTTGTTATTGGCGAATGTTTTTAATTGATTGGATGTGGAAGTTTTATTTGAAGTATGCAATGAGAGATTAATGTTAATTAAACTGTTGCGTGAGAAAAATAGTGATTTTTGTGACAGGTTTCAGGGTCGATGCGAGGGTGTTTCGTAGAAATGATTGCTATGGGAAGTTCGGTACGCGAGTCATTGTATTAGTCATTTCTGTATACAATATGTGGATTGTCGATGCAATCTCGCGTTTAAAATCGCAATCGTTGTTGAAGTATGCCGACCGAACAACGCATCCCTCGTACGTTCTTCGACGCCACTTGCACGAATTTGTGCAACTTTGTGTGATTGTACATTCGGTTCTGTTGGATTACCAGTATTTTCAGTATACTCGATTAGCTCAATTAATTTTATTATCACTTCCTGATCGATTTCACATTCAAGATGAAATTGATTAGTTTGTTGGATAAGAAATGTCGGATTCTTAATGATACTGAAAACCAAGGGATTCTTTGTTGCTCATTATTACCACAGGTTTCGACAATACTCGTATTAATATTTCGTCACTGACAATAGAAATTTTACGTCAACTTTAAGAAATTTCCGATAAAAATCTTATTCACGAAATACGAAATATTGACAAATAGATCTTTATTGTTCTTTGAATGAGGACACAATTTAAAATGCATACATTCAGTGATTATCAGTGTGTGAGAAAGGAGGGCTGCGAGGTTCACGCGCGTATTCCTGGAAAAAATACTTTTGTCAGTGGAAACCTGTATCTCCCTTGGTAGTCCCCTTTTTCTACTGCGTCTGCCTCTGGGTTACATCATATTGTATAATCAGTTTGGTGCACCGGATCGATGCGAGAGCCACTTGCACCTCGAGCACGATGCTCTCGTGTGCCGTCAACGATGTCAACCAATGATTTTTTCAATACAAACATACTCTACCTTTATTTACCTATCCAAAAACGGATTAATTTTTAATTAGATCCTCTTAAAAATTCCTTTGCAGATTTAAAGTTCAATTTCTACTACATCGTTAATTTCCACTTAATTTCACTAACATTACCCACCATTATTTATTCACATTCAACAACGAATTGATCTCCAATAAAATCCTTTTAAAAACATCCTAAAATTAAATGTCTACTTTCCTTTAATAACAATTCCTTTCAACCCCTCTGATCCCTAAAACCCAACACCTTAATAATTCCACTCCCAACAGAAAGGCTTACAACTCTTTTACAATCGGTTGGCAACGGGTGGGTTTAGTTTGAAAAGTGTACCGAAGAAAAATTGGAAAGTTTTACAAGGCGGACTCGAGCAATCCCGTTAATCGCCGGCAATCGAAAGGCCAGGTGAAGAATAAGGAACGGTCAAGCACCTCAGTGCTGCCAGGAAGTTCATCGGGTTTCGAGTTCTCTTCCTAGACGGCTGGTCGATATATTCCTAGAAATGGTACAATAAGAGCTCTGGCTGGCTGGCCTCGAGTATGACGGTCGCTTGGTTCGTGTGCGGCCTCGAGACACGTCTTCGACCTACGCGGAGTCAGGGACTCCGAAACGCTCTCACGTTTCTACCATCAACTGTGCTCTCTGTAACGAGCCACTTTTACACCGTAGCAATAAGTTCTTACCATGGGCGTATTTATAGTGAAGCGACCTGAAGTGGCGGAGGTTTGCCTGGTCGCACAGGAAAGAAGTAATTGAACGATGGTTATTGTAATGGCGGGACTTTGCCATCGCAACGGGGAATACGGAGATTCGTTTTGATATATGTTGGATGGATTTAGTTAGTTTTATATGTTGAATTATTTTTATTATTTTAATTTGAAGAATAGATTGTTGTGATTATTTTTAAAGTTCAAAACGTAGATGCTTCAATTTCCATGTGTCAAAGACTAGTTAATTATCCAATAGAGTCTTAGTTTAGCATAAAATCTCTTCTCAATTCCCAATACCAATTATCCGACTTCGAAATCACGCTTAGCGGAAGCACAGACCCTCATTCGACCAACCATACAATTTCCCATCGAAAATCCCAACATCCACGCCTCGCTGAACCTCAAACTGTCACCGATACTTATCCTCCACTTTCCTAGAATCTATGTCCGCGTAGTCGAACGACAAACGACAAGTAGCATTCTCGAGATCTGCGAGGACAGTGGATTTTCCGCTATTGATAGTTACCCAAGTAATAACTAGCACTAGAAGGAAGCCTGTGCTCGCCTTGGGCAAGGAGGATAAAACGAAAACACCATTCTCCATGGGGTTCCATGGAAACAGGGATTACCTGGATGGGAATCTATACATCTATAGGGTGGTCGTTGCGAGTGTAGAAGTAGCTGGGCTATTCAGAATGGTAATGTCACGGTCGGTGCGGGGCTTGGCAAGTTTCTTGAGTCCCAGGTAAGGTCGGAAAGGATACGCGCATCCTGTCGAATTGTAGTCTCTATTTTCCTGGCCGATCGGTCGGCAGCTGCCGGACGAGGAAGAGAGGATGCCGAACTCGTCCTGGTCGGCGATGTTAAGAGGGGAAAAAGACGAAGGAAGAAGAAGGGATGTGTGGGATGAGGGGATGCGCGTTGGGAGAGCGAGAAAGGCCAGACGGGAGATGCGAGTCGTTTCGCCTTAATTTGACCGCAGCCTGCGAGCGTGCCGGCTCGCACCGCTTGGAAAGATGAACACCATGAAGACTCTGGGCCGCCTGTGCACGTGGCACATTATCTTGGCACACCGGGCCTCCCCTTCCAGTCGACCATCTGCCTACCTTGCGGACCTGCCTTATTATCCTTGTGCAGCGTTCACATTACTCGAGTTACTTGCCTTCGAGTACAGGGTGGCTCGCTTGCCTTTCAATCGACACTGTCGTACTATTTTTCTTCTTGAAGAATGCATTCTATATTCATCCTTGTAAAATAATGGTTATACTTTTTGGTATTGGTGATAAATAGTTCGAAAATTTATTCGATAACTATTATAGAAAATGATGTTTATACTATAATATAGTTGAATTGAATTTTAAAATTGGCCGTGGTACATTTAATTTCGTGTTGGTTATATGGTTTGAATAAAAATTCGTATAGAATTAATATTATTAAATAGTTTATAACTATCACTTTGAAAGCCATAGAGGAAGTTTCTTTTACGAGAAAGAAAAAGTTGCTAGAGATTAACGCAGTAATTAACACTTGTCAATTTCATCGATGAAAAAAGTAGACATCGATGCAACCGTATATTATTCGGCTTTGTTGTAAATCAGAAACGCATGGTCCTCTTGTTACTGCCATGCACTAGAAAGTTGCGGGGAAGTTTGCGAACTCGTGCAACGGGATAGTATCATCTACCTGATCTCCTTTCCAGAAAGTAACTGGAGAAAGTTAGATCAGTCTTCGCAGATCCGTACATCCGGTGTATCACGACGGAACCAAGAGCGTAGCATGAGAAGCATACTCACAACTTTATTATTATTTAAAAAGAAATTCTTGAATTTATTATTCTTAAAGTAATTTTTCATTAAAATTGATGAAATTTTGTGCCAAAATTTCCGCATCCTTGAACGCGTTTGTAATAAGCACAGGTGTTTCTTGATTGCTATCGCTTAATTAGCATTTTAAGTGGCCCCCTGGCTACGCTCATGTGACGAACACTTTCCTGCTCGTGCGAAATTTCGAGGCTGCGTGAACTTGAACGTTATCGGGCCTTATCGTCGTTGGATTAAGAGCTCTTTTAAATGGACTGCTGTGACGTGTCGATACAGTTTTGGATACGTGGGTGGATTCACGTAGACACGTCGACTCTGGTACGGTGACTTTGTGTTATAGAATGTAGATTGTTGATAACGTTGTTAGCATTGCACTTCCGCGAGAAAAGTGATATGCAAATCGAGAAGTGGTGAAGTCAGAGTACAGAGAATGAGTTTTTGCTTTACTAGTGCGTTTTCGAGTTGTATAAAATACTAAGAAGCTATACTCTATTTTATATTTAGTCTAATTAAGTCATGTTCTTATTTTTAGATCTTAGTAACAACAAAATAATATAACTCTAAACTTTTCTCTACACTAGAAATCCAAAAAACTCTCTTCTCTTTACTTTTCTCCAGATCGTAATTCAAAACACCATTTCACCCTGTCTGTTCTCAACGAGGTTTCGATTTTGCAAACATTGTGAAACGAAGAGATAAGCACGCCGGATGCTTCGAAGCGCGATCTTCTAGAATCTAGAGGACGAAGCCCGAGGATCTTTGCAGGCACTCGCTTCTTCTATTTTTCCTGACGAGTTGCGAGTCGCCAGCGAGACGCGCGCGAACCGGTTCAAGAATTTTTCGTCGGTTCCTCGTCCCGGACTTGGGCGAACGATATCCGCTCGTTCCCTTCGTTGGTTGGTGCCGGCGAATGCGTAGGCGCTCCATGGGATGCATCTTGCAAAGCCGCGCGTTTCCACGTCCACCGCCAGCTACATACGTGTTCTCCTGCACATCCGCTTAGCTAATGATTCCACGGGCAGAGTATCATTTTTACGGATTTTAATTAACGCTAAATGTACCGCGCCCAAATAACCGGTTTTGAAATTCCATTTGATTTATGCGCTTGATGTTTTTGTTCTTGTTAGAAATCACTATGGGAATAGGTATACTTTTTATTATTGTTTAAATGTTATTTTTAAATTGGGAGAGTCTATGATATTTTAAATATCTTGTTCGACATTAGTTTTGTAGTATATTGTATGAGTTAGTTCAATAGAAAAATAGTATAATTTGACTAGGAAGAAGATTTTCGTCGAGTATGATTTGAAATTAATTTTAAATAAATTAGACATTGTTTGAGCGAGCAATTGATTGAAATGTGCTTCGAATGTAATACGGCTAACAAAATGAGATCGAAAGTCGAATAGAATTAGATAAGGTTGAGATGAACGTTCGACTGCAGACGTTCGCCTCACTTTATGATACAGTTCTTCGCTACATGTAAGCGTTTCGTAAGAGATATTTCATATTCGATTGAAATTCCCTTTCGCAATTCCACTGTGTCTTGCAATCCTGCGGCGAAAGACGATCTTACGACGATTTCGTCGGCCGACTCGAGTCCGATCCTATTACACACGCTGCAAACTTTGTGATTTTCAATTATCCAATCGTTTAATAATGTAGCATCGACAACACGACTTTTTATATCGATACTGTCAGAACTCAATCATTCCATTATGACTGATTAATGAATTCAGACGAATAAAATGAAACAAATATAAATATCAATTGCATTCCATTTTACCTGACTAATTCTTTATCAAACCATTCGCGTATCATTAATATTCCATTCACTAACTTCATTAACATTGAATCAACGCCACATGAAAGTTTACGGCCCGCATAATACGATGAAAGAAAGTTGATGTAAAATTCCAGACGACTAACTAGAAACTAAAATGGAGCACATGGAAAAGTGGATGCGTAGCAGAGAACGATAGGCGGTCCTTGCGAAAGGCAAAAGTTGATGCAAGAACCGTCATTGTTTTGGAAATCAGCAGGGTTCACTGGCAACTCGGCAAACCCCAAACAGGAGGTTATCAACCTTCATTGTGCCGTTCCCACACTGGCGGTGGTTTATCGATGAGTGTGCACGTGACTCATTTCCACTGCCGAAAGAACGGCGAACTTTCACGCCTCGGTACAGTGACACGTGTTACATAAGGATCGATCGCCAACCGCACACATATGTGCTTACATGCTTACATATATCGCAGTGCTGTACTCTACTATCTGCATTGCGCAAGGCACATCTTCCTGCCTGCATTAATCGCTGATGTTTCTGGCTGTTCTACTCGCTTTAACGTTACTTAACACTGCTCCATTTTTTTCTCATGATTTTAAAACGAGTATATGTAAAAACTTGTACGAGGAAAAAAGTGATCAAGCGCGTGTCAAGTCAGAAATTAATTTAGAAGTTTGGAAAAATAATTGAAAGTTCAGGAGATTATCGATAATTCTGGCAACCATAGATAGTAAGGAAATTATTGAGAATTCGAGTAATTAATGTGAATATTGTCTGATATTCGGTACGGTGCTTCACGAAACTGTCGCCGGATGTCACGGTGAATGAAACTTGTGCCGGTTGGGTTCGCCCGTCATTGCCGAATGTCGCAATCTGGCAGGGGTACGCACCTCGAGAGCGAGGTCGTCACTTCCCTCGAGGTTTTCGAGGACTCGATTTGTCGAGGCTCCCCTCATTCGCAGCGATTCCCAGGACGAAACGACATGTCCGTTATAACTGAAATCGCATCTCCACGCTTCTCTTTGATCTCAACGGTTGATCCGATTGCCGACATCTTTCTCCACCGACTTAACGTTTACATCCTTCCGGAAGATTTGTCCTACAATGGACCTTCCCGGATTGCCTGGATTTGGTTTGTACTCGGTCGGTGCCGTCCCTAATTCTATTTTACTTGGATTCCCTGCCACCTCGTGCTTTGCAGGAACGCCTTGTGTATCTACAACGCATCCGCCCACCTTACAATTCATCTGCATTTCCTTATTTCTATTGTGGGTGTTATTGTTTGCCTTTGGATTGATTTCATGTTTTTCACTTTCTTTTACTTTATATTTTGCTATATGTGGTCGATATCGATTTCAATTTATTCTCGGTATTATCTAACTAGTTGAAAGTCCATAGCAAATCAAGAGAAAAATAGTGATTAGTTGACAGTCATATTTCTTACAACATGCTGAAATAATTGCTCCAATGTTTGTGATGGTTAATTAAAAACATAATTAGTGTAGGAAATCGAGGATGTATCTACGAATTCTTAGATTAAGTTTTCACCAAACGGTCGATGATTTCACGTTTCCGCCCTTTTTTTTCTGCAGTCAATCAATTAGTCGGCAGGTATTAGTTCGCTGAGGCAGATGCTTTCTTCGCTTACTTGACTGATTACTACATCGATTAGTTGCGTTAGCTCGATTCGATCTAACAGTGCCGGGCGAGCACCTAATTCCTAATACCACGCTGCCTCAATGAGATTATGTAATTAGCCGTGGCACACGGGTACAGGTTGCGCAGGCACTTTTTGTGTCCGAGCCGAAACTGGCATTACAACATCCACATACATATCGAGCCTCCTCTCGCAACCACTTTATACGACCTACCAAGAAAAAACGCCTCCTGAGACCTCTTTATTCTGTCGGAGAGTCTGCGAGAAACTCGACAGCCTCACCCGAACATCGTTCGCGGTCCATGGTGTCTGGCGAAGTTGATTTCATTATAAACTGGGCGTGTTCCATAACCCATTGAAGTCGAAATATATAAAGAAAAAGGTTTCTTTCGAAAGTAGACGAAACAGAATGTAAAATATACTTTTGGGAAATTTAGAATGATTTATAATCAATAAAAGAATTTCGAAGAATATAATATAAACAGTGAAATAAATTATAACTCAATGATTACTGATTTAATGAGTAACACTTAATTAAAAAGATAATAATGCGGAAGGTTAACAGCCTAAAGTAAGATGTCTATGCGATTGAAGTGCTGGTAGAGAATCCAACGTGTGGTACACAGAACACCAGCGACTTCCGGTGGGAGAGCTCGTCCTTCTTGAAAGGGATTATACACCGTGAAGGTGGAAAAGGAAGGCGCAGTCATCGACGTGGGCAGCGCGAGAATACACGAGCGAACAGTGAACCTTTACAACAGTGTTATCTAACTCCCAATATAACTGAGAGCTCCCACAAGCACGGGAAATAGGACACAGAAACACGGAAGTTACTGCCTACTGCTCTCTAGGCGGCTCCGCTTGCCGAGCAGGCTCTACTTCCGCCGATAGAAAGCCGCCCTTTTATCGAGCAGACCGGAGGAAGTGGCGATTAAAGAAAAAGCTGCCGCACTGCGTGACCAATTTCTCAGGCTATCGACATAGATGCGCGCGTTCCTCTACCTTCTATGCATAATGACGGATCATTTGATGCAAGAGAACCTATTCAAATTATACTCGCGCTCTATCGAAATTATACCATCCGGCATAATAACGAATACCAATGAATAGCAATGTGCAAAAAGTCTGACGAGTTTTAACGTTAGAGATGCGACTTCATTCTAGATATCTTGGCTCTATTGCACGAGATATTATTGATATGTTTTTTTTTTGGAAGAAACTAGTTCAAGCTTCTTTTATGTTTCAATTATATCAGCAAGGATGATAACGAATGAATGTGGAAAATGTGAATAGAGTTATTTAAATGAGTGCTTCTGGATTTATAATTCTTTCCATTCTTTATTGAACGATGGAGCGAAAAAAATAGTTATCAGTTAGAGTACGAATAAGAAAATTAATCAAGTATCTTGGGCATCCAATAGTTTCACTGTGAGATTATTCTCGAGATTTTCAACTGAATAAATTCATAGTTTATTATACGATGTTTTTCGAGATCGTAGTAAAAGTTCTCCCTCATTCCAATGGATTCTCGCATGAATTTCACCCGCGCCTACGAGGCGATAATAAACGAGCCGAGTAATTACGATGATGTGTCATTTACGGGAGATCCGTGTAAAAAGCAATGAGTTCTTCGATCCTAATGGCAACGTTCACGAAGGTATTTACTCGTGATTCACGGGGAACAATAAATATCGTTTGTCCACGCGCCCACGGATCGAACTCACCCGCAACGGCAATATCTGTAATGACTTAGTCGATTGCGTCAGATCGACGTGCGAAGGTATCATCGGAAAAAGTCCTCGGTAGAATCCCGCTCCGGCGGTTTGCGATCGCGTAACGATGCAGTAATACTGGCAATTCATTCCACGTAATTGTTTCTGCGCATACAAAAAGATAGTGCAAGCCTGTTCCGGATTATCATTTCCGGCATAGATGTCCGGAGCGAAGATATATTGCTTCTGTACAAATTCATCCGCCGTCTTTTCCATTAGTTTTTCATTTTGATGGAACCTTTCTTAATAATAAAAGGAATCATTTCATCGATAACATTTCTGTTTTAAAGGGCGATCCACAGTTTTACCGCATTTATTACTATCCATTTCGACAAACTGCTAGGTTAGCATTTTCAATATCACATTTTTAATCATTATAATATACATATTATGCAATACTGTCATCATTGATTCCAAGATAGATGCATTAATATACAAGACATCATTGGAAATTTTTGCAGAAACAGGTATAATTGGTCATTGCGATTGGCATAGAGGAAAGAGTCGGTTTGGTGTTCCGGTGAATTGGGGTCTTCTTGACGAGTGTGTCTCAAGTGTCTCTCGAAGGTAATTTAAATCGACGAGACTCGCTCTCCGCTTCGACTCGCTTCGAGGAGAGCATGTGGCATTGGTGTGCTCGTCAAGGAGGCAATTATTAACGCGACACAAACGCGTCACGCCCTTTAAAGCTCGAAGGTCTGCGCGACTGATTGCAACACTGGTTGCCAAGTGCGATAGCGCGATTTCAGTAATTCATTAGGGCGCGGTTACACCGGGCTTGCAACACGTCCTGTTCTCTCGAGAACGAATCTCTTTGTACTCATTCCGAATCATTGACATTGGGAATCAAACCCTATTGCGAGACTCGGTCTGATAATTATTGAATTTATTTGTAAACGAAAGAATGCTTGTAAGTGGATAAATTGATACTTCGAAGTTTCTATGTTTGTGTATGTTGCATTTAACAGGAGATTATTGCAATATCTAGATATTTAAAAAATGCCATATTTATTTATTTATTTATAAACTTTAAATACAATGATAAATATTTCCAATTTTTTACACGCAAGGTGAGTTTTTATTGAGATTATTGGATAGCAGAGATTCATCAATTACGGAATTAGTCCCAACCGACTTCCACAGCATCCCGATGAGGAATTAATCGCCGGAAACGGCAGGATTTATGTAGGACCGTTGAAGGAAGCAGCTTTTTTAAGGGAGCTACATAATGCACAAGTAACGCTTCCTGAAATCCTGGGGGGAAGATAGATGCACGCGGATATGTATTCGAAACAGCTGTTTATGACCGTTTACACATTAGCCGTAGAGAAAAATGCCGGAAAGGAATATTGGGACTATATATTACACTACCATATGAGAAACTCGAGAATCTTTTTTTTCAATTTCTACACTAACGCGTTTAGTGTCATAACACTTGAATTTACGAAAATAACGCTAATAAACATTTCTATGAAAGTGTCTTACACACTGAAAAAGTCCATAAATTAAAAACTCGAGATACTAATCTCCAAATAATTTCTACTACTACCTACACTACTTACAAACCATTAAAACACGCCTATGAAACACAACAGAGGACACATGTAACACAATCGATACAACATCAAACAAATCAGAACATCGAATCATCAGCACGCTATCATTTCGAAAACGCGCATGATTGTTCGTCCGAAAAAGGGGGAGAGGTTTCGTGTCATCGGTGTACAATACATCGGGCCAGTTGTGCAAGAGTGCCACGTTTGCGGTAGCGGCGAGTGAGGACGCAACGCGTTCGCCGTACAAGTGCAAATGTCACGAGCGAGGCGAAGCTGAGATTCATGCTCGTGCGAGAGAAGAAGAAGAAGAAGAAGGAGGATCGGAGATGATCGAACGGGGAGGAGCGAGTAAGCGGATAGATCTCAGCGGAAGATTAAAGAAGCGACCGATTTTTCTGGATCTCGTTATCGCGGGCGTTTCTCAATAGCGTTGCCCGCCATGGTGGCACGTGAGCAAATCGAGCCAATCCCCCCTGCCAGTGTCATAAGTACTTACGAGGCAGCTTCGCCTCGTTTCGTTCGCCTTTCGCAACACCAAGCTGATCGCCGTTCTGCACGATAGAGAATCATCGTCCCCTCTCGCACTCCTCTCTTCTACCCATGTCCTCGTCGTCTGCCTTTTTTCGTCGGCCGACCTTCGTCTCGTGAGTCTCACTACACTTTATGTACACACCCGGTACACGTACATGTATACAAATACAGATATAGGTATACTTGGATCGTCCCATAATCGAACTTGTGTAGAGAAACCCATTGAATTTTGTGTATGTGTAATGATGTATTAAGATTTTAATAGGAATTTTATTGATTGTTTGATCAGGTTTATTTATTGTATTAATTTATAAGTTTGGTGATTTTATTGTAATTCGTATGTGTTTGTTGGTAGAAAGACGTATTTTGTGTATTTGTTGTAGTATTGTGTGTATTATACGAGTTAACGTAATTATGAATAAGTTGTGGGAGTATTAATTAATGATGTGCTACTGTTAATATTAATGCGTGCCACTGTATGTAGTCGAGGTCGAATGACTCAAGACTTAACTGGCACGGTCTAACGTTTCTAATCTACGTGTCGATGAACTGTAAATGATCCTCGATTTTCATTTATGTACTACATACAGTTAATCACTTATCATTCGACGATCGATCTGCCAATATGTGCTTCTGGTATATTCAAACGACCAATTAACTTTGAGTAATCACGCGCTATCTCGAGTTCGATTGTGGCATTTTCGTTCCTCGTTGCGGTGCTTCTGACAAAATCCATTGTGTATTGTACAGGGTGATTCACGGTTCGTGGAACAGTACGTGGCATATTGAATCGAAATAGGAATGCCAGTGAATGTTATGAAACTTTTAATGAAACTTAAATAACTATTAATTTAAATAGAAAATTACTAGATTTCGTCGGAGATTGCCAGCTGTTTTGTCACTGCTTATCTCATCAAACTTATACTTTTGCAAATGAAAAAATGATATTTCGAGAGTGCAGTAAAGCATATATTAAGAAAGTCGTATGAAATCGAAAGAGTTGTTGCAATCATTATACAAGAAACTATTTATAGGAATGCGCAGATATTAGTTGGAAGTATTACTACGTGTACATTCCACTATTTTTATTCGATTCCTCTCGTCGATAAGCGTTGGTAACATCGCAGTATTCACTATGATTGTTATCGACTATCAGCACACAACGAGCCAACAACCATGAGGGCCATTCTCATTTTTCGCAGTATCTCTTTCAAAGGCGTGGCGTCCTGAAAAAGAGTTTCCCCTTTTAGTTTAACGTTCCAGGAACTATTTCGGGCGCAGGCTTGCCTAGCCAGGAAGTGACTAGACTTTCCAACGGGAAAATGTTTTCGGGGAAAGATACTGTTAGTTTAGAATGCTTATAGCGTCACGTATTGCGTTTTCGATAACAGCTACGACTCATGGGATGTCGAAGAACGTAATAACGTAGTTTTATCGCCGGCGCGTGAAACTAACGTCAAAGCTCGATTACTGCACGTCGATTGACCGGTTCTCGGTACGCCGGGAGTCACAGGGAATTTTTTACAGCCATTCGAAGCTACTCATACTGACTCTCATGTGATTTACTGAACAGAAAAGCGTGGCTAATCGAAGGTGCGCATGACTTCATTCACTTATGGTTGAAAAGATTCGTGACGATAATGCGTAGCGAGAAGCGGAACTTGAGATATTAATAACAATAAGAATGGAATTACGGGCCATCAAGAGACTAAATTAATTTCGGTTAAAACATTCTTTGTTGTACCGAAGATAAAGATAATCCTTTGATAAAAGTTTATTATTGTATGGCAGATAAAAGGAGATTAAAAAAGGGAGATGGAAATGAATGAATTGCATTTTAGTGAAGTTGGATGAATCGAGTCACGAACTTGACACTGCACGAGGCTTTCCTACTGTCGCGCGCGCCTGATAAATCACATTCGTAACGTATCCTTGCTTGGGTGACCTAGTTAAACGCTTAACGCCCTCGTACTCGCACTTACATATACGTACATACGTACGAGAAATTTATCGGGCCCCTCCGAAGGCCGACTGGAGAATCTCCTTCGCTAACAGGTACATTCTCATTGATACTTTTCTTCGAACAAAGCTAACCCATTTCGCGAGTTACTATTCAATTGTTTTCTTTTTCCCAGTTGCTTGCAATCGGAAATAATCAATAATAGCGTGAAAATATAACTGCTTTTGTTAATATTTCTTAATTCTTTTATGATCTACAATTGTAATCTAAATCAATGAAACAGTATATCATTAAAAATTTATACAAATAGCAACTTTTACTTGTATTTTAAAACAGTATAATTTATTTGTCTAAAACAACATTTGTAAATAAAACACTTTGTTTTACTACACTTTTATACTGATATCCAACTAATTAATAAAAAAATAGTGTGTTGGGAGAATAAGAGAGTTGGAGCATTTTAATTTGAAATGTTGAGTATAATGTGCTTTTGGGTGGTCGCGAAGGAGAAGCTTGAAACGGAGAGACGAGTGAGCACTGGAAGCGGCTGAGCAAACAGATCTCAACGATTACCGTGTTCGTTCGGAAGCCCAATTGGAATTCCTAAGGTCGCATCCCGGATATGACGCCGGTGGCCATTAGTGCGGGGCCAGCTTCCGCTGCGAGTGAATAATCGCCCTGACAGACTTTCGAAATCTATCCATGAACGGTGAGAATTGTGTTGGCGGTAATGAAGTCTTGTCGTAACAGTCGAGTCAATCTTTCAGCGTTGATTCTTAGATTTTCTTGAGTTTTCTTTTAATTGATTTGTTGTTGGATACAAATCAGAATCATTACTAATATAAAGGGAAACGTATTCGTAATGTTGAAAATAGCTAAACTATGAAATATTGCAATGTTTATGAATTACTGGGTGTGCCTAAAAAATTTCACGATTTATAATCATTGGAAGATATTAACTGCAAAGATAATTGCAAAAATCTATTATTCTTTAAATTAAATCAGTATTAACATTCACACTAAATTCTTCTTAAAATAATCGCATTTGGTCCACAAAAACACCTGAATCCTGTGACAGAGTAGAAGTACGAATCAACTCGGTGCCAGGCTGAGCATGGATTTTCCGGATTACGTCTTTCGACGCCGGATTTACACAAGATCCGTGGAAAAACGAACTGACGTTAAGGATGAACTTGTATAGTTGTATTTGCACAGGCGAGCAGTGATCCCTCGAAATCTCAGAGAAACACGCATTGGAAAATCTGGTCATTCTCCGGACGATTCTCGCGCACGTACTCGTTCGTGTCCTTTTGCAGGAAGTTGTCACCGAAAGCGCCGCTTCCCTTTTGTGTCGAAGCATTTCAATAGCCAGGAAAGTCCAGCGAGATTTGCAGCGCGTGGTTTCGTCGTATCCGGAGAAGGAAATCCGGGAAAAATGGGTTTCAAGGGGAAACGGGAATTGGACATAATTTGCACATCGTACGTGTGCAAAGTCAGAGCTTAGTCCTTGGATTCTAATCAGGATGTCGGCTGTAGAGTTTTATTTTTCAGTCTGAACGTTTTCATGAATCTTTGAAAACTAGTTATATTGTGTACAAAGCAGGAAGGAATAGGAAAGTGTGCGTTTATCCTTTCTCTTATGATACCTTCACAACTTTCCCTAATCCCTTTCATCCTGTTACTTTCTATACTACAAAGAAAAAAGATAATATTAAAATATACTATAAAACTAAAAACGTCCTATAAAATTTTACATAACCACTTAATAAAAATTGACAAATATACCAATTAATTCGAGACTTACATTCATTTCCATGAAAAGAAAACTCACAACACTCACCGGTGTTATCATTAAACCAAACCATCGATAACGAAACATATACATTAATCGAAGGATCAATAAATTCCTGATAGAAAGTAACCACAGTGGTAGTGTTGGACGGATCGACTTACAAGAGACTTCCGGAGCATTTCGTTCTATTCTCGTTCTGCGTCGTTCTATTTCTCGTACCTGGCTGAATGGGCAAAGTCCTGGTAAGCGGAGCAGTCGCATCGGGACACGCGTTTCGAGCCGGAAAGGTTCGGATGACAGAATAAAGAGGGTAGTGGATCGAAAGGAGACGTGGATTCAAGGTGGAAAGTAGAGAACCGGACCAGCTGCGTCCAATGCCATTGACCGACCCTTGATCCCTCTGATTTCGGCGCCACCGAAAAATATTTACCCTTTCTTTACTCTTCCGCCCACCCCCCACCGTTATGGCTAATGCCCTGTTTGTGTTTTCTGGAATCCGGAAATGCTGGATATTTCTGTCTCATTGTTGTGCTAGAGAGAGATCAACAGTTCGTGTAACTGGTATCTATGATTTATCATTTATATATAATCGAAATTCAAATTTAGATATTTAAATTCAAATCAATGTTTGATTCATATGTTAAAATACAAAATTTCGAACAACTACAATCTAGAGTTTAGTTAAATGGGCTCTAACTAAAACTTCGTTCTAATAAATGAAGTTCCATTGTATTAGTAAAAGTAAATTCAGAGAAGAAAAAGAATTGCTTGAGAGAGTAATCCAGGCGACATTTATATTTGCGAAACGAGAACCACCTGATCGAGGCTGGCCTCGCACCCGGTTATTACTCCGGTGGCATTGAACATAATAATAGGATCTTTCAGGACACGTAGTTAAGGCTGTCGCAATATTAGAATCGCTTTTGGCCAATGACATGCCTGCCGGAATGAAGGATGACGATGGCCATGGATGACTAACGACGACATATCGTCCACTCGAATCATCGACTCGTCAGAGTTCGTTGTCCTTGATCCTCGAAAACTAGTTCACTAAACTGCCCGGAAGTGTCTCACACACCGTCAGGAAATTCAGCTGGCATTCTAATAACAGCTGTTTCTTTAGGAATTCCGAAACCATCGCACGTGAATAATATTGTACTCTTAAAATCGTTGAAATTCTTCAAGGAACCTTTTCCAAATTCTGAAATGACCATTTCTTATTGATTTACTGGTCGGTAGTTTCAGATGCAATTCCTGCAAGTCTAATTGGCTGGCTTGCTCACTCTTGTCGGTAGTTATGCAAATCGAGCATATTTGGCAAATGCAAATGGGAGTGAATGGAGTGATGTAATGTAACTGGCGACTGTCTGGCGGATTACATCGAGGTGAAACACGAAGCTCTGGGTTTCTAGAGCACCCTAGAACCACCCGGCGAAGGTTGCGCGCGGTTAATTGCCAACGCAATTTCAGCGAGATTCCATCGAGATCCGAGATACCTAATTCGTGCAGTTATCATGGATCTATTGCACGTAGAATGTATGCAATTCGAAATAGAACTAATTGTGTTTCAGTGTCAATCGTGACTTTTTATAATTAGTTATACTGCAATTGCATTATTACTGGTGAGAAAGCTGATTCTAACTTCCAATACTTTGCCATTGGTTAATTCAGCTGAAGGAAACTTATATTCTCGAGTAATTACTCTTTTCGGGCAGGCGAAACAAATTGCAAACTTCATTTAAATAGGAGCGACAACAGAACTCAAGTTATACGCAGAAATTGGCATTCACACTTCGTACTACTAATTCCCCGGCGCGTCCTACTTCTCGAGCTTAACGGCGCTTTCGCAATCGTCGACGTGTAACTACCAGGCTCGGAATTAATGGCGAACGCTGGAATAGAAATAGGCAGAGCGTTAGCAAATATTGAATTTAACGCGGGACCTCTCTCGATGCCGTTTGACATCTGCTTACATTTGAATTGGGAAATCGACCTTAGTCAGGTATGTTGCTAAATCATCCTATTAGCCACAAGTCCTCGACAGAGATCCAAGTTATCGAGTTAGCCAAAAAGTTCGTGTAGCCTTTGGCAGTACTTCTCTTGTCTATAAGCTTGGTTAACCCGATAATTTTATAATTTAATATATCCATCAGATTATTAACATATTCTATGCTACATATACCACCGGTAGTACACGCAAACATATTTATTTAATACGTTAAAAACATATATCTTATAATAAATGTTCAGCTAAAGAACTAATTACTTATAGATTGGCTTGAATGAAAAGTGGAGGAAAAACAGCTCGGCACGAGACGTGTTAAATGACAATTTCCACATACTTCCATAAATGACCTTAGATACACCTGAATAGGAGATTCCGGTGAAATTGAAATCGAAGACTGAAATTCTGCATGCAATGGAAGAATGCTTGGTATGCGTGTGCACCTGGAATCTGCCTGGGCAAGAATGCGAGGCGCTTGAAACACGCTAGACTCGAACGAAGTGATATTAAATACCGGCGTGAAGGAATGTCAACCTGATATCGAATGGAAACGCGGATGATGAGTTTTGGTGAAGCGCAATATTCATCGACACCTTGCACTCATCTAAGGTATCTCATAGAGGATCCGTTACCTTGGCTCGCGCGCTTACACGTGCGCCAAACCACGATTCCACACTATCATGACTCAAGTATTACTGTTCAAGGTTCACCCACAAAATACCTATTTGATACTGCAACTATCGACAATTAATGAATATCTATTTCTACTATTTAAAACCAGTTATTTTGAACTAATTTAGATCGTAACATTTGTAAATAAATGATTCATTCTATACGACTTTCAAACAATTGAATCTGACGAATCCATGTTCGAAAGGACGAATTTTAAAACAGGCTGTAAAAGTATCGTGTATTAAAATTTCAGTGAAAAAATGGTTGCGAGATTATAAATTTTAAATTATAATTATCTAAAACAAAGGAAAAGTAATTTTACAATTATCAAGATAAAATAATATGAAATAATATGATATATATCATAACTTGCGTGTCAGAGAAAGAAAGTGCTCATTGACAATGCACGCGTTCACAGTTCCATTCATGGTGAGCTCGCATTGAGCACTGTGAGCGGCATACGTATTTACGTAAAGCAATAGCACGTTCACCCGACACGCTATACTTCCAGTTGCAGCTTGTCTCTAAGGTACCTCCCATAATCCGGGTTATCTCGTGCAGGCACGTCTGCCGGCGGTGAGGAAAAAGGTCCTGGTCGAGCCTATGCCGACATACCGAGAACCTTCGTTGTCCGACCTGTCCACGTGAAGAAATACAGGGTGGACCAAAGAAATAGGCGTTCTTATAACATATAGAGTGGATAAAAAAAGTAATGGTATACTCAGTATTTTTAAAATGAATTTTATATAAAAAGAAATCTTGTCTAATCAAATTTATGCATTCTTAAGAATACTTTCTTGTTTAAGAAAATATGCTTCTATTTAGAGATTTTAAAAGTATTGTGCTAATACTTTTTTTTAACTCCTGCATTTAATTTTTAAAGAGAATTATAGTTGCGACAATATTGATACATGAATTGATAGTATAATTAAAGTAAGTCATCTAAACTCGGATGCTGTGCGAAGAACAGATGTCATCTCAGTTGGAGATGAAATGATTGGGGATTTGTAGGATCGCCGTTCCTTTGTGCCACACTGTACATACGCAGAACCAACACCTGCCTCTTTCAGTTAGGTTATATGGTCCGTGCCACGTCCCTTTTTCGATCACCTTATGGCTACGAAGCCCTCAGTCAAAAGGCGGCACGAACTTTTGCAGCTGAAAGCTTTTTTCACCCGACACACTTCAAAGATCACCGATTCGCCTTTCAATGACCGCTCGAAAAATCACCTGGCACGCACGCGTCCATGTAAAAGAATCAAAAGACTAAAAGCGATAATTAAAAGTGATAATTCCTCAGGAAGAGTCTTGCAATGCCGAAAGAGGTAAAATCTATTCTCACGATGGCCGCAAATTGTTGTGACACACACACGCTTCGAAAAGTATAATAGCTATCCACGACTGTCACTTTGACAAAACACTTCCTGCCGATGTTCCGGCATTGTTCGAGTCCTAAGTCGCGGACAATGAGCGCCTGTGAATAATTACATTTCTCTCTTACACGCGTCTAACGAATCCTCCCTAATTTCTCCTTTTAAGCTGGGTGGATACCCGGAATGGTCTTATTTTACCAAAAGGCTAAAATAACCTCTTTTGACAGTCTGTAATTCTTAAACATTTACGAATTATGAGATGTATGAATTTTATGGATATCTGAATCATCATTAACACGAGGGTATCCACTTGGCGTGGAATGACTGAGCTATTACAAATCGTCGAGCATTTGCTCAAGAGAGCATTTACGAATCCAAGTGTTTCTGTCATAAGTCTCTCATTTCTGTCGGGTTGCTCATCGCTGAGATCAGAGAAGCAGAACAATGGGTCGTTGATGAAATCGTCGATTTCTTGTGTCCGGTAATGGGAATGGGAATGAGAAGGAGGACAGACGACAATGGACCAGTGCTGCCACCTGCGCCCGAGGTCTACACGAGGCTCGGTGTGCACACGAGTGCCGATCGAAGGTTATGCACCGGGTTTATTTGGGTCGCGGACACCGTCGAATTATCTTTGTAATCCTTCCGCTCTCACTAAATTTTTACAACTCTATCTGCCCACTTCCATGATCTCTGCTCGATTACTGCATAACTGAAACACCAACTGTTACGCGCACTTAGCAACTTTTCCAAACGAGAACTGCTTCTTATGCATCTGACTCTTAGGTAATTAATTCTCCTAGAAATTAATTGCTCTACGCGAGCTTCGTATATTCATAAATGACTTGGAAACGATCTTTACACTACTCGCTAATAAATTACCTGAACTACGCGCTTCTATATTGATGTCTCTTTAATGTGCCGTATGCTCGGACTCCGGACATTTATGCAAGTCCGTGGAATCTCATTTATTCGTCGGAGATCTGAGTGCAGAGGTTTGAGTGTGGTAAACGTCTTGCACGTGACAGTGCACAAACATTCAGGACAGTTATATCTGATAGTTGATAGTTGTTCGAAGTCCGTCTTACTCGTGTTGGAGTATGCTTGATTTTCCATGGATATCCGCGATCGAATAGTATTTCAATCCATTGAGAAGAAGTGATTGATGTGATTTTTCCCGAATTTTGTGCAGATGTGAAAATTTCCTAAATTATTATTTTAGGCTTCGAGAATAATAAAATTGTAGTGCAAAAACCGTTTTTTGCTTTTCACAATATGTTCAATCTTGCATAACTTTAAAATTAAACTATGTGATAAATGACAGCATAAAAAATCATGAGCATTGCACAAAGTTCGGAAAGTATTATTTGTTTTTTTTTGGCAGGAATTCCTGAAATTTACCTATTTTCCAGTCTGGATCGCAAAGATCGGACTTAATGGAGCAGTGTGATGAATGCGAAGAGTCAAAGGAGGCGGCGAAGTTAGGGGAAGCGGGCGAGAAGACGGATCCGGGCGCTAGCAGGCACGGGAACTTCATGAATTATTACCAATTCCATGCTGCGGAAGAGCGCGTGCGGCAACTTCCGCGTGGCGTGTGGCTGCCGTCGGGGCATCCGGGCCGGAAATACGCAGCCCTAGACGTCGGCTGCAATGCCGGGGTAAGAGTGAACACGAACTCACACTTAGTCGGCCGCGCCAGCTGTCAGACCAAATAGGATGACTCGGCTCGACCGTGATCCGAAATTACAAACGACTGGCTCGCTTCTCCCTCTAATTTAAGCGCCTCTATCCCTTTTTCAGAATCGACCGAAAGCCCCCGCGGTTCCGGATATAGTTGCTACATGTCTACTTTACGATCCCTCGCATCTTTTTTATATTTATCGCGGATAAAAAAACAGTTCGCACATAGCTTTCCTTTTTTTAAATATAGTTTATTAAAGTTTCTATTTTAGATGAAAATGTTTTCATAGTAGGACGTTTTCTTCTTTAAGAAAATTCATTGCTTTACATTAATAGCAGACCAAGGTTTTGGATAATAGTTCTCACGGCATGCACTATTTTTCACTTTTCAGGACTTAACGTTCGCCCTACACGACTTCCTTGAGAATGCCTTATCGGAGAATGAAACAAATGTGTCCGTGCTGGGCGTAGATCTCGACCCGATCTTGATCGAGAGAGCACGAGAAAGGAACCCACGGGTCGATCGAATCAGTTTCGAGTGTCTCGATTTCCTTTCGCCTGGCAGCGATCGCGCGATGGAAACTTTTTTAGAGAACTCACAGAAACCTCGCTTTGACGTTGTCTTTTGTTTCTCCATAGCAATGTGGATTCATCTGAATCACGGAGACGAAGGTTTACAGAAGTTTTTAGAAAAAGCTTGTTCTCTCGCAGAATTAATTGTCATTGAACCACAACCTTGGAAATGCTATAGAAATGCATCACGTAGGCTAAGAAGATCGAAAGGAGAAGACTTTCCTTTATTGAAAACGCTTAAATATACGCTTGATCCAGCATTCCACATCGAAACTATTCTGACACAGTTATGCAATTTTCGGAGGGTCACGGTCACCGCGGGCAACGAATGGAAACGAACGCTGCTCATTTATTCAAGGACGTAACGATGCCTTTTTACTAGGAATCTTAAGTTGTTTGTACTGATTTCTAATATATCATGGTTTTATACGTAACTGTGTTTTATTTATCCTTTTTCCATGACTATAATAAATAACTCAGTTATTTACCAACGACAAAATATTAATGGAACTAAAATGATTATAATACTAATTCCAAAAGCATTGAAATTGATTCAATTAAAAGATCGACTATAAATTTAAATTGAACTTACCACATACTAATTTCGAATTGTCTAGAAGAATATCGTGCTATCATTTACAATGGCAAGAGTGCCAAGTGTTTCGTACAAGTGTTTCGCATTCGAATCGAAGGCGTGAAAGAACCGAGAGTAGTTCGATCGACGGAGCGATCGAGCGACGAAAGAAGGTACAAGTGTGAATGAGAGGAGAGAGATGCGACGAGTGTAAGAGCAGGACGGAGGATTGTAATTGTTTAACGGCAAGGATTCCGGGAACGACGCGAGATGGCAACAGCGTACGAACGGAAAGTTTTGTCGCCGGAGCGACAAGTGCCAAGGGAAGACAACACAGGACTGACATGAACTCCGCGAGCAAGGTAAGCGAAAAGCCGGCCGGTTGTCGCCGATTTTAGGCACTTTCCCGCCACATAATACTTAACGGTCGCTCTCCCCACCGCTCCTCTCCCTTTTTCGAGCGTCAGTCACGTGCGTTCGCCCTGAAAGCGCGACCGAGTACTTTGCCAATGGAGTCGGTGAGCGGACAAAAGGTTAGGTTCTCCTCGTCATAGCTACATCATCGCCAACGTTCCAAATTATTCGTATTAAAACCCGTTCGCTACCTGCGAACCGAACGCACCGCAAAAACTATTTACCATTAACATTTCATATTGCACCATTTAACATTACGATTTTCGAACCTCCAAATACCAGTGTGACAAGAGACTGATTTGCTTTGTATTTTTCAGGTTGGTGAGATTTTCACCGCAGCCGGAGCGGCGTTCAACAAGCTCGGCGAACTGACGATGCAGTTACACCCGACGACCGACTCGCCCGCAGGGTAATAACTATTGTTGAACGAATACTTGTCCCCTTCTCAACGAGAGTACCGCACACGTTTTACTTCGCTGTATGTAAGCGCAGCAAAAAACGCGGGAGAGTATCACGTGGTGTCGATAATGGCCAATGAGGATCTTATCGGGTGGGATTTCGATCGTTTTAGTAATCGTTGATACTGTTAAGAGTATTTGGACATGTGTTATTCGATTGTCGAGATAATGTTTAATATACAACGAGAATATCGCGATACGGTACGTATTTAGAAAGAAAGATTACTGCGTCGTATTTTTGAAAACCCGAAGGTAATTGGCGATACTGTTGAGACTGTGAATGACAGACAGACAGGTTTTGTAATTCGGAATACGGGATAAAGTTTGTTGATTAGTATAGAATAATGGTAAAAAAAAAAGTCAAGAAATTAACAATGTGTAAAAGACACGTATCAGCACTTCTTAATAACTAATCCACGCATTAGAACCGAGATCAAAATTTGTTTGATAACACCCTGTACCCCGAATCCGTAGTAAATGGACTGACGAGGAAATTGAGATGCTCCGTCACTCGGTAAAGACTTTCAGCGAAGACTTGAACAAAATAAGTGAACACATCAAGGGACGAACGGTGTAAGTTGACAAGGCCGAATCGAGCCCACGGTCGATCCTCAATTTTCTGCGTCAGCCTCGATTACCTGCTAATCGATCGATTGCAATTTTTAGCTCGCAAATACGCACGACTCTAAAGAAGAAAGCGTTCGAGGAGGCGGGCGTTCCGATTCGCCAACAGCAGATGATGCAGCAGCAACAATCGAGTCAGCAGTCATCGGTGCAACAGCAGGTGTCCAAGCAGCAACAGGCGGCGGCCAATCAAGGGCTAATGGGCAAATCGGCGGAAGTAACGTTAAACATGTTGAATGCGCCTGAGTCCGAAGTCGACGTTGAAGGCTTGCCCGAGGAATGCCAAGTTAAGCTTGAATTTGAGGGTGCCACCGAGGAAGTTGCCTCTTAACTATAAATCGCTCGCATGTCAGTCGCACTTTGCATCGATACCTGCTACAATTGCGATCTCCAATTTTAAGATTTCCACTAAGCTCTCGTTATTGTTTAGTATTGTAAATGTCGTATATAAGGCCTGTAATAAGTTATATTTCGAAATAAAATAAGAAAAGCCGACTTAAATCATTTACCACTTCTTTTTCCTAACATAATTTGGAAATTAATTAAGTCTGTCATTTTGAATATTACTATTCATTGTAGTGCAACAAAGTTTCTTCAAACTCATTGGAATCAAGCAGAGGGCACCACAAGCCGGACAAGCGTTCATAGTGAAGTCTCTCGCAAGTCGAGACTAGCACTGTCGGCAACCGCCAACTTCCTAATCAATTCTTCCCTATTTTCTCCCTAGAGATTTTTTCTCCGATTGCATGGTAGCGCGCTCGACTATAGTGGCTGCGGTCAGTGGACTCGCATGACGCATGATTGACAGGCAGATAACTAATGACACAACTGGTGCGTTTAGTCGAGGGAACTAGTTGATCGGCGACACTCAGCCGCCGATCTCCGTAAAGGGTTTCGTACGCGCATTTCCGAGTTCCTTTTGTAGAACGCTGGCAAAGCTGTCACTAGAAATACGCGTGGACAGAGTGGCGGGCTCGACAGTGCTTCGATCAATGGGTGATGATCAGTACGGTGGTAGTGAAGCCTAGTGCGCGTTCGCCAGCGGTGGCACCTGTGGCTGTGTGCTTCTTCGTGGTAAACAATAAACAATAAACAAAGCATCCAATCAAATCTCGACGCACTCCAGGGGAGCTAGACAATATGGAAGGCGGAATCATGGACAGTTCCGAGACGATCTTGGACAGGTCCGAGGATGAAATAGCACTGCAAGGTTTCTGTAGCCCGAAAAAACTGCCTTACAGGTTCCTCGGACTTGCGTTGATGTGCTTCTTGGGATTTGGTACGATTGTTGCAAATGATCTTATCTGCTTAACGTTGACAATGCTATTTCTTGTTAACTTTGAACATTCTTCTACGCTAGTTGTAATAAACTCTCTCTGGAAATAGATTGGTAGTGAAATAAAGAGGGGAATTGCTTGACATTCCTTTAACGCGTGGTGCCACGTTTGAAGTTTAGTTGAAGTCGTTTTTGAAATTCGAACGCTTCGAGCATTGGATACCACTTGTTTTTGTAGAACTAGTTGGAAGGTCTTATTTATAGATAAAGAGGATCTGTTACGAGTGTAAGAGGATACAACTTTTTTCTCGGTAATTCTACGTAACTTCGTCTGCTTTTGAAAACTCGTTACCAAGCGTGGAGAAGCGTTAACCTTTTTTTCGAGCGCTTTCTCCCAGTGATGCTCTGATTGCCGCTGTGTTTGGTCTATTGTCGAGTGGCTTCGAGTGGTTCCTGATGACGTTATGGGGTCCGATAATGCTTTCAGGGGCGTCTCATTTTGTATTATGGGGATTCCAGATATCGATCCCTATTATCTTACTCGTCGGCAAACAACACTATTCGATAGCGCTTTTCTGCAATGACGAATTCTTGTTGTGCAATAACAAGACAGTCAAATTGCAACACCGTTTAATCCGATAACTGAAGACCGAAATGGCAGGGTTACAAAGTCGATGATTTTAAAGACATTAATTTTACAAAGTCGGTCAATAAAGAATTTGTATTGTTCACCTTGCGAGCACGCGCACACTATCGTCGCACGATTTCCACGCATGGAAGAATGCGTCCTCGATTCTCCTTGCTACGAATGCCTGATTTATCATAGATTATATAAGACAGACAGCGATAAACACTAGTTTTTCATACAACACAACACTGGACTCGCCAATGTGAATAGCACTGAATCGCGTGCCTAAGTCTCGCTATCTCTCCATGTGCTAATCATCTTTCCCCTTTCGAGAAGTTTAATCTGAACGCGGAGACCACTCACTTACAGTTACTTTGTTCTGCCGTAATACGTTCAAGCATCGATTATCCCAACTAATTATGCGCTCGGATTGGATAATTAATTCTTTGTAGAACCCAACAATTTTTTAAGTCCCAAGAAAATTCCAACTGTATAAACTTATGATTATTTCAAGGGAGTATGCAAATAAGGATGGAAGCGATGTCGAAAATTAGTATTCAACATGTTGTACGATTTACGTAATTGGTAAATATGCAACAAAGATAATAGTTTCGGATAATCGTACATCAGCGAGAACACCGACGAGCATTGAAATGGGATTCTGGCAAATGTGTCAGTGCCGCACACAATCTACCCCTTTCGGCATGCGCGCCTCCGAGATAACGCATATCGCCGCCTTATGCCCGTTCTCTTTTGTCCGCGAAATTTTATTTATTCCCCTTTAATACCGTGTTATCAGTCTGGATTCTGCCGGGAATGCGCTGTCTGTGCGCTTCCACACGTAAGCACTGTTTATTGTTGTGAGGAGCTCGCACGCGCCCGAACTGTGACCCATCTCTTCCCCGAGTGCTTTCCGCACTCCCAACTATGCGGGTCACTGACCTCCTTAGGATTAATCGATGCCACGATCGCTATTGGAATTATTATAGGAAAGCTCTCGAGTTTCTATTGGCGAATGTAAAAGAAAATTGTTAAAGAATAATGCTAGATTTTCGCATTGTTTCATTAAGTTTTAGTTGCTGTGAATAAAAGGGAAATAATCGGGAATAATTTCGTTAGATTAATTTAGTAGATTAGTATAATAATTAGATGCTTTCAGCTTTTCCGTTCGACTGCTTTTACAGCTGTGACGCTTATAGAAGGAGTAAAATCTGCCGTTCTACTTTCCAGGCTCGTACTTTTGTTACGACAATCCCGGCGCCCTCCAAGACAACTTTCAGTCGGATCTGCAAATGACGACAACGAAATTCGTCTTACTCTATTCCATCTACTCCTGGCCGAATGTCGTCCTTTGCTTTATTGGTGGATTCCTGTTAGACAGCGTCTTCGGCATTCGACTTGGAACGGTGATCTATATGGGACTGACACTCATTGGTCAAATCATCTTCGCGACGGGAGCTATCGTCAACACTTTCTGGCTTATGCTGCTTGGTCGATTTATCTTTGGGTATGCTGCTCTCGTAGAAGCTTCTTGACATTCACTATCATTTTCATACGTTGATTACTCAACAATTTTTATAAATTCAACTGTAGTTGCTTTTGAAAAATGATCTAATTAATTATCTCTACTTTAATTATAATAATTTGATTTACATTACTTCATTTGCCATGGCAAACGTGTTATATCGCTTCTGTTATTAGTAAAATATTATAATAATTAATAATGGTGTATCTGTTTTAGAATTGGCGCAGAGTCACTGGTAGTGGCACAGAACAGTTATGCAGTCCTGTGGTTTAAAGGGAAGGAATTAAACATGGTATTTGGACTGCAACTGAGCTTCGCTCGCGTGGGTTCCACAGTGAATTTCTTAGTTATGGAACCAATCTACAATTACGTAGCGAAATCTTATTCAGGACCACAGTGCATTGGCATAGTTTTGTTCCTCGCTTCCTTGACTTGCGTGGGCTCAATGATATGCACGTGTGTGCTTGGTATGATGGACAAGCGAGCGGAGAGATTGCTGAGGCGTGGCGAAGGACAAGAACCAGAAGTTGTCAGTCTAACGGATGTGAAAGATTTCAAGCCAGTATTCTGGCTCGTTACTTTCATCTGTGTTGCTTACTACGTCGCTATATTCCCTTTCATTGCGCTTGGAAAGTAAGCCTAATACGAATATATTAAAGAAAGAGCTTTCTTTAACACTAAACCTATCATTATCAGACAAATTGATCGTTTTCAAACGTTTGAAATACGTATAAAAAAAGTGTTGCTAGGTTTAATGTTAATGTTAATGAATAAAAAGAATTCTCTTCATTTTTCAGGGTGTTCTTTGAACGTAAATACGGATTCGATCCGTCTAGCGCGAATACAGTGAATTCTCTCGTGTATTCGATATCGGCAATTGCATCACCCCTCTTGGGATACGTCGTGGACAGGACTGGGAAGAATGTCCTGTGGGTGTTTATCAGTATTTTTGTCACCATAATCGCACACGGCATGCTTGCTTTTACCTACGTGAATCCGTACAAGTGTATGATCCTTATGGGACTGGCGTATTCTCTGCTCGCAAGCAGCTTATGGCCTCTTATTGCTTTAATTACACCAGAATACCAACTAGGCACTGCGTATGGCCTGTAAGTATCTCTACGATACACTGTAAACGTATTACAAGATTGTTAACTAACAATTACTTGTATTTTATAGTACGCAGGCTGTTCAAAATCTTGGCCTAGCAATAGTTCCAATTGTAGCTGGAATTATCATCGATCGTGGCGGTTATTTCATGTTGGAACTTTTCTTCCTCGCATGGCTTTGGAGTGAGTCCACTTATTCTTGCGTCAATTGATGATTTTACCGTCTTTTTCTTTTATCTCACTTGTTTAATGTGTCATTCCCAGTTTCTCTGATAACCGCAGCGGTGATTTGGCTGTCGGATATAGCATCGAGTGGCGGTTATCTCAACATGACGCCTGGTCAACGAGCAAAATATGAGGAAATTGGGCGCACACCCCAAAGCCTTGAAAGAGAAAAGCTCCTTTCACCGGAGTCGACGTCTGATCTGTCGGCAGATGACCTTTTACAACCGCAGACCGATATTAGTATCAGGAATCGCTATTTGTCTCGAATTGGTGCAATGGTGAGCATAGTTTAAATATGCTTGAAACAAGAATGATTGTATCATTGTAGATTAAATTCATCTTTTGTTTTAGGTGCCACCACAAACGAAAACGCCGATACATCGGCCACTACGATGATAAAACTTTCTTAGCTGCTAATTCGACATATAAATAGAGCCGCGCTCTCGGCAAATCTCCTGGCAAGACTTGCCAACTGTGTCTTCCTGCTACACGGCGTTAATCTGTGATAATTTCTTCGTACAATGCGTTTCAGGCGTCAACCCACCCGCTCTCGATTACTTTTGACCAAGTCGACCGGCAGAGATTCCTTTGATGACCCGCTAGGGCGTCGACAGTTGACAAATAGCTGAGATGAATTTACATAGAGAGATATATACTTATGTATGCATATATATATATATGTGTGTATAGTACATTTTAAGTAAGAATTTATTGTTGTCGCGAGAATTCTCGTGACGATCGGATTATAGTAATGACCGCTGGAAGATTATATTGCCAATGCATATCAGTCCTTATCTCTTCTACCTCTGATTTGGACCGATTCGTTCTATGAACATGTTAACTCTCACGTTAATGTATAATGATCTGTATACTGTGTTGTAATATAATCTGAGTGTTTAATAAATCAAAGTTTGATCGAAATGACATTCGAGATTGGTTCAATTTGAAATTATTATTCCTTCATTCTCGTATTGTTTTATCTAGTAATGAAAGTCACTTCAGGAAGTAATTAATACGTCTCAATCGTACTTCGATAATACGACATTCCTTGTAAGGAATTAGCGCCTCTTGCGAGTAAAAAACAGTATTACGTGAAGTTCGATATGATAATTGTAAGCTTGTATTATTGCGATACATTTAACATACACTCGCGTGGTTGAAACATGATTAATTAGGACAGTTTTATTATTGTTTATCGAGTACAATAAGAAGAGCGTAGATTCTCGAAACAAATTTTCAGTGGATCAATTAAATGAAGATAATGCAAAATCTGAATTAAAAACAGCTTGCTGTATTAATAAAAATTACCAAAGAAAAATGTGTGGCAAGATTTTAAGAAGCAAGGTTTCAGGACCACTCGGTACGCCACTGGTCGAGAAGTGCGAGATGCCGAGACGTTGATTGGAGAAACAGGGCAAACAGCTGTAGTGCGCAACACGTGCGTGCCCGTGCATGGCCGAGTGCCGAGTGTAACAACTTTGACGTGTGGCTTTGCCAGTGCAAAATGGGGGTCCACGATAATACAGACTCGAAGTACAATGTGATGGGGAGTTCAGGTTTCTCGAAATTAGCCCCGAAACGACCAACTACCGTCGTGTTCAACGAAGTGCCAAGTAAGACACAGAAACACGAGGATGGACACAGCGCGCCGAATGATTCGCCAGCAGAGAAAACCACCCTTACGTTACATCAGCAGAGAAAAGCCTTGCCTGTTTATAGGCTTCGTAAAAGGTAGGTGATTGTTCCTTCGATTGTCTCGTATTGTCAATCGTCATTGCTCACGATGCTTGAAAAACCTCCTCTGCGAGGTGCACGCTTCGATGAGTGAAAACAAAATGGAGTATAGGCGGCACAACCGCTTGGAATCGACCGATCAGCTGACATAATGATTCGCCTTCATCTTGGTAGATGGCGCTTTGGGTATCAACATGCGGGAAAATTAATCTAGTTCGAAAAGATCTTGAATATGATCGCTGCAAGCTTGTAAAGTGAACTCATACGTGTAGATTTAATTTGTTATTCCAATTGAGCATATGCAGTTTTTTTTATGTAATAATACGGTTGTGGGAAAAGTATTGTCGCATTATTGAAGAGTTTTTCTTTGGGAATCTGTGAGCAACTGATTCTTATTTGCATAATGGATGATTAATAACAAAATTACCTTAAGAAATTGAGTTTGTATTTCTAACGAAAATCAAAATGCACAGCATTTTAGTCAGAGTAGAAAAGTTTCACAGATTTATGTTGAATTTAAAGACTTCGTAATTTTAACTCTTCGTGAATCGTGCAAGATTAAATTTCACCTTAAATATTATCCATCTATAAATATATAAATGCACTTCAAAATAAACCGCAGGAGATAATTTAATCCCACTTAGATTCAGGGAGGACTAAATTCTAAAAGAAAATCTTAAAATTCTTATCGTGAATAAAACTTTCTTTCGAGCAATTACAACAATCAACGTATCCGAAAATTCTTGGCGAATTCTCGAGCGATCTTGAGAAATCGCCTGAGTGACACTAACATGGCTAAGGCAGGAGTCGAGTGTCGAATTTCCTCGAGGAGGAATCAAGTGTCGTTTCGTGCAGGCGTCTTCAGCCAAGTGCACCCTATCGATTCCAGGCTTCTAGAGGAGATCCGGCGGAACCGTAGCGTGATAATAATCGGTGAAACCGGCAGCGGCAAGACCACCCAGATCCCGCAATTGTTGCTATCATCGGGCTTAGCTGGTCCATCCGGAGTCATCGGGGTCACACAACCCCGGCGAGTAGCCGCCGTGAGCATCGCAAGACGCGTTGCTCAGGAACAAGGTAATTATTTTATTGAAAACAATAGAATAAATTAATATTTAAATCAATATTCGTTAATAAAATATTTGCTCCACTAATCATTACATTTACGTATGTTACTTCTTTTGAATGTCTTTAGAATCAATAATTATAGTATCTGATATAAGTAATGTAAAAAACGAAGTTCTTTCTACTCCTGTGTGAATGCATATTAATATTCGTAAATTGATGCAAAGAGCTAATTTGGATTTTAATTAATCCTAGCTTTGAATAATGCGTATTATACATGATCTATGTGGGAAACAGGAGTGGAAACAGGGAAATTAGTCGGGTATAGCGTGCGTTTCGAGGACATGACTTCGCCGCAGACGAGGATCAAGTACCTCACCGATGGAATGCTGGTGCGTGAGGCGATGACCGACGAGATCCTCTCCGAGTACTCGGTGGTGATTCTGGATGAGGCGCACGAGAGATCGGTCCAGACTGACGTGTTGCTCGGTGTCGCCAGACGGGCGCAGAATTTGCGTTTACTGAAGAACCTACCATCCCTGAAACTCCTGGTGATGTCGGCTACCATGGACGTCGATAAATTCTCCAAGTACTTCTCGGCGCCACCGATCTACCTCGAGGGCCGCCAGCATCCGGTCAGGATTTATCACGCCGTCAAGTCGCAGGAGGATTACGCCTTTTCCGCCCTCGTCACAGCATTCCAGATCCACCGGCAGACACCCGCCAAGTAAGGCAATAAGAGTAAGAAAGAGTATTGAATTCCCTGGACCAATCAACGTAACCCTATCTAACATCAAACACTTCACTCCATTAGAGAGTCTCGTCCAAGCTTAAGTAGCTTAAACATGCCCCAGGGATATTCAACTAATTTAATTCAGCTAATTAAATCCGTGCATATGAAATAATCCCGCTCGGGCTGGGCACGAAATTAACAATTTGCTGTTTTGCCTTTGCACCTCCGGACCTCGGCTTGTACAATAATTCCCGCTAACAGGAGTGGACGTCCAATTAGCAATTTTGTTAGTAATTTATTAGTAACGTGCACCAGCAATATGATAATGATCGTGTCGGCGTTGGCACGTGCAAGGGCAATTAGTGTAATAAGAATTGCAAAAGGGGTTGTTGCGTGCAAGGGTTGATACGATATTGCTGTCGGAACTGTTGGAATGGTTGCCTTTTACAGCGAGGATATCCTAGTTTTCCTGACTGGTCAAGAGGAGATAGAAGCAGCAGTTGTGAGTGCACGCCAAGTTGCCAAACAGTTGGATGGCCACGGTTGCCCACCCCTAAAGGTCTTCCCTTTGTATTCCGCTTTGCCGACGCACCAGCAGTTGGAAGCCTTCAAACCTTCCGCTCCGGGAATGCGGAAGCTCGTCTTGTCGACAAACGTCGCCGAGACTTCCGTCACCATAGGCGGTACGTAGACTGCGGCACACTTCCGCTAAGTAGTCCACGTCTACCTCAATGAGAAACTTATGTAGTTCTACAAAAAGAAAACAACAAGAATACCGCTCGACTCTACTAACTTGATACTAACTGACAGTAAACCTAAGTTCTCAGACACATTTGAATTTTATTACATCTGCATTGAGGACCACCTTGGCTTGTCTTTCGAGTAGATGCGAGATAGACAATTTGAGAAATGCGCCGAGTTCTAGAAAAAGGAAGTAGTTGACCGAGTTACGGCATCGTTATTCAGATTATGCTCCACGCAATGCACCGCTACAAACTACTCCAGTGGATGGGGCTGGGAATGATCATGGGATCATAATTTTATTCGCAAGAGCGGAGAAAGTATCGTACGATATTACGAATACCACTGGAAATAGTCAAATTCTCTCAGTGTAAATTCATTATATAAAGACGATCGAGTGTAATAATTTAATGATACAACGTAATAGATTAGTTGTTGGATGTTCTATTCAAAACATACCAATTTCCGCCCGAAATTGCTTTGTTAATACTTGTTTAATAATCACTCTGTTCTATCAATACCCGGCGTGTATGAAACATTGACCGGGTGCATATATGCACTTTCCCGTTGGTAAAGTGCGAAACTGTTTAAGTCAATTGTATTGGCTAGTTTGCATAATGCATATTTCGAATGGATTTGTCATGGGAATAGGTGGAGGATTGGAAAATAGATTTGCTGGGATTGGTGAAGCCAGCCTGACGAGATAATGGTAAATTTTGGCTCGCATTGATGGATTCCCTCTGCTTTCTGTTATATTCCATTTATTACCTTTGAAAGCGAGTGGCTGTACAATACGATGCGGTCGAGTTTTCGCATTCTCCCATTGAAAGCCTGCTACTCCGCACGCCATTCAATTTCGAGGATGTGCGCGGCAATGCACTTGCCTTGGAATCAGCAACGCCGCTATTATCAATCGCGTGGATGAAATATAATATATCGTATATATTAAAAATATGGAATCTGAATTTTTAATGATTATCTAGCAGTTAGTAGATAACAAGTATAATGAAACTGTTTTAATCCTAAAATTAAAATGAATGATTCAAACTATTTTGTAATGTATGTATTTTAATTTCAAGAATTCGCGGTTTAAGTTAATGTTAAAATTTGGAGATATTTTTGTAGAATTAAAATTACTAGATAATGTAGAAGTATTTTGTATATAGTAGTGTATATATAATACTGGTGATTCCAAGGTAACTGAATCATCCTGTACATTTCTCTGAGAGAAACACTTGAAATTCTCGATTTGAGAGGACTAGTGGCGCATGCATAATGCCAGATCTATCCTCACCATCGACTTTCGAGAGCAGAGTTACCGTAAATTTCGAAAGGATTCCCTCTAATGCTATCTGCCATTCGGCGAATATCATAACGCGATATCTTAACGCCGATATCGCGATGCGCCCTACTTTTCATAAAATTTTATTGCCTCCGAACATCGCATCCTTGCCAGAGTTAACACGCAAATGCGTTTCACGTATTTTGGAGCCGTTGAATTCATTGAGTAGCTATTTACACGTTTTCCAAATGGCAGTGTTTAACATCCATCTGTTAACAGTTTGTCGATGCTTTCGATTCGAAGAGAGCCTTTTAAATCTAATTTTATAATACGTTAATGCAAAGTCGTATAAGTTATTGAATTAGCTGAATTTGTATTCGAAGTTTTGCTTTTCACAGAATTATTTCATTATTCAAAAAATCCAAGTCGTATTTTCGTTTTTCTTCAATCAAAAGGACTATCCGACTAAACACGATCAGTGTACAAAAGAGTCGCGTCGCTTGCGTTAATTCCCAAGGAAGCCGGCGATCGCCGGCGGCCAGCCCGAAGCGGCGACTTTTAATCGGCGAATGAAAAGAAAACAGGGGGAAAACCGAGAGCGAAACGGTAGAAAACAGGGAAACGAGTGAGCCGCTAAGAGAAACAAGGCCGGCCTCTGCCCTTTGACTATTCAGTCTAGCGATAAATAGTCGCTCCACGCACACCTATGCGCGATTACTTTGGCTGAATGAAAAGAGCGAGGCGCGTTTACGAGTGAAAGAGAGCGAACCAACATGTATACACATAGTGTTACTCTCTTCTCTTGGGCAAAGGCGGCGGGGGAAGTGTGTCGGTATCGAGAAAGAGAGTTGCTGGAAAAATGGAGCAACGAGCTCGGAGTAATCCGGTATAAAATTACACAGGAATTCGACACGTGATCGACACCGGGGTGGTGAAGGCGCGAACTCATCATCCGACAACGGGATTGGATGTGCTCAGGGTGGAAAAAGTCTCAAAGGCACAAGCTTGGCAGAGATGCGGGCGAGCGGGACGAGAGGCAGCCGGCAAGTGTTACAGAACGTACACGAAAGAGGAATTCGACCGAATGAAGGAGATGCCGGTACCGGAGATACAAAGGTGTTCCCTGGCGGGAGTAGCGTTGCAACTCCTCGCTATCGGCGTTGACATCACCACCTTCGACTTCATGGACAAACCGCCTAAGGAAGCCGTCGACGTTGCGGTCACCTGCTTGGAGAAGCTCGGCGCTGTCAAAGGTAAGCCACCCTTCTGCACGCGTGTTCTACTCTTACATTTCTTCGACTCTCTTTCCACACCTTTGCACAGCCTCGTCTCTTGAGAGTTTGGCTACTCCCTCACACGATTGTCTCTCTCTCTCTCTTTTTCTGTGTATGCACATTTCTATGTACGGCAAGTGGATTTTAAAGTAACGAACTCGTAAAGAAGCGGGTCAAAGGGCAGGTAAGATTTTGCGAGCGGATTGTAAAGTATTGTTGAAAGATATCGAACTATCAGAAGAGAAATGAAATATTATTATTGAGAATTTCGTAAATATATCGTGAAACAATAGAATAGAAACGCTCATCACAAAGGAAAGTATAAAATATAAATGTAAAGGGCAGATGGTCGACAGAGATTATTACAAAATGAAAATAGTGAATATGCACGATAAAGTATTATCGCAAATTCTCGAGCTGGCCGGAAAACTTTTCCGACCTACATTATTGCTGGGAGGTTAAAAGTTGTGTCCAATAGTTATACAGTTTTTCCAAATTTACGTAGCACGTTTTAGTAGATTAAATAATGTTAAAAGTTACTAGGAAATTTGGATGCTGTATAAAAATGAACACTCGAAAGCACGTGCCTCTTGGTCGGTAAAATACCGGGTGGTCACGCATGAGGGGAGAATAAGCAGATGATGAAATTGGTCAGACGGACCAGCACTTTTTCGCCAACTTTTTCCCATGTGAGCGCGCGCGCGCGCGCGTCCGACGTGTGTGACGACGTGAAAGCTGATGCCAAGCACACGTGGAGTAAATGATGGATGAACCCAGATGCTGTTCCGAAGGCTTGTAGCCTCTGTCCCGCAACTGATATACTGTCCGACCAAGCTTACCATTTTTATGGTTTAATAATTGTGATGGTGAAACAATGATGGAGTTTCCACCCTTCGAAATTAGTTATTGCATCGAAACACTATATTTCATTTCAATGATCATTTTTACGATTTAATCATTGCAATTGTAAAGCATTCGTATTGCTTCCCTTTGAAAATTGAAATTTATTATTGCAGCCGATGAATTCCACTGCAATTCGTTTTTTTAATGCTTCAAATAATATAACAACCGTGTTTCTCTTTCGCCGAGTTGGCAGATATTTGGGAAGAAATATTTGTTCCTGGTTAATTGTGTTACTAAATTTACTTAGTGCCACTGTGGTGCACCATTGGCTAATTATTTCTAGTGCACGAGTAATAGAAATCGTATTAAAATCAACCACCAGCTTTTACTCCGACACTATAGGGAACAGCGAGAATTTTCGTAAATAAAGCAGTCGGTTCTAAATTCGCGTGAATTCCCCCTTTCAGCAGTGCGCTTCCCACAAAACGTGTTTCACGTAGATGCTGACTGGAAAAATGCGGGGGCAGAATTTCATTACTTTGCCGAGCAGTTCCAAAGAGTAAATTTGAAGGCTATGCTTTCACGGCTGCGACTAACGAGATTGCCTAATTCCCGCCTGAAAATAACTCTCTTACCGAACGTTTAGTAATTCGATATAACCAGTAACTGAATCTCTATTAATATACTAAAGGAATAAATGAATTAACCGTTCAACTAATTTTGAGTATAAGTAATTCGATCGTAATAGAATCGTTTATGTATTAGAAAAGTGATATTGAAATACTGAATCATTCGTAATTTAATACTGAACTGTTTGTGCGTATTATTTCATATGTTATTAATATTGCTCTACTTTGATGTACCATTTCGATATTACTAGTAATATCAATATGACTGGTACGTCGACATTACCATCTGAAAAATCAACTTCCAATAAGTCTGGCGTATTTCATTAAGTAATTAACTATTGGAGCCACTGATACTCTACTAAACAAAACGCGACATAATTAGATGAAATCATTACGCTTGCAAGCGTTATTATAACGTGCCAATCAATTACTAAGCTGGCTTAATAATTTCACGTTAAACAGAAATATCCATGGATTATTCAATGCATTCCAAGCGTTAGAGAAAAATAATACTTATTCACTCCAAAAATACCAGGTGCGCTAATAATTTTTCTAAACACCGTATATTTATTGAAAAATCTTTCGATAGATGCACTAATAGGTTCAATAATTGGCTGATACCGATTCGCACGATTCTGTGCATTGAACAGAAGTATGCGTGTATTATTCAATGGATTCATAGCGTCAAGGAGAAATGATACTTAGAGAGTGACAGTTGAAAATGGGTGGCGGTGCGGCGAGCATCTGGTGCCTGCAGGGAATAGCTTGAAATCTAGGAGGAAATAGTAGCCGCTCTACAAAGAAATACGGCACCATTCCTGGCCGCAATGCGTCTCCTCTAGCGTTGTGTGGGTTATTGCGCCACTAGAACGCATTTCCCCCTGTCGCTTCTTATCGTCCGGGCTATTGTGCATATTAAGAGCGGAAGCTGCGTCGATCTCCTCAGGAATGCCGTTGTCACCAGCGATGGGGAATAGTTGAACTCCTCTCATTTCCGTGATCACCGGTACAAGCTCGGGAATTCCGAGATTCTCCGTAACTTCGATATATTCCCTGGGAGAACTTGGGAAATTAAAATCCGCCCATGCAATCCTTGCACATTCTTCGCATCATTGATAAATTATATTAGTTTTCATCGTATAGAAATTTATTCCTCTGCTTTTGATCGATCGATGTTTTTAACATCGCGAATGAGAATTGTATGTAGTTTAACTTTTGCGTTGTTCGAGCTCATTGCACATGTTGATTAGTTCCGAGTGCTTCGTAACTGCTTTACTGATTCAGCCCAGAGTTTAGTTGGCCATTTATAAATGACCAGCGGCCGGTTCGGTCGGGCAAATTGTGCGTGAATTGTTCTGTTTAATGGGCATTGTTTGGGTATAAAACTGCTTTCGTAATTACAGCGGAATTGTTCTATATTATATTCGACTGGGGAATGTATCAGTGAGGTCTGGCAAATCTCCAATAAATCAACTCTATAACAGGCTTTACAAAAACGAAAGATCCAACAATATACTTCGATTGAAAAAAATACTGCATATAAAGATTGCCCAACACAAGCAACAAAACACTCGCAGAAACGAAAATATATTCTAAACTCTAGTGTTTCGTTTTTGGGATTGTAAAAATTGCAATGTTCGACTAGTGAAACAAAGGCGATTTTACACAGCGATATTTTATCGAGTCCGCGAATGCGACGTGCTGCAACTAAATCCGCAGTTCGACAATTCTTTTGTTCAGTATTATCTGCATTTTCCGGTTACTTCGCCATCGAACGTCCAGCCGAGTGCTCGGCGAGATTTTCATTTTCATTGCCAGTTTAATTTACGCCGGACCCGCTCATGCCGTCCGTACACACATATTACACGCACATACACACATGTTCAATGTGAATGGAGAGGCGCCGCAAGCGTCCGTAAACTCGGTATACATTATTTGAATCTGATATTGAAAGCCGCGTTATTTATGCGACCCGTGCACTCCGCCGATTTATGCATTTTACGCGCCGGACTTCTCATTACGATATGGCCGGAGCTTTATCGCCGTCGTGGCACCGCCAACGCGTCCAGTTTTACCTGAATAAACAGCTATGGCGTCCATGCGAAAACCTATCTCCATTAACTTCATTAAATACAGACAGCCCAGTGAGTTTTATCCGGCAAATTCAAATTCTTCAGGATATTTTTATTATCAACGATTATTGAATGGAATACGATGAACTCTCAAGGATAATCCTGTAAAATCTGATGGATCAAGAAAATGTATAAATAAAGGGAAGAAATAAAATCATAGGCGGGAAAACTATGTATAATAATAAAACGAGAATTTTAGCACGAGGATTATTCAATTTCCAATCTTAAACTGTACAAGTGCAAATGGTCAAATATATATTCGACAGTGATCCATTGGGATTTGTTGGAGCAACTGTCTAGGAAAATCTTGAGATCTACATGAACGCGTTAGTGGAAGCAGGGATACGTGTGGATGGCTCTTTAGATCGGAGTGTTCCGTCGTAATGCATAAGAGATACGAGCACACGTCTCGCCAGCCGGCGTCCTTACCAGAGTTCCTGTCTCTTGCAACAGGTTCTCCACCACAATTGACGACACTTGGTAGGACAATGTCGTTGTTCCCACTGGATCCTAGGTTCACCAAGGTGATCCTGGCTTCGGTTGAGCACCGATGTCTCGAAGAAGCCCTTACAGTCATCGCGCTCCTTTCCGGCGAATCCATTTTCTTGGATCCACCAGCCAAGAGACAGCAGGCGCACGCCGCTAGGTCCAGGTAGGTTTTCTCTTCTCAGTTGGTATTGAGTTTCTTTGACCCGACCAGACGCGATATGGTTTCCCTTCTATATTTCTCAGTCACTCTTCAATAACTCGAGCTATTTAAATCCATTTAAGTGGAATGAACTAAATATAATAATCAATCCTATTCTTTATTTGTAATAAAATATTCGAGCAATTTGAGAAATTCTTTGGTACGCAATAATTCTATCCTAAATCCGTTCAAATTAATAATACAAAACTTCGAAATCGTACATGAAGATTCCAAAAAATCATAGAAAATTCGTAGTACAGGTGAAAATGGTAGGAACTGGTAACAGTGGAAAAATCGATAAACACGAGGGGGAGTCTATCTACGACTCTGGCACGGTAGTTTCGCAGGAAATATTGGGCAACGGTGAGTTCACCTGGCCAAGACAAAGGGAAAAAGAAGGGAAGCAGTTGGCACCGGTATTCGTGGACGGTATTCATTGTAACTGGTGGTGTGTGTGTGTGTGTGCTCTCTTTGCCGCAGGTTCGCGTCACCCGAGGGAGACCACGTCACGCTGCTCAACGTATTCCGAGCTTACACGGCCACCGCGCAGAAGAAGGTTTGGTGCCATGAGAATTTTCTGCACCACAGGAATCTGGAATACGGCGCGGAGGTGCGCCAGCAACTGGCCGCATTGGCGGGCAGAGCGAACCTGGAGAGGACGAGCTGCGCCAGCAGCACCGACCAACTGAGAAAGGCACTCCTCGAGGGCCTCTACGAGAACCTCGCCGAATTGCAGAGGGATCAGACCTACGTCACCGTGAGTTCGCTGACCTCTTTTCACCTTTGCATTATGCATTTCATAGGACTACGTCCCGAACTATGCCTGTCTTTTTTTCCTGTAGAGAGAGAGTGTAACATCTCTTTTAGGTCCATTGAAAGAATGCGAAAGAAATTTCCTTGTAGCAAGTGCAGTCACTTTCTTTAACACTTTGGTGCGTGGGTGTAATTTAAATAAAGATAGCCGGAGAATTAATTGGAGAGCTAGTTTTTCTTAAGTTTTTTTTTCTCCCACGGCTTAACTTATTATTTACTCTCAATCATCCTTTCGCAGTTTCTTTTTTTCCTTCCCACATTCTGTGGAATATGATGCAATTAGGCGAGACTCTGTATTTACTCGGATCGCGCTGATATATCGAGAAAATGTCACAAGGATCTCGCTCCCCTGCAAAAGCCAACGCGTTTCGGTGGTGCTGCTCGGATATTTTCTGGTAAATAAAGTGTCACTGTTGACACGAAAGTTGGTCGTTCCTCTGGGAACTCCCTTTTACTCTAATGGAAAATACGATGGAAGGTAATAAGTAGTCTCTGCGAACGAGTCTTTCTAATCCAGCGGAGTTCAGTGCTCTGTGATAAGACTTCTCCTAATGTCGAGCTATTTCAATTCGGAGTAAATTTCTCAAGAACCTTTTGGCTCCGCACCAAACTCCAAAGAATTGCTCTCTTTTTTTTCTCTCTCTCTCTCTCTCTCTCTCTCTCTCTATACGTTCTTTCCACTGGTTTGCTTCTACAATAAATTTCCCTATAACAAGTACCATAAATAATCACAGTGAATTAACCATTGTCGATCGAAATAAAAGAGTACGCGGTCGCGCAAGTCAAAGACTAGTCGAGATTACAGGCAAGTTTCAGTATGCGCGCGTGTGTGTTACTCTGGGAAGGTAAAGTCGTCGTTATTTTGTTGTTACGCCGGGAATGCGAGGCTTAAACGAGTTTGTCGAGTATAGGGGCGCACTTTAAGCAAGTTTTCCCCGGCGGCCCAGTAAGTAACGAGAATTTCGGAGTAATTGGATTGCAGCTCGACCCTATCTATGTGCTCGTGTGTATGTGTTTGTGTGTGTGTGTGTGTTTGTAGGTAAGCTCGAAGCAGCCGGTGACTATACACCCTTCGTCGACGTTACACGGTACGAAGCCACCCTTGCTCCTGTTCACGGAGATCGTCGCAACCGGAAGATGTTACCTGCGAGGCCTTTCCGTCATCGAGTCATCCTGGCTCAGTGAAAAGGGTCTCAATATTGGCAGGCACGACTGAACGACTTTCAATTTCAAGAGAAGAATCTGTGCAAACTGGGATTGATTTATTTTTACGAAAAAAAAAAACATGCTGGGTAATCCCTGTTGAAGAGTATCATCTATCCTAGCATCATTTTGCATCTTGTTATACGTTATTCTTTATTATTTTTAAAATCAGCCTCGAACAGAATTATCTGTTTGTATATTGTAAGGAAACTTGACTATCGATAACTGTGTATTTAATTAATTGCAGTATTTAATAAATTGCACTTACACAGAGCCTCTTTGTGTGATTTTATTCAATTTGACACTACCAAATGTTGTATGTTTAATTAACAAAGAATTAAAAAGTTATCACACAGTACGAAAGGTGTACTCGGTAAAGTTGCTTACCCGTCATAATATACTGTTTATGAATTCTGTGGCGAGGTTCATTTATCCCGAGACATTATCGGAAGCCGACTCGCGTTAGTGGAATAGTTAATTCACCGCTGTCAAGCAATTTGTTTGACAGGAGCTGTTGGACAGCCGGGCGAGGGGGGATGGTTCGGAGTCGACCTTTGGTTTTGGTGCGTGTTGGCACAACAGGTGGCCACCTCGCGGCTTCGCCATTATAATGCGATATAAATAGCTTGTCCGCCTCTGTTATACGAACGCCTTGCACTTCGCCCACCGATCTCTTTCAAGCTCAATTCACTCCAACAAACTTCATCAAAATAGACCGAAGCATCAATTGGAAGTGTGAAGGATCAATGGCATGGTTATTTTCAATTCTCTGGTTAATATTGTGAATTATTTAACAAAGTTAATTAGCGAATGTTGGCTGATTTCCTGTATATTATATATTGTTATATTGCACGTATAATGTTTCTAGTAACGTAAAAAACAGCGTTTGCTTGTATGAAATGATTTCACTTCAATGACTTATTATTGTTAACGTGAAATATTACAAATGTAATATTTGTGAAACTCGATAAGATAACTCTTAGAATCTGTAAAAGTGCGAATGTATAATAAAACAACATGTGCGGAATGTAAAGCGTGAAAGAATATCGATTGGAGCGGAGTGCGTAGCATGAACTATGAACTTTGAATGACCATGGGAAGGTTTCACACGTGGAACGGCTGTTGCATGCGTGAGTGCGTTTTTGTAAGCAAGGGAGAGTGTGTATAGTTATGTATGATATATGATACACCAGATGTATGATGAATTACGACTGTGGGAGAACAACAACAGTTAGGTGACAGTTGACATCAGAGTCAGAGGAAACAAAATAAAAGTATAAAAATAAGATAAAAGCATCAAAGGCCCTGGTAGAAATTGATTTCTGCTCCCACTATTTTCTTTTCCACCGCTCATTTTATTGATTATTACCTATGGACAGGTATTGATTGAATATTCATAGTGATAGAACAGGTGGAGAAATGATATGGTTATCGAGGATTCAACGGAGTGTAAATGTGAGCGGAGTTTCTCTCTTGCGGCTCGTCAAACTGGAGGATCTTTCTGGCCGGAACGTGTCTAAGAACAAAAGGGGGATGTTTCACGGTGAATGGGCTGACGAGTAGACGACGAAGCGTAAAATACGCCGAGAGCAAAATCAAGGGAGAAGGAGAGGGAGAACCGTCAGAGAGAAGCTTGCACGATGGAGCAGACTGATAGGGTTAATGCCACGCGACACGCAGGAATGCGATTTTCCTCCTGAGATCGTTCCAAGATGGGACACGAGAGTACCGGCGGAGAAACACAAAGTAAAAACCACCCACATGCATCATACATACACAGGTATATTACGTACACAACGAAGAGGATGAATTTTTATATGTTATTAATGAATTAGTTGGAAATCCGAAAAGAATAATTCAAAAGGACAACGCGAAAATATTTGATTTTGAAACTTAGTATTTTAATTAAGTATAATACAAAATCGAAACTAATTGACGCAGATATACAAGACAAAAATTGACAGTACTTACGTGCCAATGTAATACATGGAAATTATTTCGCAAACCGGGTGTTTGTTCGTGATAATTACGATTGGTGAATAAGAGATAGGAAGAAAGTGCAACTGTCGACGAGTAACAATGCCGAGCGGAGATATCAATATTCGCGGGAAGAGAACAATCAACGCAATTACGTAATTACGGTGGGCTAAGTGCAGAAGCGTGTAGAGGTGGTCGCGTGGCCGAGAGCTTACGCGTTGCAAATTCAATATCCTCGCACGGCAAAGCGGTAATTAACGCAGACCTGCGGAAGAAGATGGCGCGGAGAGAGCGGAAGCTGATAATGCTTGTACCAATGCCCTCCCGTAACACCTTTAATGGCCATGGGATAATATCGTGCCAACATTTCGACGACATGCAATTCTAACTTTACTATTTTCTAACTTCCTTCTTCTATGTTCTCTAAAAAATTACTATTAATTTTAAAGTTCAGGAATGCTCGGTAAAAGTAAACAAAGTAATGTACTACTGGAATTACAAAATATCAAGTACCAGAATACTTTCTAGGAATCTCTCGATCGACTCGAATTTACTAACTAGCGTAACACGACGCTAGTAGTTTCACATAGTCTTTGATTTTGAGCAGAAACTAACTTACAATTAGCGGGAAATTTTCGCTATAATTGTGAAAGCTAGCTGGAGAATATGGACTGATGAGAAGGCAAAGCTTCCTAATATTTCCTTCACTCTATATTCTTCGGTGGAGGTCCAATCGTGTTTGGCGTGCTATCGTTCCCATAGTACACCAGCCAGTCGCTCAATAAGTGTCTTCCCTCTTGCTCTTCCGCTCCCTTTCTCTCTCACTTTATGCTTCTATCTCTCTGACTCGGCCTGTATAATGCACACGGAAAATTGAGTTACCAGACTTCGCCTCGACGAACGATCCTAGCATCATCAAGTTTCGCCCTGGCAGTCGAGTTGTGTCGAGGCTGAAGTTACCTTTTCAAGAAAAATGTAAACGCGGCACTTTGGTAACTCGGCGAGAGTGGAGTTTCGGCCAGTTGTCTATGAATATACCAAAAATTGCTACTGAATTTCTCAGTAGCTAGTTGTAGTGTAATGGGTGATTTTAAGTAATTTGAACAAGAAAATATTGATTGCTAGTGATGGTTTTAGCGAATTGAAAAAGGTTAATATATAGAAAATTAAAGATTTCGAATTTGTTTAGTTAGATATTAAGATAATTATAAATAGGGAATGAAGAATTAAAGATTGGAAGGAGAAGCAAAAATAGTCGTGCGAATCTGTACTTGCTAAACTAACGTGACTGCTTCAATATCGAGGGCAGAAGCGACAGAGACTATTTGCCTTGTGATCTCCGTGTTGTTTCTCGGGCAAATTGTAATCACTGCAGTTCCTAGTACCCAGATTCCCCGGAACTTCAATTGGCCCGGCGACCATTCGATGACTGTGTCGGTTTGCTGGATTCATTAGCAACTCGCACTGTTACTGTTCCGTTAGCGTATGCTTGATTCGAGAACGTACTATAATCCGCAATCGCAAAATCTCCAAACACGATTAAAGAGTGAAACTACAAAATATTACATACAATAAATGGACTTAAAATATTTTCCCGATGTAAATATTAATATATAAACGAGTTATTCTACATAAATACAAACCGATTGATATATAAACTAATTGTCCAGTAGAATCACGTGGCAGTAATTAAATTTAGTTGAACTTAGTTGTTAGTTCCATCGTTTCTCGCCCGAGACTGTTTTGCTCACTTGCAATCGCGCGTGCTTCGCACCAGTTTATAGTCGTTGCTTTTGCGGTATCCGATATTTAAATGCAGGCGCACGGAAGACGAAAGTTTACACGCGTTCGTTTAGTCGGAGACACGTAAAGTCAACAGGCATTCGAACAAAAATGGAACAACGCTGACTATCACCAGGTCCATTTACACCAGATGTACGCTCTCGTACTTGAAAATCTCTCATGCGGAAAAAGAGTTGTTTTAACAAACGTTTCAGCAGTAAACCTGGCAGTAGTTTACTCCCTTAAAATGGACTCACAAATACCTGTGAACGTGACGTGCTCTTGTTGTGCACTATCAACACACATCCGTGTGAAAATGTAGTGAATACCAAAAATTTATTTGAAAAAAAAAAAGAAAACGATCTACCAAATATTTGTTTTAACTCACTGTATATGTACTCGAAAATAATACACTGTCAAAGTATATAGCAAAAGAATCAACGAATAAGTTAAAAGGATAAGTGGCAGAATTAATTGGCTAGCAACAATTCTTCTTGATTCTAATGCAAACAATCGAGAGGCAAGTTTGCCTTTTCCATGACAACTCTACGCTCTCGCACAAGCTCGATGATCCGATTCGGCGTATTCGAGAGTCCTTGACGGAATGACACAAATTCGGGTGCGGCTGTGCAAATGACGGCGAGTAATTATCGGTCGACCGGAAAAACTCGGATGGTTCGGCGCCGATGCGCACCACCGTGACGCGTTGCGTGCGGCCGAGAATTTATTTGGCGCGACTTTAACGAGCCGAACGCGCGGATTTCCATTATGCACGTTTCGCATTATGCGAAAGCCCAGCATGCACTCTTTTCTCTCTGCTCCGCCAGCATCCAATCATTGCGAGCGTCCGATCTCTCACTCTTTCCGGCGAGAGTAAACAAAGCGCACTCTCACGATCGCATTCTCTCTTTCTCTCCCTCTCTTTCTCTCCCTCTCACTCTCACTCTCTCTCTCTGGCATGCTAATCGTTGGATTCCCGTTGTGTTTGCAGACAGGAAATGCGCCTGGAGTTGAAAGTGTGGAATTGCTTGCGATGAAAAGGCGGAATTATATGAAACTAATGGCTCATGGGAATCGAGTGACTCAATTGTCGCGCGAGTAGATTAATGTAAGGGAGAATAAATAAAATAATGGGAATATTGTTATGAAAACTTTAAAGTGTTTTAATTATATATTGATTGATTTATTTTGAAGCCTGTTGTATTATTATTAAAGAGAGAAAGTCTCAAAATCGATGCCTTACAGAAATGTCTGACTGCTAGTAGTATAACCATACGGCGTCGGGTTTATGTCTGATTCGTACTACTCAGGCCTGTTTCAACGTGAGTGGAGAATACGTATTTCGTGTTGCGCGTACATATCTTCCTCGCTTTCGTACTGCAGGATTATTTAGTGGGCAGTTACATTGTTATGTCAGAGATAAGAGCAGCTATTAATTTCACGAAATTTACTAAGTTTTAAGCTCTGTTAATCCTTAAATCTACTAAGTCTCCCGAACGCTTTGTAAACTGAATAACGCGAAACATTAAAAAAACAAGAACGATCTTGTCTTCTATAGAATTTAGTACGAGTGAGTTTATTTCAATTAATCTATAATTATTAACAAACAAAACATTAATCAAGTGAAATTTCTAATACAGAATTTCACCGATTCCCAATAAGCTGAAACATAACGATCGCTCGTTATCCCAAAATCCTGTTAACCAACGCGAGACAAATAAAACAATAATTCAATTCATCGGTACAGTACAACGCAAACGCGTAAATCTGCCGGAAGCTGTCAAGACAGATTTAAGCGGCGATGTCGTGGAAACTGTTCTCGACGAACTAGCGCCCGGTGATTTCTGACTAACCCAGTTCGAACACTTGACTCCCTTTCGGCTGGCCGGCTCGAAGTCCGCACGAAAAATCACTTTGCATGGAAGCGCGACTCGACGAATGCCATGCGAGCGCGCGTGGACTAATTACAGCAGTGCTCGCAAGAAACTAGCGGGAGTCGACGGGATAGTTACACGGGCATTCATCGAGCCAGTATTAATAGCAGAACGTACAAGAAGGATGGCACATAGAGAGAGAGTGAAATAAAGAGAGAGAGAGAGAGAGAGTCATGTATGGAAGACAAGTCGAGAAGAGCTAAAGGGGGAGGAAGCTGTGGATCCAGTGGGAGACTGAACGAAGGGATGCCAGGGCGTACTATACACAGGGTGCGGAAAAGGCCTAGAATAATTGTGCCCGCGTGGCTCTGAATGCCAACACGCGAAAGAAAGGCTGACTTGCTTGCCGAGACCTTTTTCCCTTCCCTCTCGCTGCTCGAGCGGAAGCGAAAGTCAGTGCAGAAGGCGCGCGCGCGCGCGCGTGTCTCAGAAAGAAAGAAGAAAAGGCGAGTCTTCACGGATGCGTTATTAAGAATTAAATATTTAATCATGTCGACCGTTTCAACCGTGCCGCCTTTGCTTGCGGAGGTTCGAGGGCAACTGATACTGCCTGTGGTCATGAATAGGTAGGCAGAACTCGTTGGAATGTTGGATGACGAAAAAAGGGAGACTAGTACACGGAAGAGGTTCTTCCGTGACGCTGTCCATCGCTAGCATAGTCTCCTCTTATTTTCCTCCTCCTTTTTACGACACGAACTGGACCGCTCGTTGGATAACGCTGCTAAAACGATCGTTAATAATGAATCGCCGGGTGAATACCTTCCTCACTTTATCATTCCATCATTCTCCGCTGTAATGCGAAGGGAAAAGCGAAAGAAAGAGAAACATAGTCTTTGTGGATGGAAAGTTGAAGTGGAAGTCGACTGTAAGTAGGGAAGACTCGAATCCCGGAGTATACTTGGATACACTTCCTTTCTATCTTCTTCTATCTCACCTTCACTGGGAATTCATTCGAGGCAACTCCTAGGTCGGACAAAACTAGTCCAAATATTATACCGTGAGTCCAAAAGACACCGACCCTTTTTCAAGGCTCTTACATTCGGTCCGGGATCTTTAACATTCAGGTGAAAACGGTTGTTTGACATATTCTAGCTACGCGTGTAGCTACTTATGCTTTAGAAATGGGAGATCCTTTGTGAATGTGAAACGTAACTGTTGATGAAACCTATACAAGGTTCTATCCGAGAGAGAAGATGTGTTATTCTTAGCGAGGTATTCGAGGATGCTGAGGGGTCATCAATTGTCAATCGATAGGGGATTCGCAAGACACACCTATAATCCTGGATACTCCTATGTGTCGAGGTATTCGAGCTCTGTCACCGGTATTGATGTATGGCTGGTTTGGTTTGTGTTTGTGGCATCTTCGAGCTGTGTGCTCAAGCCAAGGGGAGAATAGGAGGAGGCCGATTGAGTCGGCGGTGTATGGTGACAGCATAGTAGAGAGGGAAGGAGAAGCCTGTTGGCGTTGGGGTTCGTTTTGATCAAGATTCTCTTCCGGGTGCAATGTCAACAAGCAAGCCTAGCAAACCGAAAGAGTGCCGCTCTCGTTTCGCGCCCAATTCCCTTCGCCTACATAATTGATCACGCTCATTTCTTTTAGCTTCCACCTCGTTCCCAAGCGTTTTTCACCTCTTCCGCCGCTCGGCTTTTCACCTTTTCCTTCCCCTTTGATGACTCTGTCGGCCACTGTTTGCACCGGCTTCTGCCGCGCCAGCCTATTCCCTTGCTTCGACTTCTCTTCTCTTCACACAGCTTTTGCTTCCTTCATAGTCTATTCATGCGACTTTCGGTGATGTCTCCCGGAAAAAAAGTTGCACGTACAAAGAACGTGCTTCCAGCTCTTAAGATTAACCCTTTGCCTACTCGGTGCTTTCCCTGTGAAACCGCTAGCTTCGTATTACTCTCGCTAGTTGCTCGGTTCTCTTCAAAGGAGACCGCCTTTGATTCTTGACTTGTCGAACTGTCGAACTTCCGTGTTTGACAGCTGTTACGTATTTGCGCAAATTATAGATATTCGTTTGGTTGAAAATATTATTTATTATATTGGAGTAAATCTGTTGTTTATGAGAATCATTAATCTCATCCAGAATTATTTTAGCTCATATTTCTAACTGTTTTTCCAGTCATGCTTTTTCATGTACATTTTTCTGCCTGTTATTCGAGAACTCTAACAAGTTTATCATTTAATCCAACCCTTTTTTTCCATGACGGGTAAACCGAGAGAAAATATCCGGTGCGATTACGAGGGTCCTGTTAATGTCGCAGGTGTTTATTTATGGGAAAAGCCGAGAATTCCCTAGCCAAATGCCCATTGGCCATAGTGCATCATCTGCACTGACCGCCGTGCTATAATTATTGTATCACCTTGCAAACGGTACATTGCCCATACCTGTTATGCACCGCATTGGCTTCTCCAATACAGTCGCAGTAATGATTCCATCCGATGAACTAATTGCAAATAGCACACTTTTGATTTATTCCTCGAATAATTTGCCTGTCATTGCGAATTTTGAAACGATGGGTGTGAAAAAAATATAGAATTACATGAAACAAATAGCTACTGGAAACTAATTTCTAAGAGAATAAATGAAATAATAGAAATTTTATTGTAAGAAGTTGAAAGCTCCACCAAGTACAGTAACAATAATGATTTAATCGGACAAATTAATTGGAAGTAGGGAGCTTCTGATTTATTCCTCCTTTGTCTGCCGGCAGTTACAAATCCTGAAACAATGAGGGTGAAAGAAATTCGCATTGCCATGTCGAGGAAGGCTTTTCTCGTGTAACAAGACCGTTGTCTGGCTAAACTATCACGTAGCAGCAGTAAAACTCGGCCTGGTTGCCGCTCGTTTTGCATCCGGTATCGTGCATGGGGTGCGCGGTTTAATAAAAGCTGAGCCGAGCTAAATGTGTTTTACGGCGGTGGCGATATTATACCTGTCGGCAGTTTTTCTTCGACGTGATGATTTCGACTAGTCGAGACGAGTGATTTGTGTTTGAATTAGAAAAGGTCACCAAAGGTCAAGATATTAAATGATTATCGTAATTTTGGTATACACTTAACGATATTTCTTAAGATGGTGTCTAACATCATATATTCCTCGCTATTTCTGCTATATTTAGCAGTATTTTTTCATTAACCGTTAACAAGATTTTGTGTTTTATCCGCTCGAAATGGTAAATACGAATGATGAATTGGCAAAGCTCCTATAACGGCAATCATCAAGCCGAGATGAAGGTGGAGTGTGTCCTCCGGGAGCCGAGGGGATCGCATGTTTATTGGGGGCTACGTGCCGTTTCCATGCCAACATTGTCTACATGACCAGAAATGATAAGCATGGGGGACACCCGAATGTTTCATTTTCATCACGATCATCACAAATTCTTGCGTATCGATATCCGGACACAGATATATTGGATACGCTCACGTGCATTATTGCGTACGCGTTTGCATCGATGTGCTTTCCCACTATTTTCGAAATCATCCAACCAAACTTGACGAAACCTTAATCATTAACATTATTCCATAAATCATCACAACTCCCAGGTTACATCATAATATTTCTATCATATACTTATTTTTGCTAATTAAGCGTCATTCATAAAGACTAACAAACAAAAAACAAAAGCAGACAAACACACTAAATAAAAGCCTGAATTTACCAAGAGAAAGTCACATATCCTCGTACAGCTGGTACTCTAATTAACTTGTAATTAAACTGAACAGTGAAACTGGTCAGCTCTTAACGAATGCTGGAAACCCCATTCCCGTCGATTGATTCGATACTCTTGTTGAAGCATGCTTGATTAAATGACAGTCCCGTGTAAATAGTACGCGCACCACCCGATCCACTCCCGCGTCAAATCCCTGTCAATTAATAATTGAGGAATCCGAATGGAATGGAAGGAGAATGAATAATGCGGATCAAGCTTAAGGGGTGAACGGCGCGGAGAGCGTAGCAACCGCGCGAGTCTAGCAACAGGTGGCATCAAAAATTCATTCGCAACGTTCGCTTATCGGCTACACGGACACCTGTTCCCGAGGAGCGATTTCTACCCCTTAACCCCTAACTACCACCACCATAGATTATAATTTAAGTACAGCACTCCCTCGACTCCCGTAGAACTGCCGACCACCATCTTTCCGAGTATCTTAGCACAATTCTTGGAATCGCTCGAGGCTCGCTACTATCCGGCAGGAGCTTTCCTCGTGAAATTGTGTTGACAATGAGAGATAAGGATGGGAGAGTATGGTTATCGTCGTAGGGCAAAGCTCGTAAACGCTTTGGATATAAAAAAATCCCGACAGTTTTAATTATAAACGATTTGTCTTAAGGAATACTATTTTTCAGATTTTTTTTTATTCAAGAAATCGTTAAAGTGCTTTTGTAATAATTATTATAGACTCTACTGTGGAAGTTCTTCGATGTTTACAGTTTGTTGAACCACCGAAGCGATAAAACTTGGTTTGCACAATTAAGTTTATACGAAGTTAGTGATTTAATTAGATTCCTACTATTTCTCATTCAATTGTAAAAAGCTGACCTGACGCAAAATGTTAATTTCGGCAGAAAAGAGTGAGGGATCAATTAAGAATCAATCCAATTGAAGAACTTGATCCACAAGTAGTCGGTGGTACAAGCGAGCACTTTATTAGAGCGAGAAAGTGCGGTAATCTGGCTGGTTAGGTGGACGAGGTAGCGGAGGATCTTTAAAAGAGCCATAAACGCGTTGCGAAGATTGAAGAGGGCGGAGGAGGAGGAGGCTAATGTTCCTTGGTGCGGGGTGCCTCCTTCAATGGCAATATACGATGATCGGCGACCTTGATCCTTCGAACTAGCTGAATTCTGCCTCGTTTCGCTTCTCGTGTTCCTATAATCCGCAATAAATCGTTGACCCTTGACGTCATCGCTCGAGACAGCACCTGCGGGACCAGGCCTATCTTCTTCGCCAGCTTCCGCATCCTTAAGGAATGACTCAACTGCCTTCGGGCCATTTTCCGAGCCCATCTTACCCGGCCAATCCTCCCTAATTGCTCTTCCGTATAATTGTTTCGAATTAATTATTAATTCGCCCGACCATTGCTGGTTAATCTTCTTGCTCGTATTTTCATGAATTACTCGAGGATTAACTTCTTTCTTCTTTGGTCTCGTTTGTACAGTTGGATGCGTGAGTGAATTGTCGGTATTATTTATAATAAATGTCTATGGAAATAGTAATATTTCGATGAAATCATTTGTATTAAGTCTGAGAACGGAAGAATCGATCGATGAATATGAATATTATACTTCTTTTAATTAGACTATTTACCTGTAGTTTATTTTTGATTATTGGTTCCGAATTTTCATTGTGAAAATCAGAGAAACTTTCACTCTCATGCCCCCCAATTGAAAAGATACGCTGCGAGGGTGTATAATCGAAAGCGGAAGTTTCAGCGGACTTCGGACGATATAGAACTTCGGTAGGCTCGTCCCCTTCAAGGTCTTGTGATCTCCGACCTCTCTTACGAGGTCTCCGGTCATTCTCGACGGATTTAGAGGCGGACAGCCAACGAGATAAAGGACGAAATCCGTAGTGATGGGTTTTTTGCTGGATGCTCGGCGATGTAACCGGAGACAGAGGCTTCTTCAACGCATCATTCGTGAGGCGTGAAAATTTGTAACTCGTTTCCAGATAAGATTTAAGAGACGCGTCTTGGCCATCCTTCGATTTTATAGGGTTATCTCGAACGTACGATCGATCCTGTGACGTGTGGTCCATTGGAGTTGGTAGATGCTCGTACTTCCCAGCATCCAAATACCATGGGGCGAATGTTCTACTTCTCCTCATGAAGTTCGTCTTCTTTCCATCGTTCCAAGGAAATAGCTCCTCCGGGGTGTTCAATGTTTCGCAAGGCGCACGCTCAACGTTTCTTAAGGCTGTCGTAACTTCCCTCTCAGTTTGAGATGCTGTGCGTGGCAGTGGCAGGCTTCTTCGAAGATGCTGCTTCTGCTGCTGTTCGTTTCCTATCTCGAGGAGGAAGTCTAGCCAGCATTGGGCCAACACTACCTCCTCGTAGTGGCTCACGTAGATTTTCCGCCAATATTTGAGCCTCCCCAACGTCGTCGCGGTGAAAAGATCCATCATATCGTCGGCTTGCCGTAGGCCCGAGCCGGGCATTAGCTCCAGTGAGAATAGAGCGAGAACTAGGGGAATGGTAGGCGACATTGATCCCTATGTAAATCCTTCCTCGCTTGATAGAAACGGCCCGGCCTAGCTTTGTCAGCGATCCGTCTTCGACGACTTAGCGCACGGATATCTCACTCCTGAGCCTCTCCACCACTTCATTCTCCACGTATTTTACTCCACCTGCCGTACTTATTTGACTCGCCCGATCGACTAGAAATTCCCGAGTAGACTAAAAGTCTGCGGATAGACACTTTTTGACTAGTGAAATCTTTCATTTATTCAGGACACCCAAAATTTAGTTGAAAATGTGATTCGACATATTCTACAGAATTTAATAAACGGAGAATTTTTTTAGCGAATACATGATGATTCTTATTGAACTAGAACCAGTTGAAACATCGATTCCTCTATCAGGAAAGAAAAGTTGTTAAATTGCTACTTCGAAAGCGAGCTTATTCGACTTTCTAGCGAACTAGTAGTGTCGTTCGTTGGAGTAGTTTTATCCAGCTGGTGTTACAAGGATAGAAAAGCTTGGAATCTGTTGTGAGTTCGTCGAGGATCCTAGTTTGACAGGACAGCCAGAGAATTCGAAATGCTAGCGAGTATTTCGTCTTACGGTACTTTGGTTCTAGGCGATATTTTACCTCTCGGATACTTTCTGCCTCTTCTTTTTTCACCTTCCCACTTCCGCCACAGCGGCGTGCTGCTTCTCTTTCCGGGCGCGTTTATTCCCCGCTGGTTAATCCTTCGGTGGTAGATATATACACGAACACTATCGTATGTACATAGTGTATACAGAGAGTATATAAGTGGTAGAGGAAGGGTCCAGGGCAAGGAGGAAGTCGATGAATCCGTGAGGCAGCCGTTCAAGCTCTCCTTACCGCAGGGCCTTCCTTGAATTTTAAGCGCTTCTAATGTTTCTTTTCCCTTCTTCTCTCGCCTATTCTCTTCAATCCTGGCTTCCCTTAATCTCGACTAACTCTTGTGCTTCCCTTATTACTGGCAACTACTGCGCCGTGATAATCTTACTGATTCGACTGTGCACCAGACGATGCTTCTTCCGAAAGCTCGTTTCCTGGGAATGCAAAGTTAGATACGAAAGTATTCTTTCAAGCTACGCTTCCTTTTGTATATAAATCTTGTTTGTTTCTTCTTGAAACGTGCTTGAATTTATTTTCTATTTTTATTGAAGTGTTATAGTTGCGGTATTATATTTGTTTTAGGTTTTCTTGAGGATGAGAGTTCTCGAAAGTGACTAACGCGATGAATTAAAGGATCAGGATATGTAATTTGCGCAACATTTACCGAGTCTTTCTCGCTCGAGTCGAGTTAAGTAAACCCGAGGCTTTCCCGGAGATTTCCTCAAGAGCGAAAGCACTTTACCTCTTTGTGTGTCGAAGCAATTCGTTTCCCGCGTATATCACTAGTTCCAACTCCAACTTCTTTACGTTCTCTTTCATTCGTCGATTTCCTCCAAGCGTTAACACAAGAACTCTTCCCGACGATCCATTCACTTTCTTAATTAGTCTTGTCGATCGAGAAACTCTGCCGCTCATTACCGAAAATTCAGCCGTGGAAAGTTTTCGCTTCTCCAAGCGTTGGAAAGACCAGTGAAACGCACTGGTTGGGATGATCGGAGTTAAAAGCGGGCAAACTGGAAGGGAACTGCGGCGCCGGTAGTAAGGATCGAGTTAGGAGACGCTCGTGAAACTACGGAAAATGACTGTGGACGCCCCACTGGAATGACTTTATGGTCGCAGTGGGGAGAGTGAGATTTTAGGTGTGTTTCAGGATTTTGGTCTGCCAGCTAGCTGAAAACTGGACAGACTAGCCTTTACCAGGAATGGTCGACTGGCAATTAGTGTCCCTGGCGAAACTGCGTCAAGTGCTCTGTATTTACCTGCCTTCAGGATTTTCCCTCTGCTACCTGAACTCTCACCACTTGCATAATTCGATGCCGACTTAACTCTCCAAATGCGAGCTTCCCTTTCCATGCCTCCCTCGGGCATGCGCGTCCATTCCAATTTAGGTGAGTTTCACTTCCACGCGCTGAATGTGCAAGTGCTTTATCCACGCTATGTGCACGGAATTAGGGGTCAAAGAGGATGCATCCTATGTAAAATGTCACATCAAAAATGTAAATGCCTGGATGATTTTGACTTGGCCAATTTTCCCAAAGCAAAGCCACTCGTTTCCGATTACTTTCCAGTGCTTGGTCGCATTTCGATTTTCCTGGCGCCCAGTGCGGAAAATTGTCTGGTTATGTCTGGTGAATTCGTGCGAAGGGAAATCGATTTGACGGTTTATATTTCAATGATAAAGGTAATAATTAAATCAGCCGGAAAGTGCGGATGAAAGTGCTTCCCTTTATAATTTAAAGTCCCGAGTCTCCCGCAGATATGCTCGTTATTAATTTTAGAGGAAAGAGTGCTTCAGCAATCTTTGCCACCAGTTGCTCTTTTATTCGGGAGCTTCATCCGACAGCGACGGCATCTTAATTAATTTGTCGGTCTTGTTGAAACACAGTGTTATAAGTTGTTCGATGTTAGAGTTAAGGGAGAGATCCATGAATATCTTGATTGCAAAATTGTTTAAGCTTTATAGTTTTTGCTTCTTTCGATTTGAGTGACTTTCGAGTTGGAGCTAATTAAAAGTAAAGCATCGAGAAGATACTTAAATCAACTTGTTCTTTGTTAGGCCGGCTAGTCTTTCTCTATTGTGAAGAGTAGAAAGCTCTCTTTTCAAGAGAAATTCTAAACGAGAGAGAAAGAATTCGTCTGTAATAACCCACTCCACGTTAAGTCTAACATTACTGGCTAATTAGCTCTCTCGTAAGTATTTACTTTCGAGCAATTAATAGGGGCGGTCGTTGGCCCATTACGTTCTCCCTTACACGGACGGCGAGAAAAGAGCAATTAAGACGCTAGCGGCACTTCTGGGCCTTTTAAAATTCTCTTAAGTTCTTAATTCCTCATTTCGCTCTCCATTTCGAAAACATTATCCTCAAAACGATAAACGAAATTTCATTTTACTATATCCTCTAACAAAATGCTTAACAGCTATTCTCCATTCTTATACATTCTCTTTTCCACTATTTCCCTCGAAAAATCTCACCTCATATTTTACAAGCAAACACCAAAACACAAAGAAACACGAGGAGATTCTTATTAAACCGAGAGGGAATAAACGACTTTGTCGTGAAAAGAGTGAATTGAAATGGTCCAGAAATTAAATCGTAAGACGAGTTTCCAAGAGGAGCAGGTGCGAGTGGAGGGGTTGAAAAATTTCGCCGGGGGTTCTGCGATACAGGGAGGATAATGTAGTGGCTGGTAACCAGAGTTGCCAGGGTGGATTGGTTGAACGGAGTTGCGAGGAGTCGTTGTCGAGATCCCTGTCAGGGCGAGACGTTCGAGCGCGAAGACTTGAAATCGGCACTCGGATCTACCGTTCGTGATTCATCGTTCGAGCTTGCTCGCTCGGAAGAGAGGCTGGCGCACTTCCCAAGCACAGTTTACGACGGCCAATCTCCCGCCTTGAAAATCCACCCGAGCAGCCCCGAACAGTTCCTTCTACCTTTCTTTTTCCTTGGTTCGCCTGCCTTCTACTAACGCTGCCAGCCAAGCCAACAGCGAACAAGGTATTTTACCTTCCAGTTCCTTTCCCCCCTCCTCCTTCTTCCCCCTTCCTAAGGGCAGAGAGTCCCTTCTCAGCGAATTCTTGTTTCGATTTCCATCGTACAAAGTCCTGCTGGACGATACACTACCTTTGCAGCTACTTACGCGCTCAGCCATGCGGCAAAACTATTGTCTCCCCCCTTTTTCCCCCTTTTCAACCCTTGGACAGTATGTATACTAAAATGTATTGCAGAACTGTGTAGTCCGAGCGAAGTGAAATTGTTATAAAATCCACCTTTAACACTTCGTTCGGGATTGTTATATTCTTATTCTCAATCAATAAATATGGATTTGGTTAGAAAAGTATTCGACGATCGAAAGGATCGAGCGAGTTTTATTTGAACTTGGTTTGATATCTTTAAAAAGGGTTTTGAATAAGTTTCCGTGAGAGGATGAGTATTGCAGTCATATTCGAAATATTCGTGTTAGGGGGGAATATCTAATTAGAACGAAATAGCTATTAAAAAACTAATTAAAATCGTATCTATAGGTACGGGAATATCGTTCGAATATGCGAGGGTAATCATATTTTCACGTTTGATATGCAAAAGGAAGGAGTAGTATGCGTGCAGAACGATGAGATCAAAGGATCTGTCGACGAGATTCCTAAAAACTAGAAGCTCGGGTATACGCGTCAGAAAATCTTCTCTGTTTTCATTCTCTTTATTTTTCAAGTGCGGCGAGCACTTATAAAGAAAATTTAGCGGGTAAGCTCGCGAGACTAAGCAAATTTTACGAAAATAAAGGCGAGCTTGACTGTTGGAAGAGGGCGAAGCCTTGAGGGAGGTTTACCCCATCTGGACGCCTGTGAAAACGATGGCTCATTCGCTTCTCCCTTCCGGAGAGATCCTTTTCTTACCAGTCCCAGCATCCCCCGGCTGCTCTCACTCTCCTCTTCCTTCCTACTTTGTCTTCTTCTCGACAGTTACACAGACGGCAAGTGGTTCTCGGCGAACCAGATTACCAAAGGAAGGCTGGCTGGCTCACTGGCTGGTTGGCTGGCGGTCCTGCGGTTCGCTCTCGGTTTTCGAAAATAGAGATTCCCTCCTTCCTTCCTTCCTTCCTCTCCACCCGCGCGCGTCATGCGGTTTTCAGTGCAGTGCGATTGATTGTGCACTCGCACTCCTATCATCTTTCCTGCCGATTGTCCGGCTGAATAATTCCGAGCCGCCATTTCCGCCCGATTTGCTCAGAACCGAGGAATTTGCCAGGCATATTCTCCGATGATTGATGGATTTCGTACGATTGATAGGAGTTATCAAGATTATACAGAAGAGTCTTGAGTCTGATTAACATAGTGATTACCATCTGAATTTTGTCTGCTGTTTGTACGTTCTAGTTTTCGACAATGTATTCCTTATTTTCTTCCTCTGTGATGTACTTGTGATTCAGAGTACAAGGAAAGGAATAATAATAAGAAGGAAAGGCATAAACTCGGGCAAGACTAGAAAGTTACAGAAATCAAGTAGCAATCAAGAGACTGACTCCTTTACAAATAGAAGATAACATTCCTTTCGTGATCCTTTTCGGTGAACCAGTGCATTCTCTTGCTCCTAGCGCTCTATTGTCAACACAATTCTACGAGTTAAGCTCGATCCGGATGCTGCGGAGCCCCGAGCAATTTCCAGTTCTGGGAGCGATAAGATTGCCCAAGAGATAGTCCACGTTTACAAAGCTGTAAGATATGCTTGGTCCAATGGTAATAATAAAAACTGTGCATCTCGTAAGAGAATAAGCACTCGTCGAGTAGATTTTTGCGAAATCTCCACAAGTGCACTTGGAAGGAGAGGGAAGAAGCTAGATTGGGAGCGGTGGTATTATGGTGATAAAGATAGCTTCCTAATCACTTAACCGCAGCTTACACGATAGTTAGTGGATGCCTAATGAATATGTAACCGCCGCCACTCGAAGCAGCCCGTCCCACTTTTCTAACACAGATTACGCTCTGCGGCTACCCCCACCACCTACCTTTCTCTGAACCCCATGAATTTTCATGAAATCTCTCTCGGTCCAATCCCAGAGCTAATCCAAGAGCGACAAATATAAAACTTATAACACTCTCAACTCTGGAACCAACTAATTCGTAATAGACAATTTGAGGGTAACGCCGAACGCGGTGAAACTTGTCCGGCTGAGTTCTCTATTAAATTTGCAGGGAGAATTTGACGGAGTCGTCTTTAATTAGGAAGATTGTTCTCCGAGAGACTTCACTGTCCGCCCACTGCTGATATTAATTCAATTAGAGGGTTTTCGAAATAATCAGTTGTATTAGTCTGTATATTCTACTGTCCTCTAAATAGGGCTTTACTGGGCCTGGAAGGTCTTCGTTCCGACTCTTTCGCTTGTCGTACTGAATTGAAATAATAATTACAGACGGCTTGGCTAGAGATAATTAAAATGAAAGTATAATAACAGACACTTCGCATCTTCCGCAGTAAGTTATTACTAGAACCTGTATTTTACTTCTGGCAACGTATTATTATTTCCAAAAGAGAATACTTGGACATGCAAAAAATAGAAAATACTTCAAACTTAAAATTCGACAAAATTGAATTTACATCTTAAACAATTCTATTTAAAATTAAAACAAAAGTTATTAATCAACGACCATAAAGAATATGAGGAACAAGTACGCAATAATTATTTCAAGTAGTACACAAACCAGTTGTGAAACATGGAGGTGCATGCTTTCGTGCCCGTCGGCGATCTATTAAGGCGATATTGGTTTATTTATTGCCGAGTGGTACTTCATGGGTACACTTAGAGACTTGGGCGCAGGATGCCTCGGCGGTGCAACTTGTACTATATCGTCGGTAGACAAAGCGGCTGCAGAGTGAGATACAATTAAGGAAGTTTTCTTCATAAGAAACTTCCGTTCACCGCAGCCGTGCTCGCCCATCTCTCCCCACCATCACGCTTCATCTTCCCCCCATGATAGAAGGGATGATGTAATACTAGAAAGTGGGGTGAGGGGGCTACTTCAATAAAGAGAGGGGGCAGCACTGGCCGTTCTTTGTACTTCGGAAAAAAGTTCATTTCGAAAAAAACAACAACAGCGAAGTATTAAATTGGGAATTAAAAGTTTCATTTTTCCACCCTTTGCACTCGAAACTTAATCGACTTTCCACTGGGAAACTGATGAAGCAATTAATATTGCTGGAATTATAAGGCGTCGAGTCAAGGAAATGATTTTTTGCTTTACGAAATCATTGCCCGAACGACAGACGCTTGTTGATTGCGATTTAAAATGAGTTTGCACAACGGGAAATCAAATTTCCTTCGAGGAAACCTTTTGAGACGAAGGATTCCGAAAGGTTCAAAGGACTTTGAGGAAATTCATTTCGCTTGATAATTATATGGCTTTGCTACTTTAAAAATGAACATTCTAAAGGCGATCGCCGGGGGCATCCTGAACGTTTATTGACACTCTATTAATTATTATGGCGTAATGCGAACTTTCTGCACGTTGCTCGTCCGGGCGTTAATTAATTTCCCCTCCGAAAAGTTCCAATCAATACAGAGAACAAGAGGGGGGAGAATGCGAGCTCACGTGACGCGGTTTTCAACGTGTTATGGGTTTTTGTTGTATCAAGAAGACCGCCGAACACCAAATACCCTGACTGTCACACCATGTAACAGGTACAATACTCAGGCTTTAGTTCAGCCGGCTCGTGCGCACTAACAAAATCAATGCTCTGTTACGCCACCCATGAATTTACTCGCAAAAAGACTCACCGTTGCCTGAAATTCGCTTCTTGTGATATCGATAAAACTACAAACACTGATTCACGGTTGAATAAACCAATTGTATACTCGCAAATTTTAAGAGTACTCTATTTCAATAAAGTTAGGCATGCAGTTTCATATCTCTCGATTTTTTATATCGTTGTTTTTAATCGCAAAAATTGATAGAATAAATTTCGCGAGAACATCGAAACTAGAGCTTCAAAAACCAAGAACAGCAGAGTGGCGCAGTGGAAGCGTGCTGGGCCCATAACCCAGAGGTCCGTGGATCGAAACCACGCTCTGCTATGGTTTCTATTTTGTTTTTGCACGAAGCAAGCTTGTACTGAATGATGTATGATATGCCGCTGTATTCTGTTACTCACGTATGCTGGAAAGCTCCGAGTGTATACGAACTTTCTACACTGGAGCTTCGAGTACATCACTCTTGATACACACCTGTAACAATAATAGAATTCTCATGAGTTTTTCTTTGTTTGCACATTAGATATTACTAACACAAAGATTGTATTGTATATTCACTATAATATTAATAATTTATTAATGATATCATATCACTTTTATTAAAAGCGAATTTCCAATATTTTTCCTAGCAAATCCTTTAATACACGAGTTTGAATTAGATACTTCGAAGATCGAAAGACAATCCACATACAATTTCCTCCAAGTCCCAAGAGAGAATTGGATAGCATCGAGTGAGGAAATAGTGGATATATTCCTTCCAGATCAAGCCGAATCAAAGGAATTGAACTCTCAAGTGATCGCAGACATAGCGACTAAAAATAGTTTCGAGCCAAGCAGAGTTTTTACGGGACATGCTTTGTACATGATTTCTGGCAAATCATGTTTCCAATAACCGGCCGAAGTCTGGCGTTTCTTTCGTTCGCGTCACAGCACATCCTCGAGTTTCCGGCTGATCTATCGCGTCCCGGATGGACGGCCGAATGCACTCGGCCCGAAATAAATCTCGATCTATGCCAGGCAATGTTCGCTATTTGCGATTCCAATGGAATCCTGCCTCATGTACATGCACGAGCTACGTTCTACTGCTTTCCATCCATAGTTGCCTCGCTTCGTTCCACCCCCGCCACGACTTCCGCTTCATTCACCCTTCCCCACCGCCTCCCCCTTTTTTGTTCTTGAATAGACCTAATATTTTACTTCTGACATATGTAGGTGCGGAGTGCGACGATGCGCCGTAGGGCTTTGACTTATTGGTGAGGAAATTGCCGCTGAGAGAACAATTGAGATCAATCCCGATCTATGCTGTACGATGGATGCTGTTCGGATGAAGCTTTTAAAAGTAAACGATGGAATCGGTGAATGAGAAGAAGTTAGTCGTGACAGTTAGATTTAGAGGGAATTGTTTATAGTCGAATGTAATATTAACACTGTCCTTCGCTTACTCGAAAGGCTAAAGGTTCATCCTTCTTACGGATCATGGGGATCGTGACATATTGGTCTTCACCCTCCTGCCACTTCTATAGACTGGGGGAGACTTCTCCCAGGTTATTCTTAGCAAGCATAACTTTGCTTTATAAGAACTTGATAAAAGTCTGCTAGCAGTGATGATCGAATATGTTAATTAAGAAATAGTTACTTCTTAATAATATTTGTATGTCTAAACCTCGAAGAATCTAATTTACGAGTCATACAAATATTTAATATCGCATTGGAGTATGACTAAAAATTGTTATCCTCGATTTTCAATGGCAGAAATTTCTCAGTGAGAACAGATTGATGATTGCGATGAAGATTGGCCGTGGTTATTTTTCAAAGGTTGAAAGAGCCATCGAAAATGCCAGGAATGTGGAATTCTCGAATTCCAGATTACGTCGAAGGTTTCTTTGCCAGCTTGGCGTAGGTGGTATGGTTTGGCTCTCTTTTCTTCTCGGCGGCGAAAAATCATAAAACTTTCGGTCCAGCTGTGAAGAAAAGTGGCTGGGTGAGAGCGTCGCGCGCTTTCTCGAGGCGGTGCGATTTATTAGCAGCATTTGACCTCCACGCCCGGCGGAGTGCCGCAACTATTTACGTTTGGCCTCATAGACCACGCGCTTTCACCCCGGAATAACGATTATTTTCGCGCCTTAATCGTCCCGATTTAAGCGCGCTTCCACCCTCCGCTCGGATCAACTCCGAGCGCACCCCTTCCTGCTATTGCCGGTTATTGCCGCCAAGATTATACCATTCCATTCCCACCCGGCCAAGTTATTACTCCCATTAAACGTCCCAGCCACCCTCCAGCCGCATTCTCCGCCCTGCAAAAAATGCGGCTGGCCAATATATTAGTCCGCAAACCGCAAGCCGTACTAAAAGTCACTCGAACGATTTCATGATTTTGACTTGTTGCACTTTTAACGCCCTCTGATGTTATATTCCGTTGGTAGAGGAGTTAAAGTTTCTTCGGTTGGCATGAAAGAAGATGGTCGAATTATAAGAAGGAATTTTATTCGATGGAACTGGATTCCACGGTATTTGAGAATCCTATTATTTTTTATTACTAGTCGTATTATTTTCAGATCGATTATACTCTGATTTCGAGGTTGAATTTGCTGGGTTTGAATTTCGAGAACTAGTTTCAGGCAGATACATATATATTTCTCATACACGTGTTACATATTCGTTGTCGTTCTAGTGTGAATCTATGTCGAATGGAATACTTTGAGCAGTGACCGATGAAGCAGGTCCTTTAATTTCTTCGCACTTGTACCAGGGCCGAGCCACTTCTATTCGTATTATTGGTTGGCAACAATGCGAGGGAAGGAGCTTCTGTTCTGTTCTGTTCGGGGACAATTTTAAGGATAGAGGAGATAAGTGTCGGCGGAACAAAGGGGCGATATATTGTTCGCCGGCATTCAAACGGCTAAAATGGAAACAATAAATGCCGAGGGAGGCATGTATCGCCCTTCTATTTTTCGGCAACAATTCTCAATGGCTAGATTGCCTCTGTTCTCCTCCTCCTCCTCCTCTCTTTCTCTCTATCGTTCGGCTAAAATGCGCGCCTAAGAGCAGATCTTCAAAAATTATTGCGTACTCTCCCCCTTTTCAAGCGATTGGTCCGCGCCATTTATCCACCGGCGTATAGGAATATCGAGCGTTTTTCTTCTTCCCTCAAAATATGCGACACACAACCAGCCGGCATTGTTTCCCTTTAGTGGCCGGCCATTGTTGTCGTACGTCCTGTAAAAACGACAGTCTTTTTTTCCCCTGCTCGCCCCCTGCTTTCTCCTTCGGCTGACCGAATAAACCGATTTATAAGGTAAATCCGGCCAACTGCAAATAGAAGAAAAAGGCTCGGCGACATACTGCAAAACGTAATCCCTGTCCGACGGTGATATTCCTCAATTTGATTATTGGAAAAAGCCGCCGCGTGTGCTGCTCGTCTATCATTAGCAATATCGTGTAATTCAGACTACCTAAAGTAAAGTTGATAATTATTTCACAGCTAGGAAGCTTAAACAAAAGTTTACTATTTATATTATTTTCAAAAGCTGTAAGTTATTACTATTTCAATTTTAGATTTCTTCAATTTTCTCATATTTCCTACTGTTTTATTAATGAAAAAAAATTCAAACTATATTTTTATATGTTGAATTGCTTCAAGACGAGCGAGCTAATTAATTGGAGTTTACGGTGCAGTGTTTGTGCACGCAACAACCCTTGAAAGACTCGGCTCGGTCCATGGCGCACGCGGAGAGGAGAGCGGAGACTTCTTGCGGGCGCACAAGTGTACTCGCCGGGATCTCGTAAAGTGAGGCGAACGAGCGGACGAAGGAGCGAAGCACGTCGGCATCGGAGGGGAAACGATTATTTTCTTATGGGCGAAGTGCGCATGTTTAAAGTTCGCCGCACGATCACGACGGACGATCTCGGAGTCGTCGGCTTAAAAAGGAACTGGCGGTGGACTTGCGAGATGTCCTTATCGATTTTGCGTCCGACATGTTTCCCGCTCAAACAGGAATACATTGGAGCATCCATGGGAACGACACGTATAACGATTTTTCTCGATCGTTCGACTTTCATTAACATGTTTATTAATCCTGCTAGGATCTAATAATATTTTGTAAGAGATTTATTTAACACGCTTGTGGTCAATGAACGAGTCGGGCGAACTAGCATCCGATAGTTATATTTTTGTATACAATGCTTCGACTTTGAGAGTCGAAGTGAGAATGACTAAAGTCTAAGAGTGCCTTTCTTCGGTACTCTAGGTCTATAGGCAAAACCTCCCGCCAGCGTGGCCCATCATGAGTTTTTCTACCCTAAGTATCCGGGTTTTTACCTGAAAGGGTCAGGTACGCGGGTCAATTTCTGAGTTGCCCGCCTTGTACTTGTCCCCTATCTCGAATTTCATAAGAATTTATTCCAATATTTCTCATGATTCTGAATAAAACAGTATCATTTGCGCAATGTAACATTTTTATGATTTTCCTAAGAATTGTATTTGATAGAAATCTAGATAAAAGTTGACAAATGATTTTATTCGAATGCGGAAGTTGTAATCGTTTCTTTCAGATTGTCTCCCAAGTTACCGTTTAGCTATAAATCCCAACCGGTTGCTATACACGGCAATGGATTGTTTAAGCGTTTTCTTTCCGAGGAAAGGCATGAATAATGCATACGAGGAACTGCAGAGTTGCTAGACACGTTTCAATCTGTCGTTTGTTGAAAATACAGATGCTACGGAAAGGCCATATAATGCCATCGCGACAACTGCGAGCCACGAAATATCCTGCGGGAATCACGCATACCTTATGGCGCCGTTCAAACTCTCGTGTAAACCTTGGCTTTACACCTTGGAATTCCAATATCATGTTACACTTGAGAAGTTACATCCATAACCCAACCTAGAAACGTACGGGGGCAAATATCAGATAAACATTTTTCAAAACCTACTTATTCATTTCAAGTTCACTGCAATAAAAGTTAAATTAAATAAGAAAGCGAAGCATCAAAGAAACATCCATTTTATAAAACCACAAATTTTCTATTTAACTCACTTCTTATAAACACGTATACTTGGAAAGTTAAATTAAATCAGGGCAAATTCAAGGCGTCTACTAAATAACTATATATATCTATCTTGTTTTCGTATCAGCGGGGTAATAAATTAGCTTTCTAATCGATCTCGATTAGAGCGTCTTAATGGAAGAGAAAAGGGTGATTCACTGTATCTATGGGGAAGTGCAGAGACTGTATAGTGTTCTCCATTTCATGGTCAGTGAGGAGCTCACCGATTGATTCCCGGGAGTTTTATTGCGAAGGAAGCTCAGCCGGCGGGGAAAGCCCGGGACATTATTCTAGGACAAGACATGCCCGAGTGCCGGAGCGCCGGCATTAAACTAATGAAATGTAAATTAAACAGTCTCCCCTTTTGCTACGGTAGCCGCTTCCTGGAGAAATTTGTCTTCCGATAACTATACCCTGGATGCACGTACTTAATTAACGGGGTTTCCTTCCTGCTTGGGCGCGGCTCGCTCCATTTTCTCTAACCACCCCCTTTTTTTCCCCCTCTAACTATTAGTGCGAGAGCTGCACTTCTATAGTTCGCTTCCTCAGTTTGGTATAAGCATGAATCTATTTTGTCCTAGGATTCGAAAGCTTGCCATGGTTTAAACAGGTAATTTCGACTGGAAAAAGTTGGAAACCTGCGAGCTATAATCGGCTAAAGTCACAATTTTAGAATCTTGTTTAATCCTATTAACTCTTCAGCAATAAAATACATGATTTCATATTCCAACGCTCATCACGAAATATCATTTATATCCAGCATTGTATTATATTATTACAGAGAGCAAAGATTTAAGAATTCAATGATTATCGATCTAATGAATAAAAAATAAAAAAACACGATCCTTTCTATTCCACTTCCCAAAGTTTAGAAATCAATGAATCAATCGATTGTCTGCGATCTCCAAATAAAAGGGATGATTTTCATCAGGATTTTCCAAGAGTCTCTGCATTCGGGAGTGCGAAGCTAGCTTAAAGTCGAGAACGACTGGAGTACAGAAGAATCTAATTAGCCAGGATTCTGAAGCGAAAGGAGAAAGAGAGCGCGGCCCTTGAGATAAGGCCATCAGTTAGCAGACTGACGGAAGAAGAGTGGCAATGATCAAAGGGGTGGGGAGCGAAGTCATCGAGTCGGATCGATCGTAGCTGCGAAGGAAAGGCATGAAAACAATCGGGAAGGCTGCTGATAGCAATTAACATCGAAGAGTGACGTGGAGTGCCGATGCCGTTTAAGTCACGTTTCGCGCGCGTACGCTCCAGGAAGAGTTCAATTGATTCGATTTATTCACCTAGCTAGCTGAGAGTTCTCGCGCGCACCCTTCGATCTCACTGACTCTGACTGACCAGCTTTAATTAATTTCCAGTTGAATCTGGCAAATCATGGCTAATCGCTGCCGGGCATTCTCAGGGGAAAAAAAGGGTGATAGCTAGTGAAAGTAGAACTTCCACTTTGTCTTTTCGATCATCCTTTGATATTCTCAATTGTATGGTGTGAATGAGGAATAATAAATTATACGAATTATAAGCTTAAATAATTCATGCTTACTGGTATTTAAATAGAGAAATGGAACGCATTATTTTTTTTTGTAGAAATGTGTGACAAAAAATTCGCAAGTATTTGTCTTGTCTTATGTGTGGGAATCGTCTGTGTGACACGCTGTTTTCTGTAGAACATATCCGCTTCGCCGCAATAAGCACTGACTGTTCGATCGCCCTATGCGATTCCTGCCAGCTCGCTCCCTTAGACGGGATATTTATGGTTTCCAAGTATAACCGTAGAATTAGTCGGCGCATTGTATATACTGCCTTTATACTCTACCGTACTTTATTTTCCAAGTGTATTTATGAAGGAGCGCGGAAAGAATCCCTACTAATATAAATGGCAAGGTTTGTGTGTCTGATTTTAATGCGATTTCTTTTCTCGTATAATATGATTCAGGCAAATTATGGACCGTAAAATATTGCAATATTTATTACTCATACAGAGTCTTTCAAAAATAATTCGACAATTTCAAGAAGAATTTCCGAAAAATGTCAGATTTATCATAAAATTACGTCTTTCCGTTGCTCCACACTGTTTTTGCTTTAACAAAATAAACAATGTTCAGAACAACTAAAACAACCTGAAACAACTAAAATAATATTGAAAATCGAAAAATGGGTGGCTAACTTCATAGAGGCACTCGCACTCGCATTGGTCGAAGCGAAGATAGCGTGGGTGAGAGCAAGCAGTTCGCGAGCTTTCACTCGTTACGGCTCGTAAATAACGTCGACGGCGACGTCGACGATAATGAGGCAATTTCCGGGCGTACTCTCAGGTTCGCTCGCGCGTGAGTTTCAAGTTCGCTGTTGCCAGGACGAACGCGTGTCACGGCGAGTCCAATTTTTCTCTTCCTCTTTCGGATCAACAGGATTCCAGCGAAACCCATGGGACACGTGTGTCTTTTCTTGTTCATGTCTCACGGTTACTTAGACTCTTAAGTTATTGATTTGTACGACATTGTATTATTGACACATATGTCATCCTGATTGATAAACACTGTGTTAACTAATATTCAACTATTTTATTCATTATTTATTTCACATTCCTCGAACAACTAATACAACTTAAACTACCTTAAAACATATAAGACTTTATAATACTTTACGTTTAGTTTATAACAACTGAACCACAAGCCAGTAGAAAAGCTGGATGTTGAACGCAGGCCAGCTAACTTCTCACGAGTAAGACAACACAGGGTAACTTTAATACTTCGTTGTAATAAAATAACTAAAAACCGTGTAAGCTAGCAACACTAGCATTAAGCTACTCCTGTTTCCCTACATATTACGTTCCACTTTAGGAAGATACAATCTTGCACGGACCTCCAGCTGTTAGCTTAGCCGCAAAACGGTATTGTTGAGGAAACTGTCATTACAAGGCGACCGCCCGCTGTTAGCTTTTGCCAATAATGCACGTTGTAATGTCTATGACCCGTTTCTAGCAGCGATCCGAAACGCTCGTCACGGGGTTGCCTTAATAATTTTCTGGCGCAGCTCGTAAATTACGCGAGAATCGTGGATGTGGTCTTCGTTCTTCGTAACCGGAGATCGATGTTCTTAATTAGAGCGCGAACAGACGCGAAGGAAATTTAAGACAACCTGTAACTGCGGGTTCGGGCTACACACTGGAGATATTCTCTGCCCTCTGTAGAATACCGAGTAATCCGAGACGCTTCGCTAATTGCAATACAGCTCTGTTCATGCAATCCGAGTGGCCATTCCTACCAACTCGTACAATGTCGCCCTAAATATTACATCACCGATAACTATCTTGTAAAATGCTATGCATCATTCTGATTGCTTGAATTATCCGTTATGTTTTGAATCATTCGGGTTTGTACTCATGTTTGTAGTCTTGAATTCTAATCAGTGATACAGTCAGCTCTTTGTGAACTTCCAAAAAATAATAATTAAAAATGAAAAAATGTACGTATTGAATTAAATAGTTCTTTTCCGAAATCGGTGAAAAATATATATGACTATTATATTAAAATAACGCAAAAGAATATTCGAAGAATTATTCCAGGGATCCCTGAACTGATGCTCTCTCGGCGATGGTTTTATTAGTTTCGTCTCGCAGTTCCCATAAAACTCATGCGCACCGAGCGTAAAATAAATTAGGTGCAAAACCAGTACGATGATTCCGTCGGCAGTGAGAGAATCCACCCGGGGGCCAAGCCTGTTCGAGCGAACTCGACAGAGAGAGAGAGAGAGAGAGAGACAAAGAGAGAGATCGTCCTCGACCGAGAAATATAAGAAACTGGGCTTCGGAACTGCAATTGATCGGTGTATCGTCCAACACAGTGCAGCTGCACAGACTGGAGCACCAGCATGCCCTGCAATACAGCTGCAAGTCCAGTTGCGAAGATGTTTTCCGATGCTTTCACAGTAAACAACCACGAAATACTCGAAACACAATCAAACGTACTCTGATTCTTAAAATTTAATCATCTCGTACCAACGAATCCGAACCTCAAAAACTTCTTATAAAAACGACACAAAAAACAAACAATTCTATAATAGAGAATCCTTCGATATGAAAAGACATAAGGAAAAGGGTGGTTCCGGTGGCGAGGATCACTGATGGGAACAGGGTTGAAACAGCTGCGGTTGGTGCAAGCAGAGTACCACTACTAGTAGCAGTATCAGTAGCATCAAGTTACAGGGGAAGGACGAATGGCGCGAAGCGAAGGCGAAGTCTGGGCAGGGGGATGCGAAGAGAGCATCTAAATCTAAAATACTGAGGGCTGTCGGGCGAGGGTTGGAGAGGGGTGAGTGAGTCAGAGAGGGAAGATGGTAGTAGAGGCACAAGATAGAAAGAGAGAGAATGAGAGAGAGCTCGAGTCGGTGATAGTGGCGTGGCAGTGGCGTGTGCCGAGGGGGATGCCGATGCGGCCTGGCGGCGCACGGGGGCGGCGAGGGATGCCAGAGGGGTGAAAATAAAGGGAATGAGGAGATGGAGGAGAGTCGGAACGACCCGGGGGTTGCCGTGGCGTTATCGACCGGACTGGTGGTCGGTACGAAACCAGGCGTCGGCGCCGTGGATGCCCCGGCTTCCTCGAGTGCCGGACCATCCTCCAACCCTGTCACCTCTGCCACCTTCGCCACCTCCACCGCTTTCCCACCACCAACCCCGATCTCCAGCAGCAGCAGCAGCAGCAGCAGCAGCAGCAGCGGCGGCGGCGGCGGCGGCGGCAATACACCTACGACACTATCTAGCAACACCAGCAGTTCGCCGAGCGTCAGTAGAGCCCGGGACAGACGACCGATCGCGCACAACGTGCCCGTCTCTTCGTCCCAGTTCCCACATAGCGTAACTACGCGCCGACGGACTACCCTTTTTGCAAAGCATCGAACTACCTGTCTCTTCCTCTGCAAAGGTCAAGACTGTTTTTTTTTTATTATCAGTCGTTGATTAGAAATATCGACTGGAAATAAACGATTTAGAGAAGGAGAAGGAAGACTTTGATTTTTGACTAACCGCGCGTGATAGCGGGACATACGGTTGCTCTACGAAACAAAGGATAGGATTTCATTGTCGCGTGGAATCATCGAAGAGGTTCGATGATGGGGAGGCGAACTGATCGCAGCCTTGGTGGGAAGACACCTCGTGGCTAGTGGTGGGTGCTCTAGGGTGCAGGTGCAGGTGCAGTGGCAGTGGTGGACGAGTTTGAGAGAAGTGGACTGCGGGCCACGAGTGCTAGAGCCATGCTTAGGTATTAGATGGAATTGACAGTGAACGGTTGACAGAATATATTGGTATATTAGTGTCGGATGTTGTTAATGAGCTTGGTTGGACTGCTAGTGCGAACGACGTGTCGGGCTTTCGTCCAGTTGTACACTGGGGAATTCTGACTCGATGAAGCCCGAGCGCCCTTCTACCTTTGCTCGTCAATGACACCTGTCAAGCTCCAAGGACCCCGGGGGATTCTGGTATGCCAGTTCTCACTTCGGATGTAATATAAATCCTATAAAGAATTTCGTTTCTCTTTTATTTCGTCATTCTGCTTCTCCTTAATCGTTCTGTTCTGTAGTTTGACTGTAGTGTTACTTTTCGAGCGCTACCAATTGCCACTCGTCTTGTGCTTGCAGTTTAGCTAGCTCGAGCGTTAACTGCTTTGTTGCGGTCTCTTGACACCGAGACAGAGTGCTTGCAAATGTCCAAACCTTGTCAAAGCTTTACGCACCGCCGAATTTAATTACTTGCCAAGTTTCAAAGCACAGCAAATCTTGGCCTTTTCGCTGCCTGTCGGGTTAACTGTTCTCTGCCACCGTCGCTCCCACTGAACTCTCGTTGTCCCTTTACCAACAGCTTATCGCGATCTCATCGCGATAGCGCAACGAATTTCCTGACGCGGCTCGCTTTTCATTCCGATGGAAATCTTGCAAACCAACCTCTTGTCACGGCCACACATGCACGCTCTGATATCTTTTGATAAGGAAAAAATAGATCGACAGCAATGTACATCTGTATGCGCGAATGGCAATAACGCGTTTTATCGAAACGATGATTTTTTCCCCGGAATTTTCACCCCTCGCATTTTTCTCACGGTAACGCGCAGCAAATGCTATGCACCATTGATTGTGATATCATTGAGAATTGTTGGAGCAACGTTCTACTATATAAAATTACATTCGACTCCCGTGTTTTCTTTATTTTTCCACTTTACTTTGTCGATGATTACGCGGTATGGAGTTTACAAAGCATCATAAATATTCTACTACACCGAGATGGGAGTGAAAATTAGTTTGTTGGTAGAGGAAGCGGCAAGTGGTCTTTGCCAGTGTCGATTTCAGCTTTTTTCTGCTCGACTTAGCGGATCCGGAAGAAATTGGCCGTACAGTTTGATCGAGTGGTGTCAGTGCGGGGTTGCTAATACTGTCGGAGTGGCAAGGGAGAAAATGGCATTCCTTTCTTAATAATGGGGAATGAGATGGCGCGCGCGGGTTGAGGGGTTGCTTGATGAAGTTTGAGTCTCTCAAGACAACGATATTGCGGTTGGAAAGTTCATAGGTCCGAGAGGCTGCGTCGAGAGCTGGCTGGGTATGTCTCGATAATTCCCCCAGGATCGATCGGCGTTCGCTCGGGAACTTTGAGCGGACAGCAGCTTGCCTCGGCGAATTATTAATCGTCCTGCTCGTCCCCAGCAATTAGCGCGAGGTCGGAATTTAATTTCGCCACCAACCATTCTCCATCTCGCTCCATTTCTCTTCCTATCCTGCTTCCTCTTCTAACCCTTTCTCCTGTTCTACCCACTTACGATTATGGTGGTTAGCTATCGATAGCTCGACCCATTGGGAACCAACTCGTTAAGTGCGATTCTTGTTGAGTTGCTGCGGACTGGACCGAATCGAACACGTAATCCGACGACACTCTGATCCCCTTTTGAAGTTGCAAAGCCCGCGCGACATCCGCCAACTTCCCAGCGCACCCTGACAACCTTGATGGACGACGAATCGACAAGTACTTAGTCTCCCGCGGATCGCCTTTATACTCTGATCTAGTTGTCTCGACGAGTTTAACTGTTGGGGTGCGCTTAACTAAGAATGGTCTACTTATTTCTTGTACTATTACCACTATTTCTAAAATAGAAGCTTTCGAAAATCGAAATATATAAAATCTTGAACAATGGTACGAATGGAATACATTATTCATTTTGATCCACTTCATTTGTAAAGGACTATCTTTGTTCTTAGAATGTCGCCGAAGTTTACAACTGTCAGGTAGTATAATATCAAGTAATTCCTTCTTTGCGGGAAAAGATCTCTTCTTTAATGTCTCTTCTTGTGTCTAGAAATCTTTATAGATGTTCGGAAAGTTCCCTGGCATTAGGTGCTTCGGGTCACATCACTCTGTAGAGTGGGAGCTCTCGTTAAGTCGATACTCATCCCGAAGGGACACGAAATTTCAATGAAAATGAGAAGCCTAAGTTCTCTTTATGCTTGTTGGAAGTTGATTGATTGCTCCCGCCGCCTCTATTGATAGCCGAGTTCTCTTGTTCTCCTGCTTTCATATTGTCTGCCAGGCCGAACCCGACGCACTAGGTGTGCTCGGTTCTCGCTATGAAAAATACTAGTAGCTCTGCAGGTCGACCAAATTTCTCTTGATTGATAGAAAATCTGCACTGCAAGCTCTTAACGTTAGCTTTTATGCTGTATTATTAATTTTCTCGAGAAGCTTTAATTACAAAAACAAGAAACATTGAATTTTCAACTTCAATGCTATTAAAAAAACAAAGCTAATCGCATTCTTACGATTCTTTATAGCAAAAATAAGTCCTATCATTTTTTATGCATACAATTGTTTTATCGTAAGAGAGAACCGCAAGAGTTTGTGGTGGTTCTAAAATACTGTTAGTTCTTGTTGCGCGCTCAAATAATGGGAGGACAGATTGGTCGGGATGCGTCAACGTCTAGTGGAAAGGTTAAAGTGGACAACAGACGAGGATGCTGGCTTTCCCCAGTAAATCCTGCGGTGCTTTTCGCATCGTTATCCCCGGCGCGAGGCAGGAGGTAAATCTTGCGGCAATTGGAATCTTAGGTCGACGTACAGTGCGGCTAGCTGAGCTGCAGCTACAACTGGTAGATTGCACCGGCGCAAATCCGATTTCGGCTTAGGCAAGTAATTAGGAAGTGGCGCCCGCGCTTGAAATGATGAACCCCTGGCAAGAGTTTCTCGCAGCCTTCTCTGCAAGCTGATGAATGTGCGGATGATCTGAGCAATTGAACCCGTATAAAGGGAAGAAAGTGGAAGCCGACGAAAAAGTAGTGAATACCCAGTAAAGAAGAGGCCATTGTGTCCAGTGTGTTCTTTAAACTCGCCATTAGCCAGTTGCAATAGGAATCAGTCACAATATTGATCGCTCGGAGTACGAAAGTGTGTCGGGAAATATTTTTACTCACTGTGGCCACTGAAATTGATGGATTCGTAGCTTCTAGGAAATAGTTTGGTAGTTCATCACTTTCTAATTATGCGGAGAATGTATCTGCTGTTAGAATATTAGAATTGGAGTACTTTAATTTTTTAATATCAATTAATTCAGATGTAATACCTGTTTTAATATACTTTTATTATTGCTGTCTAATTGTGTTTGTGATTAGCGTTTTATCACTTAATTTTTACACCAAGCACAAGTTGTTCTAGGTGAATGAAATATGTGGTAGGTTTAATCTACGTGGAATGTCGGGTAGCTCGAATCGCCAGCACGATGCCAGCTACTAATGAGCGAGGCGGTTCAATACGGACGCGATATATTTTCCAGATCAGCTGTAACGTTAATTGGATGCGGATTTCTGTCGGACAGTTGGCGTGAAAACATGTTACTGTGATTGGTTTACGTGTAGAAACAGAGTTCTTCGGCAATTTGCTACTGATAAGGCTTCGCCAAACGAGGATTTTATTCGACGGAGTCTCATTTACAAGGAACGACCATTTAAAGGGCATACAAGTAAATGGCAAATTCAGTAGTTTTAACCCTAAATTAGATAACGACAAATAATTGTTACAGATTTTTGAAAAAAGGACTTCAAAAACGAATGTATAAAATAATCATTTAAATGACAGTAGTACTAATAAAGGGTTAATCACGTGTCAAATATCATTCAACTTATTCAGGGTTTTCGTTGTAATTGCAAATGTATTACTGCTCGGCACCATTCATTATTGTAATTACTGTATAAGCTGAGTAATTTATTCCAATACGACAGCAGTCAGTGATATAACGAAGGGATTCGCTTTAATTAAACTTACGTTCATTACGAGATCAGCAGGGATAATTAACGTTCATTTCAAAAGCCAACACGACGTGCACGTTTCCCGTTGTATTTATAAAATTTGGTAAATGTATACTTTTCAAATTAAAAATCAATCTGTCCAAATCCAAACATAAAATTGGAAGCATCGTCTCCAATATTTCTCAGCAGGCAATGTCAGGTAACAAAAATAAATAAAAATAAAACAAAGAATTGCATAAATGGCTTATATAAAAAATAAATAGAAAAATAAAAGCTTAAGGGTGTTTAAAAATTTACTAAAAATTCAGTCAATTGTCAAGCTAACGAAAATCTGAGACAATTACATGTGTACGTGTAAGCAAGAGATGCGAAAGTTATTCGGGCCTGATCAGGATACTATGAACGTGGGGAAGCGTCATTAGCATGGGCATTGTTATTATTTCACTACGCTACCACTCCGTGGACCGAATTGTCCTCACCAGCTTAATCTCATCGAGCTTGCGTCGCTAGGACACGTCGAGGCAGCTTATAATGCAACTAGCTAAATTATCCGACAACGTTTGCCTTACTCCGCGCACCAGTTTCCAGTTCGCTTCACACTGAATTAATGAACTCTAAATACTTATAACCGCAGTTTTATTAGAATTCTGCGACTTTGTTTCCATAGAATAGATTTTAATCTATTGACAATCAGGATATTTCTCTCTTTCTTCTTTCTCATCATTCTTGCATAGAATTATTTTACTTGAACTTATAATATTGAAAGTTCAGTTTTAGACTGGGCCGAAAGTTCGTTTTAAAATGTATTGCCGAAGCTTTCGTTAAAAGAAATATCGAATAAAGCAGAGCGTAATTGAGATCTCAAGAGAGCACTCGTTAATTACTGCACGCACAGCTCTGAGTGGCTCTCAAATGTTTTTCTGTACAAGTATCATATAAAACGAAATATTCTGTATTGAAATGGAACTTTAAGCAAGTGCATTATCCATTAATACGAGACTCTTGAAAAGTAACTGGTAGCGTCTCCGACCGAAATCGTAATTCTACCAAGTATCAGACTTTATACAGGAAGAAAACCAAGATGATGATCGTGTAGAGAGAAAAGCCTGGAATCTACCCCCTTTGGTGCCTTTAGATTCTTACATAGCCAAGATACTTTCACGTTGGCCGGCTTGGCTTTTTTCTTACTTTCTCCGTTTATCACCCCCCAGTACGCGCAATCCTTTAACGACCCCGGGCCGAGCTTTGTTCTCTCGGCTCGAGTTACTGGGAAAAGCACTCGACTAATACGACGCTTATCTCTGTTCCAGCAGCGCGCGAGTAAGCCGACAGTGTGGAAAAAGGGCTGCCACGCGTTTCGAGTGTGTGTATGTGTGCACGGAAAGATGGCTGACCTGGAATGGAGAATGGTGAGAGAGCGCGCTCGATAAATCAGCTAACCGAGTGATCGACGAACGAGAGAGGGCCGAAAGTATTTCGGGACGAGAAAGGGACCGGTAAACTGGAAGAAGAGCTCGCGAGAAGAGTGGGGGGAGGACCAGCGTCATCGATGATTCCATCAGGAGCGCTGAGTGCCGGCCAGCGCAGCTCGTCGAGCATCGACACCTCGATAATCAGATCGACTTACCACGAGAAGAGCTACAAACCCTTGGAATCTAGGGCGACGCACACCCTTGAGAATGGAAGTGAGAAGCTATGAGTGTGCGTTCGGAAGCTTAGGGACTTGCGCTTTTGAGAGATCGTACGAGATCGGAAGATTGTTAGATCGAAGGTCGGACGGTGAGGGGAAGGAGGTCTCGCAGGAAGTAGATGTAGAAGAGGCCCCGAGCGAGGAGGGGAGATCCGGCGGAGGAGAAGGTCGTCGTTTGGCAGGAGGGCTCGACAGATGCTGGGCCCAGAGGGGCCAGTCCGCGGCGGCGTGACGCGATGCGGACGTCCTCCTCCTCGACGCCCAAGAAGAGGAAGAGGAAAGACCTCTCGCCTCTCGACCCAATCCTTCCCCAATTGGACCAAGACGTCCTTGCTCCAGAGTCACAAGCCACTACTCCCTGTCGTGGTACCTGCTTCGAGCACATTGCACCCTCCTCCCCTGCTTCCAGGAACACCCGATATTCCACTGGAATCGGTCAGTTCAACAAATTTCAGTCGTTCGATCGGATCGAACCCCTGGCGAGTCCGGGGCCCAATGATCTCGAGGAATTCAAGATCGACGTTAGGCGTCGCTTTACGCCTCGAATTATCTCCGATAAGTATGCTGTCCAGGACGAAAGCGAGTCGAACGCTAAGCGTCCGGGCGTCCAAGATGCAGGCGTCGAATGGCACGGCAAGAGCGTGGCATGCGCCGAGGAGAAAGTCCAACACCGAGGACGTCGCGCTTTGGTGTGGTCCTTCGTACTTTTCGGACTACTCTGCGGACACTGGTGCACTTGCGACGCCGAGGCACTCGCCGGAAGTCAGAAGTACTGCACCAGGACCGTCACCACGCGGTATGGGACGCTGCGCGGCGTCGAGGCGCGCTCCTCGACGTCGGTCGAGACGTATTATGGGGTGCCGTACGCCGCGCCACCCCTCGGCACCCTCCGATATATGCCACCGATCGTGCCGCCGTACTGGCGCGGTATTAAATTGGCGGATACCATGCCACCCGCGTGCCCTCAAAGCCCACCGGAACCGGACGCGAGCCTGCCCAAATCCAGGCGCGCCTATCTCCAGAGGCTAGCGCCGCTCCTTGCTAATCAGAGCGAAGACTGCTTATACTTGAATCTCTACGTGCCGAAACCCCCTCACGGTAAGTTATTATGAAATAAAGGATATTTATTGGTTAAGGTAGTTGTGTGATACCAATATTTTAGGATTGCCTGAATTTTTTATGGTGTATAAGAGATTATTAATTAGATATTCATGAAGATTGAATTTGAGTAAAAGGGATATTAAGATTTGGAGAACGAACTACAGGTGGAATAAAATGTAGAGATATTCGTACTTATTGTTAGAAGCTACACTAAAATAAAAATAGAGAATTTAGTCAATTAATTAAGTAGATTAGAGTTATTTGCTATCACATCAAAAAATCGCAAGTGTAAGTTTAACTTCGTCGTACCGACGCTGCCCGAAATAAGCTGACGTTCCCTCTTGAAATGGTGTTATGCACGTGGTTAATGACTGCGGATTGCCCATACAAGCCGATTAGCTTGCACAGCTAATGCGAGTATCGATTGAGCCCTTGTGATCCGACCTATCTAGAATCTGGAGTTTGGATGTTTCGTGCCTCAGTATATATTCATGCCTGTCAAATGTAGAGCGACAGATTCCTGTCTCTTACGATTGGAAAAATGTCCTTCTGTGCATATTTCCTTGGTACTTAATCTAATTATAAGAAATGATTGACTGATTTGAATTTGACTTGGTTTTTGATTTTTTTGGCGATTTAATGGTGAAAATGTGATATCTGAAAGCCAATCTCTGAAAGTTCAATTTCATCCTGTTTTGTACATCATATAATATTGCCAATTTTTTGGTATGCAATGTATTATAATCACGAGAGTCAATTAAAGGCGATGATCGTATAACAATGCGTTGGCAATAAATCGTTCGGGCAATAGAGAATAATTGCTATTTCGATTGAGTCCGTTTAAATTACGATAATGAGTTGCGGAAACGGCACGATTTGAATTATTGCAAAGCTGCTGGCATGAAGTATTCACGTGCCTATTAATCATAGGATGTCTATTTCCTTTAATAGTATTATTGAAATAGATAATTCCAAAGCAGTGTATAAAACGAGTAACTTAAAATCATCATCTCGTTGCATTTCGACTATCACTATTAAATGAAACGCCTGTCTCCGATTATTACCAATATATCCATGCCAGAGAAATAATAATGATACAATAATACAACGAATGACTCTGTCGTACAAAGTTCACCAGATTGAGTATGAGTGAATGGTAGAAATTGGGATAGTTGGCAATGGAAGATTGAATGTGAATCGACGGGTGAGAATGGCATGGACGAAACTTGGAGTTAACGATGCACCCAAACTCTCGGGCAGCTGTGTTAGTCTCGGTGAAGAAAAAGCTCTCCTAACCGGCATGAATCAAGCCTAAGGGCGTTCGCTTCAATTCCATTATCCTTCAAGTTGGGAGGCGGAGGAGTCCACTAAGTAATGAAAGGAAGGTAAAGTCCATCAGTGTGCCAAGCACTCACGGCCACTGGCACTGCCAGTGGTGCTGCGACCCTTGCACTTCCGAGAGTCGCACGGTTTAAGTAACGGAGAAACTGCGAATGACCAAAACGTCGACTTCTGCGATGAGACGAAGTCTCTGCCCTCGAGTCCGACTCATTTATAGATTAAAGCTTGCCGTGTACCAACGAATAAGTGTATTTACACCTCATTTCACTCGGCAGATCTCTACCATTCTCACTGTTCTCGTCCAGAAGCATCGAAGACAATAGACAATTGTTCCTAAAGTCCTCACTGTTTCTTGCAACTACAGCAATCACTTAGGTGTGCTTACATTAGCCGTGTGAGTTGATCTACTCATTTGAATTCAAGTGACGAGCAGGTGAATTGAAGATATAAGTACAATGATTCATGTCAGCTGTTTGTATAGTTCTCAACTAAAGTAAGTTTCGAATAGCTGTTGTAGCTAAGGTAAACTTTGAATCAAGTATGTCTTTTATGTTTCTTGTGAATGATCAGAATTCTGTCGTTTAAAAATCGTAATCAGGGAAAATTCATTTAAAGCTACATTGTACTCGAATTCGTAATATGGCGCCATTTACTTTCTAATGGTATTTAGTTGTCTAAAATTTCCCGAAAGATACCAGGAAACTTATACGATTCCATTGAAAAGTTCACCGATTGTTCTTGTAAGCTTGAAATTCAAGATATCGTGCCGGATTTTCCTTACAATTCTATTACAATTGGATCAGCGCGTCTAACTTCCCAAGTGCTCGAAATTCGATAAGTTTGTTCATTGAGAACGCAGAGAAGTATACGCGCAAGAAGTTGCTGCCGACTTTGCCGAAGGGGTGGAAAAGACGATTATGAAAAATGCGAGACTCATTATAAGCTCTCGACGAGCTTGTAGCTCATTAAGTAAAGCGTTGAGCGTGAAAAGCATCAATTTCCTTCCAACTTCAAATACTTCATTGCCAGCACCCTTCGTAACCTTTTTTCCTTCCTTGCTCTACAAGTACTTCTTACAAAATCCTCCTTTCTTTTTTACTACATCACATTCATTAAAAAACAAACTCAACCCTAGATTAAAAGAATCTTCAATCAAACACCAATCAAATCATAAACCATCAAAAATCCCAAACCATCTCCAATTCAAATCATTAGTACAACACAAACACCCACTCTCACACAGACTCCCGAAGATCGTCTCTACACAGACACACATCGAAGAGGAAGCCAGTTACGGTCCATTATGACCTAACGGAGAAAGGTGTCCGATTTAGCCTAGTCGGTTGCACTTTATGCACTGTCGTTCCCAGTGGCATTCGGCTAACTCCATATTCGAGAAAGGATCGTTCAGGAAGTCTAGACAGGGAGTAGCACTACGCCGGGGACGCGAGATAGCCCGAAGAAGTGGGAGCGAGAGTTTGAGGGGGTTGAGCTTCGCAGAAGGAGGAGGAAGAGGAGGACGGGGTCGAAAAGGTGGGGGAGGGGGTTGGAATCAGCTGATAGTGGGAAAGTGTGTCGAGTAACGAGGTAGATAGCGAGGGCGGATAGATGGATATTCTTCTATGTATGTACGTATTTTTCGGGCGTGGGAGATTCTGCGGCAGCGATTTCGTCGGCCTAGTCTTAGCTCGCCCACCCTATCACCAATCCCTTCCTCTCTCTTTCTCTCTCTCTCTGTCTCTCTTTCTGCTTGCTGTGTGCCAGTGGGAAAATTGGAGGGTTGGGTGTGCGCACCAGAGGGAGTCCAGCGGGAGGGTGGAATGGTTGGCTGGTCTGCGTTCCAGTTTTTCCAGGCTCGTTCGCCTGGATTTGGGGGAGACGACGACGTCGACGTCGACGACGACGACGACGACGGCGGCGGCGGCAGCGGTGGTGGGTGAAAGAGAGGAGGAAGCAGGAACTGCGCGGCGCGCTGCTGGCTGGGAATCGGGCCTCGGCGTGGCCGAATGAATGAGAGAAAACGAGAGGCGGGGTGGAGAGAAGGGAGAAAGCCGAGGGGGGAAAGCTCTCTCTCCTCTTTCCTCGGTGAAAGGAGAAAGGAGAGGAGAGTGCTGCTTGCTCGCGACAAAGCAGCGCATCGATCGGGCATTCGGGCTTGTCCCTGTCCTCGTCAGCAGCCCTCGCTACCCCGGTGAGACGCTTTTCTGACTGCGAGCCAAGCGCACCTCACCCTCGCTATCCCTTCCAGAGAGAGAGAGAGGGAGAAAGAGGGAGAGAGTGAGCGAGAGAGAGAGAGAGCCACGTGCCCGGACACATAACACACTGATGAGAGAGCCACTATGGAAAAATCTGAAATCCTCTTCGGTTACCGATAAACTCCGCATAAGGCAGACCTATCGATCTATAAGTCACAAAAGTCTACTCTCTGTATATGTATATGCATGGAATTCTTTTAATTTGTTTAGAATTTTTTTTATGGTAGGATAAATGCGGATATCAGTGCTCTGGTAATTAATATTCATCTAAAATGAATTGTATTAATTGGTATTAGTATATTACGATTTTGTTATAACAAGCGCTATTGATATTTGGATCGACCTCATGGAATTATTATAATGCAACAGTATTAGAGTTTTCGATATTTGAAAAAGTGAGAGGAGTAGGTTTTTTTTAGAATGCAAACACTACACCAAAGTGGTTCACGAGAGTCGAGATCTGAAGTCAGTGTGCCTTCAAAAGCAGGGTTTCGCCATTGAGAGTAATACGAAATGGTGGTTTCAGGGAAAAAGGAACGCGGTGCGAAAGGTCGTGCGAGCTCGAGTATATTATCAGAAAATTCATCGTGCCACGCCGACGATAACAGTTATCCGGAAAATTCCAGTGGCGTTGGAGTGCCTTGACTCCTCGAAAATTTCCCTCCGCGCGAAACGCACGCGTGCGCGTGCCTGAAAAGATAATTAAGTTTGCGGCGGGCGGTTAACCGGAAAATTCCACATATCGCGTCGGCTGGTGCATTTTTGTGGCCGGTTAGCTTTTCCGACCAATTTAGCGGGGCGACCATAGCACTGCCACCTTTATTTGGAATTCGAAATTAGTCGTGAAATTATTACCGTCCGATATGGGCTTTTTACAGGACTAGTTAACGATCTGGTAACATCGGCTTTTCTTCTCTGCACGGGCAAAATATCGCATCCAGTTTCCTAGATCCATCGTCGTGTTAGAACGGTATTTTCGTGAGAATAACTAGAGAGAGAGAGAGAGATAGGATGGCAAGGAAAAGCGATTGTTTTTGTCAATTTACTTCTTTGGCTTTAGACGCTGTCCTGATCTATCATAGTTCTTCCATAGAGAATACGTAATATGCCGCAAGCGTGAGAAGGATGCTATGATATTTCGCCTTGTTAGTTCAGCGTAGTGAAGCAGATGCTTCGTGAATATGTGAAGAGCCATTGCCTCATTCGGTCATAGAGAACCTGGCGCAGTGCGCTGTGACGCGCTGATACGCTCTCCCGTCACGCGTCCCGAAATTTTGATCCATTAACGTCGCGGGCTAATGCACAATTAGAGCCACATGGCTGCTGCCGAGATTAATCCTTTGAGAATTTCGTAGCGCTAGTCGGTCACCTAGATCGAGTATCTTTTTACTGCCTTTGTGATTTTTTTTAATGTCTTATTGCGAATAATTTCGTTTGAAGTTTTGCTTGATTCAAATGATAAGTGCATTAATTATTTGTTTGTAATAAATGTATCGTTGGAAAGTTGGAGAAATTCTAATTAGAGATCGCAGTGTCTGATTTCTTTCATCTTAAGTTCTTATTTAAAGTTCTGTTCGAATACCACAAAATCTCGAAGACAGCAATTGCGAATGAAGTCTCCCGTAAACTTCAAAGACGCAGTGGGACACACCGCGGCACTTAAAGCCTGCCGCTGAAACCTGCTAGTCTGGTAATGAAGTAGCAATTTAAATCCAGTTGTTAACACCGTCGCAGAAACTTCAGTGATAGGTCCTTAACTTGGCTCTCGGGTCAACTGTAAGTAGAGATTTGTTGAAGCTCCAGCAATTTGTGAAACTTCGCGAACCGACTATGAGTTTACATCTACTTCACGGCTTCGGTGAATCAGGTTAAGTTTATTTTCTTCGTTACTGAATGTTTATTGGCTTTGAAGCCGCAGATGATCAACGTGTTTGTCACAGTAAAATAGAATTTCCAAAAACTTTTCTAAAATTCCTCTTTTATTTACTAAGCCACTGTATGAACTTCAATAACAACATTTTGTCGCTTCTCCAATTTCCCAAGCTTCTGCTTCGTTATATCACAATTTTTATATCAACCGGATATTGTAGGAGAGAGAAAAAAAAGTTGATAGAGGCGTTGCCAGTGATTTCTACGAAAGCCGAATCGCAAATCCCATGGAGATTTGCATGCTGTCGTGTTGGAGAGACAATATATTTTGGATCGGGTTGCTACGATATCGAGCATTAGCCAATTGCGGCAGTGGAGAGGCCGACAAAGAGGAAATCGGTGGTAAAAGTGCATTTTATCGGGCGGCAGGAGGGTTCGAAATAGTCAGTTGTTCGCGCGAAATGAAATTGGCCAGGATCCAGTGCATGGTCCTCATGGGAGAAGCAAAACCGATCGACAGCTTCAACTGCACCGGCGAGCGACTACACATTCGGCGGGGATGCCCGGACGCGCGCGGCGACACTCACCAAAACTACTTGTCAGACTGACGCGCCAACGAGAAAACTAATACAACCAGCCAAAACTTTCGAATCTAACAAATGCGATTTTCGTGAAACGTTCCAGTCGGAAAATACGAGTTTTCCAAGCGACTCGACGCCCTTCCTAACGGACCCGTAACTACTACGGCATATTTGTTCATTTAGCTCCTTGGTAACCTTTGGAATTATGTATTTTCGCATCACGCTCGCATGGATCCTCGAAACGCGCAGTAATGACTCGGATACAGCAGATGTGAAAAGCCTGTTTGTCTAGTTTGTAAACGTGTGTGCTAAACAGTCAGTGGTACGCTGGGCGTTTTACATCGCTTTCGTACTCACGGCGTTTGTATTTAGGCCGGCTTTTTGCCAGCCTCCCCTTTTTAAGCCCTTCGTCAACCAAGAGCGAAATGTGCTCACTGGCCGTGGCAAATAAATTACGGGTACACGCACGATTTCATTTACACACTCGGTGGTGGTTTCGGGGAGCGCGACGATGTCGAAATATGTTGCAGAATGAAAGCGGCATCACGCTGGAATAAAATTACGCGACATTAATGTACCATAAAATATAAAAACACCGTATTACTATGTGTTGGAACGCAGGAACATTTTCCACTCGGGAAATGCTATTCGATTTATTCTCACGACTTGTCCCTGTTATGATTTCCTGATAATTCACGGTGATTTTCACTTCGTCAATTTTCATGAACTCGTAGCAGATAATATTCTGGCATGTCAAAGGTATTCTAGTTTGATGAGAGACGTAACGAATGAACTTTGAAGGATATTGTGCGTGGTAGTAGTTAACGACTTAAGCTTCGGCAAAGTTTCAAGGATTCTCTTTGTTTCTCTAGCGAACTGTCGAGAAATCTATTCTGTTTACGGTAGCCCCGTCCCGCCTTGTTACAAAGATGCATCGTCGGAGCTTGCTGTGAAATCGAGCTGTTTTGCAATGCAGCATCGAAGATCCGAAACTTTCCCCGGATCTCACTGAGTAGTCTCGCAATCGTCACTAAGTGCACAGTGATATAACTGAATGGATTGATTCAAGATTCTTGAACTACCTTAGTTAGTTGAATGTCGATATTTATTCAACCACAGATAAACAATCACAACGATAATTTATCCGACATTCATTATCATCGAATTTCAAGTAAATCGTATAAATTTGCATCTAAAACTAGCGTGGGAAATACGTAATAAAATAGCTCTCTCTCCCTCTCTTAATTACATCGTCGCGAATTAACATTCCAACTTTACTTCATTAATACACTGGCAACAAAGGAGGAAGAAATTATAATCGCGGCATTATGCGATTCCTCGGTGCACAATTCGTCCGGGCTGCACTCGGCGGCGGCGGCACCGGCGGTGGTGGTGCTCGGCGCTGAATGGAATAATAAATTTGCTGCACAACTCTTCGGGCTGACATTAGGGTGACACGAATCCGCGCTGAGAAAGCTTCGAATGAAATCTCGGCGAGCGTAAAGCCTCCGAGGTATTCGAGCGTGTGCACTGAAATTGCATAGTGTGGAAAGAAAAGGGGCCTCTCTTTTCCCTAGCAAAAAATCTATACTCCAGGCCCGTGCACATTGTGAAGGAAAGAATCGACCTTATTCAGCGTTACTTAACTCGAAGATAACGACAGTGCCGCCCGGTGCAGGCGCACGCTCCCTCGCACTCCGCAAAGAAGCTTCGCTTCCTTCCAAAGAATATATATATACATATGTATATATATATATGTATATATATATTCCTTGCTCGCCGTCGTGCCAGCTTCTCCAGCTGTGATAATGACCCGAGTATTTTTAGGAGTAAGGAAGAATCGTTACATCTATCATACTACCTACTCGCTAACTTATACACCCCTCCAAACTTTACCACCTAACCTGTAACCAGTAGGAATATCTGAATTCCCTCTAGTTTCCCTAACTTCCGAAAGAACCTACTTTTACTTGCCCTCCTTTCTCCTTTAATTTAGTACTCGGATAAATGCTTCTCAATAATTCGAAGACTGACTTCATTTCAGATTCATCGAATTGTAATTGCTAACTCATGAAACTTGGTAAAATATACAGTAGGTCGATCTGTGTTACATAAATGAGAATCTATACTTGGATAAAAATCGATAGTTTTATTACTCTTTTTGACACTAGCGTTCCAATAGTTGGCGAACGTTCCCTGGATAGCACTCGACGATGAAATATGCTGAAATTGCAATTCGATCCACACGCTCTACCGGTATACGTAATAATCAGACGGCAGACATTGGAATATTACAGTGCATATAACTTGCTATCGAATCCGCACATCATTCGGGCACACATAAGATATCGGAATATTGAATAATTCAAGTAGTCTGGACCGAGTAGTAACCTGCTCTCTAATGCTAGCCGAGCTGCGTCCTCGTTCCGAGGTTCGTCCTCGTCCTCATTCGCGTCCTCGGCTCGGTCCCACCCACCTAAGAAGCTTACCAGGCTCAGGATCGCTCAGAATGTCAAATCCCAAGGCTCCGCGCGTCACCGTGAAACTCCCTGGGAAAAGTGTGCACTCGAGAGCGACGATTCCGTTCGACGAACTTTTCCTCTCTCTTCTCTCCTCGCTCTCTCTCTCTCACACAGTTCGTTGAGAGGGTCGATATATCCAAATGAGATTCACGTCTAGCTTCTGACGTGCGTTTGACTCGACGCCCCCGAGGAGATCTACTACTTTTCCCAGTGCACCCTGCGAGTCAGCAGGCTTCTGCTTCTGCTTCTGCTGCTGCTGGTGCTGTTGCCTCGCACTCCACAGCAAATGAGCTCTCCGGAGGACGCTTTAATGACGATAATTAACGCGTGCCAGTGTGTTTGTGACGCGACGACTTCTCCACCCTAGCCTCCTTCGCTTCGTCTGGCTCATTTCTCGCCCACAGTCTATCGTGTTTCCTTTCGCATTACTCTTCCCCGCACCTGTCAATGACGCCTTTGTTCAACCCGTTTTTCTTTCACCCCCTCTGACTGTCAGTCCAACCCTGCCTCGGGTCATCTCCCCTTTTCCGCATTGAGCTTGAACGCTTTAGTTTTCCTGGCTGTCTCAATCCCGATGCGTACATGCGCAGAGATAAATGCGTGGGTTGATAGTGTTGGTAAAGATGTGGTATTAGATTTTTAAAGGGTGATTTTATTCGTCTGAGTTTTTGATGTTTCTTTTGGAAGGCATCGGTGAAGAATATTTTGTAACTTTGTACGAGTTATGAAATAGGTTGTTTTAATCCAGAGGTATTGAATTGAACTTTGATTGCACTTTAACGGGATTCAAGTATCATAAAAATATTTATTTGAATCTGGGGTAGGAAATATGGCCATACAGAGTGTAATAGTTCACTGACTCTTCGATGGAACAAAGTGGATTTGCCGAATATCGCCATGGAATTAATCCTAATATAAAAGGCAATGTTTATCTGTTCGTCTGTATGTTCGTGATAAACTCGAAAGCGGCTGAAAGGATTTTCTCACCTGTATAGAATTGCGATCTATACAAACTACAGCTTATAAAATACAGTAATATTCATTACTTTTATAGGATCCTTCGAAATTAACCGGAATATTTCCAAAAGGATATTCTTATATAATCTACTATTCTTTAAATTAAATCATTATTAAAATACCAAAAAAATACCAGTCAGATAAAGCCAACCGCACCGCTAGAATTCCATAAAGAATCCTCTACAATCTCTACAAAACAAATATCATAAAATTTGTCTGCGATTAAAATCAACCATGCGTATTCCCCCGGAGTTGCTGATTTCCGTGAGTTTCAGTAGGAAAATTGAGCGTGGCGTGCTAGCGCTGGCGCATAAAATTTAAACTCGCGCACCATTGCCGCCCATTTAATGAGCTCTATTAATTCCTCACTCGGGCATTTGGCTTTGGTAGCTCAATTCCGACTGACAGTCTCCAGAAACCGCAGTAATGAGCCGTAACGGGGCGCACAGGTCGCTGCGTAGATATTAATCGACGTGGTTAAACGCGTTACCGCTAATGCTGGAAATTACGCAATTTTCCCTGTTCCGGCGGCGATGCGTTAATCGCTTTAGCACAGTGAGATATTCAATATTTCATGAAAATCAGTGTCACGCGTGTTACGGCTGGCATCGCAACCCTCTGCGAGCCCGTGATTCGTCGTTGACCATTATGAGGATGTCACTGCGACACAATGCTTTCCTAATTGCAACACCCTGTCCCTCTTTCATTCCTAGCTTCCCCTCCATTCAATCCGTTACACGTCTCCACCAATTACAGTTTTGTTATATCAAAAATTCGTAACTAAATGATATTACAATAAAACATTATGTCTTTCGTGTGAAATTTGGATTTAATAAAGGTTTCTTCCGAGAATTTGTAAATAATATTTAACACCTATTACTATATCGATTCACTGTCGAATAATAATCACAAATTACAATTTCCGAAGTACAATAACTGCGCTGGTGCCGCAATGGCATTAACAGAATTTTGCATTTCGAATTCTGTACACTCTAGGATGATCCTCTATTGGTACAAAGGAAGTTTCGCTTCATTATTGTGTTATCGAACGCAACAGAAACAGTTTGCTCGCTGGAAATAATTGAGCATTCCGATTGTTCTCCATTATTGTGCTGGTGCTCCCTCGTTGCTACTGATATAGAAGCGCCCTGTGATATCTCAGTGCATGGGTGGCAGAAGATCCTTCCCCATTAATACCAGAGAATATTAGTCGGTGCCCTATTCGTCTTGCCGGGAGTGATGGATTAGTCTAACGTTAGCAGAAATTAGGTTGGAAGCTTCAAGTAGCAAGTGTGTGTGCTAGGTTAGGTGAAGGTTGGCTCTTAGGATACACGGATTCCGCTCTCGGTGAGATTAATAAGCAATGTCATTATCGAAGCATTATGCTCGCCAGGTTGAATGGAAGTGCTTCGCCAGGATAGAGGTTATGTAACGGTTCGTGTAATTTAGGGCGTTCGAAGGGCTAGCCACTGATGTGTCCTAATTGAAGGTTCTAATCGAATCACTCTTGCGACCAGCCCTTCACGATATTGCTCTGGGAAGGTCGAACCACCAGATCAATACACTAGGGGTTGCTGAAGAGGTAATTGCGGTTTTGGCACATCCCATTAATCGAAGAAATCAGATTTATCTCGATTTTGTTATTATTATCCGCAATTTACTTCAACTGTTTTTTTTTTTATTAATGATGATATATTCTTGTGAAGAGGAATGTTAAATAGTAATTACGAGGTTTATTTTAAATTGAATAGCAAGTCTCTGTAAAAGATCATCAAGAACTAGCGTAGGAACTAACAATTTTCCAGTATCTAGTCTCTACTTAAGACTTCACAAGTCATTAGCATAATGGCGTCATTACTTCGACGTCTACGTCTTTCAAAGATACAACGAATCATTCCACGTGAAGCGTCACTATTTAAAAAAACTTGTGAAATAATGTCGTCTACATTTACGTTAAGATATACATAAATGGCATATAAAATATGTTAATGGATAAGATGCACTGTCGTTCACCTTGCAAGTACACTTGTTTTTCCGCCGAGAGCCGTGACTGACTAGCGCACAAGGGATGTTGGCCATCAAGGTTACGACTTGATGACAATGACAGCCTGTTATCTCGAAGAAAGCCGAAGCGAGGCCGGTTAATCCCGAAAGCATCGTTCGAGCATCAGACACTTTGCAGGCTTAAACTCCTTTCGAAACTCTTTCAGACACCCGAGGATTAGATTCTACCACCGCGCTTCTATTATTATGTCTTTCTTCGATGCCATTGTCTTCGCGTCGACTATCAGCGCAATCTTAATTGGCAGCAGTTCTTCCTGTAAGGCAATGCGCAACTCTACCGCCATCTTTTCACACGCATTTTAAGCCAACCACTGGCAATGTATTTCGGTGCTCGAAATATTTTAGTCTTGATTTATGACTTTCGAGGAAAAGCCTTTCGCGGCTTTCGGCTGCTAATGAACTCGAGCATTCGTCTTGCTAATAATCTAATTAACTTTCCGCAACGCTGGAAATCTGAAGTAGTTAATTGTAGACGACGACAGGCTACGTTTACTGACTGCGTTTAAACGCGGACGAATGCGGTGATCAGGTTTTGTGAGTGTTGACAGTCTTTTATTATGAAAGATAGACTTTTTTCTAATGAAAGCGTGATTAAGTAAATTTTTTATTATGCACCAAAGGTTTTAAATACTACTGTTTAATTTAATATAACGTTGATATTAAAGCTTTGCATTTCCAAAGTTTTTATAGTGCCTTGTTAGCAGACTTTCCTTTCTGTTGATATTTCTAGTTTTACTAACAAATCTCTGTTTCCCTACATTTACGTAGCGGTTGTTTATCATAATTTAACACATTTGCATACCTCGAGTTGTTCTAAAAACACTGCACTCGAAGCGTGAAAAATCAAATATGCTAATTCTACACTGAAACTACTAAAAACTATACAATGTAACTCCTATAAAGTATTCCGATCGAACTTCGAAAAAGTCTAAAATCGTTTTAGCATTTCCAAGTGTTTGACAGTGGAAGAGAAACGCGATGGACTGGAGCGACTCGAGAGGAACATCTTTACTGCTCAATAACAGTCGAGCAAGCGGCGGCAGGGCTTCGGCTCGTAATCTGAAATTCTGTAAAAGCAATCGAGCGGGATATTTGGGGGTTTACGCGTATTTTAGCGAATGCAGTGGGATTCCTCGGTAGGGTTAAAGCAGCGCATTTACTGGCCGAGTGTTACGGCCTCGAATTTACGGGAGCTGTTGCACGGACTATCAATTCCTACGCTCGCTCTCTCATTTAGCCAGGCGTCCTTCCACTTCTGGCCGCGCATCTCGAACGTCTCGCCCGTTAAGTTCCAATGCTACGAATTGAAAGGGTTAATTCACTGTTACGATTCATGAAATCAGTCTAGCATGAACTGACTTCATATACCAGACACTCGGGGATGGCGCTCGATTCTGAAGGGAATATCTCGCGTGGATAACTGCGCCGAGAGCCTCCTGATTCTTGATTCATGATTCGTGATTCGGCATTCATCCCTCGCCATTCTCTCACTTCTCCTTTACAGTCAACTATTCATCCCTGTTGTTACATTCTATGTTGCGTTCGCCGAAAAAAAAAACCCACCTTTTCGACGATCTTTTTTTTTTATAAATCGCACCGCAGGAATCAGTGTTTAAAAGGATAGTTTTAGTTTGAAAGCATCGAGGAAAATAGAAGGGTTAAAAGGTACACTGGATTTGCATGGGGTATCGTTGGTTTAATCTGAATTCATTATTCGAGTCGGCTCGATTAATCGTTCGCAACAAATGCTAAAATTGGCGTCAGAGTTTTAACGTCGTATCGATTGTTTTTTTTAAATCTACCGTTGAATTCTCCCGGAGAGAGAGAGAGGATAAAGTGGTCTTTTTCCAGGAATCAAGGATTTCCACTGGACTCGTTAATACTATAGCTTGCGGAAATCGCCACGGCGGAGGAAGTTTATAGTTGCGTGGGGTTCGCGGGGAGGAACGGAAAGAAAGACGGATGTAATCCTCAGTTTTATTTTGTAAAGCTCGTAAAAGCGTGTATATACACTGGTAATGCTCGCAATACCTTCGAAATATTTGTGCCCTCGTAAAAAGTCGTCATAATTTCAAGTGTTACCAGCCTGCCAGTTGTACTTCCCGTGTTCCACTTTTTTTCTCTCCTTTTTTTACGACTGCGTGAGAAATAATTCTTTCGTAACGAGGTCGCACCGGCGTCGGAGTTGAAACGTTTCCTTAAGGACCTTTTTTTCACCGACGCCCACGTCAACTGCCGTTGCGAACTGCTCGGATTTTTAAGCAGGCGCACGCACTACTTTGAAATCACTAACAATCATTTCGCCGATAACAGTTTTACGGATACTAATCGTTAACACACCGTAAATTAACTAATAAAGGTATCGAAAAAGAGAAGACTTTCTAATTGCCAATATTTGATCGAAATTTCCACTGAAACTTGATGATTAATATCAATCCTTAATTAAGTATCATCACACTTCTTTAACGAATGCGTGTGAGAGAATAAATACTTAGTTCAAAATGACCGGTACGAGGCAGTTAATGAAAGGGATGGCGAGCGGCTGAAGAGGGTGGATGAAAGTCGTAATAGGATAGTGTGCAATTTTATAGGATTCAGCGCGACATTAAGCTCGGCGGCCTTTGTTGCCGCACAAAGATATAATTGCGTATAATTCCTCTTTAACGCGCGCGCAATTCCTTCATGGGAATGCCTGATATTCCGCAGAGCTTTCCATCACAAAGGACTATGGAATGCATAGCTTCCCGCACTGCTTTCGACTATGCCAGTCAGGATTTTACGCCGCTCAAAAGTGACACGGAGCTTTATCGATTATTCCAAGCGTATGTTAACGCTTTAATTCTTCATAATAGGAGTATTATTCATAATCGCATGACACGCTTCTTTACATCGAGACTGAGAATGTAGTTTTCGCTTGAGAACTACGATGAAATGGCTGTACTTGAATTTCGCATTATCCAACGGTTTATTTCTACAACTATTCTAACTCCAAAATGTATTCGGTTTTCAATCTTTATAAATCGACCGTTTTGAATATTTTTTATAGCTCCTCTAAAAACTACTGTAATAATATGTATATCATTATAATTAATACATTAAGGCATTCCTCGACATTGGACTTTAATAATTACTAGTACATGTAAGTCTCAATGTAATATTATTAGATTCACTTCGATTGCAAATGTAGTATTATCCATTTATATGACAGGAAATAAGAGATTATTAACTGTATAGTTACATATAAGTAGAATAAGTAGACTAACTCAGTATCTTTAACGTCCGGCGTCTAGAGTTACTTTCGAAGGGGATGTTCGTATTATGGGATATCGAGGCAGAGAAAGTTAGCCTCCTTTCCAATGAAACTCAGGACGACAAAGCCCCGTAACTCCTTTCACGTGGGAAGACGCCGCTTTTACCGAAAATCTGGTTACGTCGTCGAGCTTTATTTTCCCCCGGTGAAGATATACTAGCAAGCGTGGCCTCCTGGGGACAATATGTCCGTGCACCACACCCTCGGGACACGCTCGACATCAAAGCGGGATGAAAGAAGACCGAAAAGAATGAAAGGCCGAAAGAAGCGAAGGTGTGCGAAAAGGGGAGAAAAAATGGTGGCGGATAAAGATGCTGGTTTATTCGGGAAACCAAAGAAAATTACATGCTGGGTCAGTTTTTCCATTTATAACCGGTGGAATTGAATGGCGGAAAGAGCCGGAAACTGGAACAGAATCACCGGCGAAGCGACACGAAGAAGAAGCCGGATAAACAAGAGCAATCAGTCCGTGTATACCTGCGTAAGTATCGGCCAAGAAGAAATGAAGCCAGTGAGAGCTAAAGTCACTTGGAACACAAGGCCGACGAGAAAACAAGGTAAAACTATGGTGCTACCAAGCTCAATGCTCGCTGAACAAAGCCGAGCTCGGAGAACATGGACCAAGGTATTACATACCAGTCGAGATAATAACGTACATATAAGAAGGGTAAATAGTAGAAACAAATTGGACAAAATTAGATGATATAATAAAGAAGGTTCGCTCGAAATAGAAATGTAAAGCACCAGATATGATTTTTAATGTTAAATAATTTAATGCTAGCGAAACCGATTTAAAATTAAGACTAACATTAATTTTTCAAATTGTATTTCATCAATTTCAAACGAGGGGTCAGAAATATGTTATATTCAAGTTTTAGTTTCTCTAGTATTAAATCGATACCACACAAAGGCAGAGAGAAAATAGTGTATCAATTGAGAGAAGACGAAGAGAAAGAAAGAAGTGGAAGGCGTGGCGAAGAGGAGGAACAGCGAAGATAGAAGAAGCGCGTTGCCTGCTCAATTCCGTTGTGCATTGCAGTCGATTATTCGATCCAAGAGAGAGAAGCTGCAAGCACCGCGGGAGTGAGGTGGCCTCGCGTCCAATCGACCTGTGCTTCGCCGGCAATCAGAACCACCAGCAGAGGCTTCCTGCGAAAATGAGATCGATCCAACCCGATACAATACAACGGCCGCGATCCCTAAGCGCGATCACCTAATCACTGCTTTCTTCCCGCCGAGAGAAATCGATACTCCCATCTGTTCGACCCACTTGATCCACTTAATGCACTTGAGAGTCTCCACTTATCTTCGGATTATCGCGTATCTTACGCAGCTTTGCTTGCTGGAGCCTTTGTATGCGTGTACAGCGGGTGGTATCGATATATATGAACGAACTTATGTCGATAATACATTTTGCAAGTGCCATTGTTATTTCATCCAATTGTATCTTTGTTTGATATTAATCACTCTGTATCTTATTTCTTATTTATAAATATTATTTCAGGCTTTCTTACCCCGTATCCATAACAGCTGGTATAAATTTCGTGTTAATCGGATAACCGTTTCGCAAGTTCTACTTTTTTTCAGAATATCCATCATTTTTGTCGAAGGTAATACAAAATTAATACAGATCCTCCTCTTAAATAGTATAAATATGCCGTCAATTGGATTAGTTATTCGGGTGCTATTGTGCGTACAAGAATGGAGGTTTCTATAGTCTTCGCTTTGCTCAGACAATTAAAGTTTCGAGAGCACCCAGTAGATTGCTAAAAGGAGCTAGGTGACAGGCTGGTAGGGAAGACTGGCAGGGTTGGCTCAAGTTGATTCGACGCGAAAGCTCTATTATTCGTAGCCTCCGAGAGTTAAAGCTCCCCGCGCGGATATTTAGCCTGGGAATAATTCATGCTTGCGAGTCCTCCTTGTATTATTACATCCACGCGTCAGATTTGTTCAGGGAACATTGCCTTCACCACTACATTTCCATCCACGCGTTCGACCCTATGTAACCTCTCCCATTTGTGTAAATGAGATACATCTGTGTTTGTACTAGGCAGATGACGGTACAACGATAGCGTGTCACGCGGTTTCGAGAAATGTAACTTCCAGTAATATATCCTACCGTATTGCTAATTTGCATTTCCACATGAATCGGAGGTTGTGGTTGTTAATAAAGTTCAACAGGGTTTATAGCGAGTTTCGAGAGAATTAAAGATGACGATTGATTTGGTAGTTTAAGATTGTAATATTATTATTTGCACTTGGGAATTTTCTATTGGCGAACTAATTATTCCAGTATATTATTTTCAATCGGACATTTGTACATTTTGTATCTAACAATACCGATGATTATTATACTCGATTAAACAACTATTGAACCAACTCTCACTGTCGAAAACGATCTCTTACAGACTCACACTAATAAAGACTTTGTCAAGTTCGACAGGATGAGAATTTGAAAGCGGTATTAGGCGAGTATGAAATGTTGATGAGGGAAGAAGTGGAGCAAAGAGGCAAGGCGGCGGAAATTTAGATCGAGAGTGGAAGAGGCTGAGCACACGAGAGACGAAGATGAGACAGGGTTGCGTGGAGGAGTTTGCGGTGTGCGCACCGGAACGCGACTATCAGAATCAGAGAGAACGGCACAAAGGCGTCGAATGAATGTTTAACGAGGGAAGGGAAAACCGGTTTTAGTCAGTCGTTATATCGGCGACAAATTTCCATCGAACCACACCGCTTCACTCGCGAGCATTAATTCTCGCTGAAGAAAGCACTCGATCTATCATCGTATCCTGCATAATGTTCGCTCCCTATGAATATGCATATCGACGCCTTGCCAATGTGTGATTACGCCTCTTCATTTGCATAACCACCTTTGTTATTGAACACTTTCCCGCGGGACAAAAAAGAAACAGGATCATTCTGATCGCATTTGGATTTTTTTTTTCCCCTGGTAACTTTCGTTCGGAAGTCAAATGCAACAAGGAGTACAAATAGTTCCATTCGATTTAAGAGTATTCAGTGATTTACTAGTAAAGGAGCTTTGTGTTTCAATTGGAAGTACGATTCCCTTGTTTGGGGTCGAAGGTATTTCGGCTTTGCTTGTGCGCGTGGTTAGTCGTGATAAGACAAACTCAAGGCGAGCTTCCCGGTGGGCCAATTTAGACTACTTCCTGCATTCCGGATCAACAGATAAACATTGACTGACTGCGCCCTTATTGAGTTATCGCGTACCTTCGGCTTGGAACTTCCACTTCTAATGATGTTGTTATTCAGTGCTTCCAGTGAGATCAGTCTTTGCAAACGAGTCGAGTGACTTTGATGCACAAACAATGCATTCCAGCACACACAATAATATTAACAACTAATTCGATATAGTTCAAACATAAATACTTTAATCATTTCCTCAACTAAGGAATCCAATGAATAAATTTACGAAATTTTCAACTAATTTACAAATTCCCTTTTTCCAAATCTCACTTCAACGTTCTTTGCGGTTTTCCCATTTGTAGTTTGCTAGGATTCAAGTTCCTGGCAGACAAATGCACGCAACACGTTCACTCGAGACACTCGGAAGCACAGTTGCGAGCGATATTGGGTGGTTGGATCGAAGTGGCGAATTGGGGATCTCCGGTAAGGAGAGAGTGATAGTTGGCGCCGGTAGAAAGCAGACTGCCTATTTAGTCAGTGGTATCCGAGCCGACGTCCTGAGTTTCGTACGAGGATTCGCAACAGGTGGATGTCGCGTCTAGTCTGGCGTCGCTTACACCACCACCTAGTGTACTCCTCCTCCTCTCCTTCCTCTTCCCTCTACGATTATATGTGATTTCATGAATCACCAGTACGCCAATGAACGTCGCTCCAAGCGATAACTTGGAGAGCAGGCATTCGTATGTATAATAATTGTCTATAATTCTCTATCGCTATCCTGCCTGATATCTCAGATGGATTTTTCATGGATTCTGCTGAAGTTCTTCTCAGTGTTAATATCGAGGCTTAATGACTCGTAATGATATCATTAATTCGATATTTCGCTATATTATTTTGGATTCTTTAAATATAATAGTTATGAATATTGTATTATTTATTTACTGCGACTTATGGCGCTTGCCCTAGTTTTATTCGATCTTTTGTGCTGCGAAATATTTTATAATAAAAGTTACTTCCATTAACCAACGAACAAGAAAGCCTCATAACGTAATTTCCGAACAAATTAGAATCGAACAATTACCAAGGCCGGGTAGAACCGGAGTTGGAATCCTCCGGGAACATTGCTATTCCTTGTAATCAATTCGCAAGCACAAGGGAGAAGTCGAGTGCCAGGAGAATTTCCTCACAGAATTTGCATTGGACTCGCGCGGAATTGTTGGCCGCTTTCGCCCGGTTTCGATATGCATTGACTAGGAAGAAAATGTTTATTCGGTGTAGTCGTTAATTGGTTAATGGTGGAGCGAGACAATATTTGGTTACTTGCGGCCGAGGAAGCCGGAAGTTTGCGCAGCCACTCCTTCCACGAAAGCCAATGCATGCCCTTCGGGGAATAACTCTGACGACGCAGAGTTCAAGTATAATTTCACGTCTGCCTTTCCTCGACGATATCAAGGGACACACTCCGCGCTACCGAAATTCTAGCTAGCTAACTAGATTCCCCTAGTTATGCGAATTACGCACGTATATCGAGGTATCGTCGAGCTAACTTTACAGTAAAATTCCAACCAGCTCCCATCGTCCCAACCAAACGACCGATATCGTTATTATTCCGGAAGTTGCACCACTGTTTTTGAATGTGATGCGAACTGTATTAAGCCAGTCGACGCTTAATGCATTCCCGGGAGGATTCGATGCAAATGTACCCTTTGATTATCCCCCACGAATTCTGTTCACTCGTTGAAGCATAGTAGTATGAAAAATGCTTCACTTCTTTATTTAATACCATTTTTTGATCGTGAAAATTAATTGAAGCACAGAGAGGAAATTTGTAAATGACAGAGAGCCTTTTTTATATTCTGTGCTTCAGTGAGTTTAAATATTTATAGGTTTTTGATGGGTGTAGTCAGGACTATATGATTTATTAAGTTGCTATTATTCAGTGTCAAAGGGATTGTCGATTTTCATTAATAGTAGAATCGACAGTCATTGGTGGACCGTTTATTATAAATCTGTCATATAGTACTATCGAATTATTCATTGAAGTGTAGAAAATAAGTGGAATACTCGCCTATAAACCAGAAGGTTTATCGCGGTAAACCGCAATCAAAGAAAAATTATGAGGTCGTCAAATAGTGGGTGCGTTGCCGTTCAATATTTGAACACACTCGGCAAAACGGTGTGATGGAAGCCTGGCTGCGCCGCCGGTGAGCATTTACATCTAGGAGCCGTTAATTAAGCGACTAACTCCAAGACAATATTTGTTTTGTCCGGATTTCCTTTGCGAGGAACGAACTTTCCAACCGCTCTGCCATTTCAAATGCACCGTCACCGAGCTTTTAATTTGATTGCAAAACTGCTTTTTTCAAACCAACCTGTGCCGGAAATTAAAAATATTTAAATATTTAAATATAAAGTCGTCGACCTTTTATAATAAAACGAGAAACTAATCGAAAATTCCTGCATATTTTTGAAACAATGATGTCTTTCAGAACGAATGTGTAATTACTAATTGTCAAATGACGCGAATCTCGCATTTAAATTCTGAGATTTGTTTTTACGAGTGATTCTCTGTAAAGACGAATACTATTACGATGCAAATGCTACATTAAATTTGCGATGCTAAACATCCTCTACTAGGATTTTAAAGGTACTTTCTAGTTTTCATTTTCTTAACTGAATTCATATTCGCTGCGATATAAGCCAGTAGCTAAGCATTTAAGCGCAAATAGAAGGAAAGCTTGGAGATAATGGGAGAGAAGAGAGGCATCTGCATTTCCTTAGCCTGGAATAAAGGGAGTTCGCGGCCGCGAAACGTCTCGGGATGAAAATAATAATGCTATTGTAAGAGGCAATTAGGAAATAACGGGAGGAATGCTCTTTCCCTGGTAGGTCGCCTTATTACTTGACACTGGGATGCAAAGTGTACCTCGGAGAGAGACTTGTTCCAGCAAATAGCCGCTTTATTCATTTCCTTTTCTGCCGCTGCTAAGCTCATTTAAGCCATAAAAAAGCAACCCACTCATTCCTATTAGATCCTAAAAGAAAAGCATATCGCGCGGCATATCTCTAACTTGTTACTAATAGAACTTGTGCGAAAGATTAAAAAAATTCCTGAATGCGGAAACACCATCTGAACACTTGCTGTTGGAATTAGCCATTATTCAAAAAGGATAGTTATTTTGTCCAGTGTGTTAAATGCAATCAAATGTAATTAATCTGTTTAAACTGTGGAATGAATTTCATACTAGGATTATTCTTGGTTGATGGAGCATATGAAGACTTTTTTTAAAAACAAAAAGAGTACGTTTTTTCATTAAATTCACAGTGCGACGGCAAAGTGTGTTAGCGGCTCATTAATTTCACGTTCCCGGGGCTTGACACGCCTAAGTTTTTCCTGTTTGCCAATGTATAATCCAACGGTAATCGGACAGGGAACTGAGCGCTCCCTGATGAAGTAATTTTATTCATCAATATTAAGCCCATGTAAATTGGTTCGCGCCCTCTCGTGCCCGCCTGATAAACGCATCCGCTTTGAAATTCATGCATTAATTAACACGATTAAACACCCTCTGTCAAATCTGCCGTACAATTTTTTACGCCGACGTGCGGCTCACTTTTTCGGCCTCTGAGCACCAGCGCCGGCAACTTTCGCCGGCGTAAAAAATGTGCACGCGCGTTCCGCCGAGTTGCTTTAACACTTTTAGGAGCGAGAGTTGCCAACGGTTTTTATTTATTCTGTGTCGCATTTATCATATCTCTCGTCTGGATTGTATTTATCAAAACGACCGATTAACACATTGCGAATACTAAATCATAAAGTTCAACAGTGAAAAACCAGATTAAAATATATGCTAATTCTTTCCTTATTTTTCTTCTGTTTTTCATTTCATGTTCAAATTTCATACCACTCGAGTGACTAATTACTGTCTAATTAAATTCAGTCGCTTAATTCAACTCCTTAAAATACTCTTTGGTGCAAGTATGACAGCTTACATCGAATTTCTGTATACATTTACTGCCTGGAAATGCACCTCGTTACGAAATTCATTGGAGTCACGCTCGATAATTACCCGACGCGGGGATTTCAAGCGTTTAAGTTGTAATTCGACTTCTCAAATTAACGTATCACGTCCCAGCACACTGATACACCGCCCGCCACCAACTTCCCGATATTATTACAGTTCCGCGGGGGCAGAGAGTCCGCATAATCTACGAAACTTTGGTTAGAACGTCAGACGCAGATATGGAAAGTAAATTGGCCTACGAGTTATGCGCAGGTGCTAATCGTAGCCATTGTGACTCTCCGGAATTATGCTTGTTACTCAAACTAGAATTAGTCGAGGAAAATATAAAATTATGTGTGTAGGAATCGTTTATCGCTTTGAAACATAGTGTTATAAACAATCTTAGTTTTTAGTGCTCGAATAAGCATATAGTCGGATATTATTTATCGTTAAATGGTGAAATTATTAGAGTTTTATTGTTGTTAAATCCTGTCTTTCAAAGAGTTAATTATCATAATGTCTTTTTTAGAATGAAATTGTATTCCATCGATTATATCCCTGTTTTAATCAATTGATTAATTAATTATTCATTCTGACGAGCATTCGAGAATATAACGAGCACTTTTTTGCGTTATTCGTCTGATCATTTGCAAGATGAACTGGAGAAAATTCACTTCCCTTCACCTTTGTAAGAGTTACACTTCCCAGAGCCAGATAATCAAGCATGACGAACCCAATTTCCGCTTTATCGATAGTTCGGCTAATCAATTTGAAAGTAATCGATATTCTACCGCGTTTACGTTTCAAATGGACTTTTCTACAGTTGGCGAGGCGTTCACTTCACCTCTAATTAATATATCACCGAGATAACGAATGGGCTTTGCGAGAACTCTTCTTCTACTATTTTATCATCTCCGAACATTTGAAATAACCATATCGAATGTCTAACATAAAATAGATACTTTCAGAATTGTTAAAATCCTATAATAATCTTTGTATTGCAAGATTGGAAATACTACTGAAAATTTCTCAGAGTACGGAAAGAGTAAGTGGACATCTTATGCTGCAGGTAACAACTCGGCTACATTGCCAGCTCTACTTCTTATTCATGGCGATTCTTACTCTTGGGGTGCTGGAAACTCTTTCGATGGGACTGCGCTCGCCGCTCATGGACGCCTGATCGTCGTTTCGATCAACTTCCGGCTGGGAGTTCTCGGTAAGTTATAAAATAGCGTCATTCGCATTGAATATTTTACTCTAGAAATTCATAAGTAATCCAAACGATGTCGGACTAAATAAAGTATAAGAGTGTAATATAGAAATAAGTCTTAACCAGTCTCTCTAATATTTTCAAAGGCAGTGTTCTCAACCCGCTGGCTTTATGGCCTCTGAGCTCGACGGCTTAACTGGCGGTTAATCGCAGCTTGAATATTTCAAAGTGCAATTTTCCTGCAGTGAATACGAGACAAAGCACACACAAGACCCTCCGCGTTCGCCCTGTCGTCTTTACGAGCTATCCGCCGGCTGTTTACTTTACGAGAAAATGGTCTTTTTCGAAAGGCATTGCTCCCACCCACCAACCTTCTCACCAGTGTTCCCAGCATTAAGTAGAAAATGTTGCTAGTATCAAGAATACACACGGTGGTGCTCATATGAGTCTACTACGTCGATATTATTCCTCGGGAAATATACTGCCGCAGGCTTCTGATTAATTTATACCAGAGCTGGTTATAGTTGAGTAAAGTGCTTCGATAAAGACACTTAATTCAATTTTACTGAACATATTATTGAATCTAGGCCACCTGAATTTATATAATTCGAAAAATGTTACTTTCTTGGGTTTGTTATATGCTTAAATAAAGTTATATTATTAAATTCTATTAAACATATTATTAAACTATTTAAACAGCCTTTAAACAGTCTTTAATTCGACTGCAAGGAACTCGAAAAATGCGAACAACGTTTAATATCAGACTCTCGCATACTTGACTCGAATACCAGGGTGTTTGCGTCGAAAGCGCAGCGTATGTTTGGACGTTTGCACGTCCCTGCGAAGATCGTCACGTCCGAATAAGAGCTCGACGGGCAAGTGTTCCCAGGAGCAGAGAACTTTCCGGAAGGATTGCAAAGTTTCGCGAGGTTGGTGGAGTCGTCGCATAGCAATTCTAAAAAGGCGGAGCAACCTGGCGGAGAATCGCAAGAGCAAAGAAACAAGTGTGCATAAAGCGAGAAGTGGAGGCGTTCTCGCCTCGGACTACCGGTTGAAAGAGTTCACCGCAAGAGGGAAAAGGGTTAGGTCTGGGTGAGGTTGAAGGTTCTGGCCGGAAGGTCTGCTCTATGCTCTATACTTCCGGGATGAGCTGAGAGGGAAAGATGGAGCTGTTGATGAGGCTAGCGAGGATATAAACGGAACGACGCTTCGACAGGGAGAAGGTGCTTTTTCGCGCTGAGGTATTCAACGCAACAAATGAGCCCTCGTGTATGCGAGATTACATAGCAGCAGCCACCGAATGCTAAGAGCGGTCGGCCTGAAAAGCTCCGTCGAGATCTTTTGTCCCCGCTGAATGCTTCCTGGATTAGTGTACACACGTTTTTCAAGCTCCTTTTGAGCGCGTGCTTCATCGATGATTAATTCAGCTTCTCAGCGGACGCGCCCACACCCCCTCTCTCTCTCTCTCTATAAGATAAAGCGCGTTGTATTCGGCACGCCTCGCACGCTTGATCGTAAAAATAATCAATCGATTCTCTGAAAGAAGGCAAAAGTCTTACAAACAGTTTCAGTTTCTCATTGATTTAGAAATAGGAGAAGTACCGTTTCCCAAAGTAATGATTCTATCATTCGAAGTCTTGAAACATACATGGTCGGTGAAGAGAGTACAGCGTTATAAAAGTGAGCGTTGGGGTTGCTAATTCAATTTGGCAGGCTCATTTCCGGCCTCAAAGAGACACGTAGTCGTTATAGCATGTGAGAGGGTATAAACTTCAGCCGTAAACTGAAAATTGGAGCAAGTAGGAAAATCTGGGCTTCGTCTATAAAGCTCGCAAGGTTCTTACGTGTCTAACTGATAGGACTGGGCTCCTCTCCAGCATTTCGTGCGAATGTATTCCCACGCAATATCCGGTTGGAATTTATTCCGAGCGAGTGATGCGAGAATTTTTATACGCGCCCAGCCCCTCTTTACGCCACCGCGAACCTATAAGACGTCGGATATATATCGGTGGATCCCGCTTTTTAAACATAAATATACGAGAATCCGATGTGACTTTGATCGTTCGTGCCTGGGAAATATAAACTCTGCTCTCAGTCGTACACACACACACAGAGACAACTCGCCGAGTAAGATAAATAACTGGATGACTTTATATCGGAGCGGATCTCTGTGCGTGGCAGAAATTTCTCTTGCTATTTATGGTTGACTAATGAGCTCTGTAATCAACTTCCCCATAAAAGCTGCACGCCACTCGCCACTGATTAAAGCATCAGTCGCACGTAGATCTGTGTTCCCATTCAGATGAATTCGAGCGGGGATTGCTTGCCTCTGTGTCATTGGAAGCAAGTGACGTTGTTATTAGGGCAAGTTAGGGTATCATATAATAACCGATATGGATTAAGTTTATTAGAGAAACTATCAGGATAGTATAAAATTGTAAATGAATTGTTTGCCAAAGTAGTAAGTAGAGAATAACTATAATAAGTTATGGCATCCTATAAGATCTACTGTGGATTAAGTTTATTAGACGAACTATTAGAACGGAATAAAATTCTAAATTTCTGTATCGAGTTCAGATTATTTGATTTAATAATTATATCAAAAGGTGTACAACTAAGCTGCGATAATATCCGGTTCATTAAGTAGTGATGTTTCGCGTTAAAGATAATTTGGGGCGTTTAGCTTAGCCTTTGAGCTTTCGTTACTAAAGGAAACTAAATTGGCGCGCAACCGCGAACTTGATGCAGCGAGTCCTTACTTTTCCGTCGCGCTATTCCGGAATATGCGGTGTCATAGAGTAAGTACGCATTATTACGCTCCTTTGACGGAGTTACTTGCAAAAGAATAACTTTGCCCTGTGATAAAAAGTCGCCGCCTCTCCAAAGTTAATTAGATAGGAGTTTGTTGTTACTTCAAAGGTCCTCGTTGAAAATGAGAGAGATAACTGACCGTAAATACGTAAGGGAGCGACTAGCTTTATTCAGAATCCTTTCAAACGCGCAAATATGTTAAGTACTAACGTCTAATTAAAACTGTAAAAAAATCGCATTCATATTCGTGTAATTATAAATTACCAGTCAATTATTAATTCAAAGAATATGAACGAGTCTTAACAATGAACAAATAATCTGCAGTGCCATCTGACCCAATTTCGACAGTTGACAAATAATCTTTCGTATAATCTTACATAATTAATGCGAGCAAACTGTTAATCAGTAAAGAAAAGCTCATAAAGTCCCGAAAGTGTTTTACAGCCGGGAGGGTTTGATGGTCTGTTGACGCGCGGTGTTAGATGATCTGCTGCTCTCCGCTTGCGAGTGTCGGCTCTCGACGTAAAGGTCTTAAGCCAGACAACAAAGGAGCGTTCCTGCGCACTGTGACTTCTTCGGCTGATGGATTATACCTTAATCTGCAGGCCTTCTCTGGTGTCGGCTTCCCTCATCGTCAAACGCTGTCTCATCCGGCGACGTCGCACCATTGACGCACTGATTGCGCTCCGCTCAACCTGGCAATTGACATCCGAGTGATGCTGTGCCAAGATACTCCGTCGATAAGACGACCTTCACAAAATCTCCGAGTCTCTCAAAAGACCGAAAATTCATGCGCGCGTGATATCATCGCTAATTTATAATCCATCGGACGTTCAACAGTCGCAAACTTGATCGCCGAGCGATTATACGCGTAAACAGCTGTCCAATTTCCACTTCAAATATTTGCTGAAGATTATAGGCAAACTTTGCCTCTCAATTTTCTCGAGTAAATCGACCGTCGGACGGAAGGCGATTAAGTGCGTGTAAAAAATGAGCGTAAAAAATGAGGTTTCACCTATTTGAAGAGTAAGAGGGAAAATCCACTACGATCTTTATAAATCGTCGCAGTGGGAGCAATTCAATTATGTCGGATTTCGTTCTCACTCAGCTGACGGTTCTCGCGAAATCGGAATACAATAGCGTCGGTACAATCACTCGACAGTCGCAAATGTTAAAGATTAATCGAGGATTAATCGAATTTAATGAAGAGGATCGAACCGCTGTGCTCGGATCTACATTTAATTAGTCAGAGCACGAGAAATCAATCAATCCGCATTCCCGTCAATTTAACTAAAGGCACGACCAGTCCTTCCATTATTCCAACACCGAGCTCGAATTTCTCGAGCGTGAATTCATTCCATCAGGAATTTCCCCGAGTTTGTCAGTCCAAGACTAATAAAATCAAAATAAACTGTAAATTCGCTGGAGCATCCTGTGGAAATCAATTATGTCAGAAATAAATAAAGAATAACGCATAAAGTCAAGAATGTAATATGCCGGTTTATAAAAAAAAAAACAAAAAAACCAACGGCTGGCGTTCCCGCGTCGATCACCCTAGACATTAATAATAGTCAGAGGGAGTGAGGGGCGTGGAGGGTGGAGGGTGGGGGGCCATATTGGAAAATGCCGCGGTTAATAAAGAAACGGCTATCGGCTCAAGGAATTCAATGGAATCCGGGCGAGTGCAGGACTTCGAAAAAGCCGAATCCGGAAAGAAGCGAAGTAATTAAAGTTGGCAGGAGGGCGGCGCTGCTGGAAATCGCTAATGAGTGAGGGAGGGAAAATGGAGTGAGGGAAAGCAGCCTCTGGCCGATTGTACGAGCTTTCGTGAAATAGTACACCCGCGCGAAGCTTACCTTTTGTTCGGTCACCCTACAACTACCACCATCGTCCCTCCGCTGCCCTTTCCGCCCTTCGTCGGCCAATATTCACCGGAGAACTAGTACCGGGTTCAGTCTCATTGAAAATCGAATCGCTGTACACCTGACGCCTAGCCGTGCTTTCACGATCTATCGATGCATCTATTAGCGGAACCTTTTCAGTGCTGGCATCGACTAGGTAATTCAGGTCCTCTCCTCTCTCAGTCTACACTGATGTGAGTGGAGTCCACTTCTCCAGCGAGCACAATGTTCAGCTTCCACGGCTAATACGACCCTCTCCTACTTCAAACTACCTCAACAGCTGATTTATTTAATTACCCTTACTTGAGACAAAGAATTCCTATGAGAGTTCTGTTATGTTCAATGGGAACGTTTATTTCCTGTATTTCTGGTAATTGAATTTCATTGAAATGATTATTGAACCTGATCAATATTTGAATTTCATTAGTCTTGTCTTGTTTTAAGAGTGGAAAGTTCTGGTGTCAAAAATTAAGTGACATAATTAGTAATACTGTTTGCGAATGCTATCGGACGATGAATGCGTGAAGAAATGGAGTTGCAAGATGTTATATATCGAATTAAGACAGGCAGTAGTTTCTCAGCTCGAAAAGAAAGGAAAACGCGTCCTCTGGCAGAATAAATTGTCGACTCTGTAACAAAGGGTGTCTACAAAAGTGGGTCGGTGCCCTTCTCACGCCACGCTACCGTAGACACCAGTGAGACCTGGTTTTTCTGTCTACGGCAAATGACCGGATGTTTAATGCACGAACACTTCCTGCATCCCGGAACACCGGCTACCGCGTTCACTTCGCCCTCCAGGAAAGCACGATGTAAAACTACCTTCCGCCCTGTCGTGCCCCTTGAATATGCTCGCTTTTCGACGTGACTTTTAGGCTGAAACTTTCTTAAGTCAGTAAAGCGTACATTTATTTACCTTTAGAGTTCTTGATGTTGAATCTAAACGTACATTTTCTTTGAACTCATACATTCACACGTCCAATGAAAACGCAGAAAATAATTACCATCAACTCAAAGGAGAATCACTAATTTAAAAACTTAATTCCACTTCCACTTACATAAATCATTAAAACATAACTCTCCGAGCTTTCGTCCAAACGGGAGTTTCATTTGACGATACATTGAATCTTGTCGCCGGATATGAAGAAGCAGAAATCCATTAACCATAAAGTAGAAAGTTCAGCCGGTGCGGGTAAATTAAGGAAACGGTTTGCGGCGCAGCCGATTTAATTTGAGGTGGCAGTCAAATAGAATTGGATGACTTGGATGTAACCGGAGGGTGCATATTGGCGAGGAAATAGAGTGGGAATTGTAGCGGCGAAACGTTCTTGGCGGCGGAAGCAGCTTGCGAAAGAGGAACTCGCTCTAAGTCTAAACGGAATGTAATGTCAGGAGAAGCGGGAAGGCAAGAACGCCAATTCCTCCTTCCTACTCGGAAACCCGTGGTTGTTGTCACAAGATAACCTTGAGAACGAGTTGTTTCGTATCACGCGTGTGGATTGCGTCTAATGAAACGGGGAGAGTACACTCCGAGGAGATAAGCTTCGGATGACAACGGCTAGCAAAGTGACGTAACATTGTTGGAGGGTAAATACTGCAAGTAATTGTGCACTCGCACTCCTCGCCCCGACTGTATTCCTAATTAGAGCAGCGCGTCAAGGAGGCTGCATGGAATTTGCATGAGGATAGATCTTGTCTAATTGGTCTTCCATCTCGCTCGCGCCCTCTTACAAGCGTGAGAAGCCAAATGAAAGTTATGTGTTTTCTGCCCCCACAGAACACAATTAGTTTTATGCAATTTTGAGAGTCTAATTTATTATAGTACCCTGGAATATTATCATAGATAATACTTAAATTAAAATTCGTTGCTACTAAACAGAATATTATCACAAAATTAAAAGAATAATCCTGCAGATGATTTTTTAGTGAATCTTTTTCTATTATTTCGACGTTAAGAGTAACAAATACACTCTTTACAAATTCTCGAGAGCATTCGATACAACGCGCCTGTTATGATGATAAGAATCGGGCACTCTAAGTTTCGATCTCGACGGAGCCGAGGGTAATCGGGAACAAAGGTGGCAGGCGGTGGGATTAATTTTCATTGATTTGTGAAGTCAAACTCGAGCAGTGTGACGGTGGCTCGTTAGAGAGAGAGAGCTCGTCTAAAGAAAGGCTTCTTCGCCGTGACCCCGAAAGCCGCCTCGATCGATTATGCCGGAGACAAAGAGATATTTGCTCTCACGTAGCCCCTCGATCCACTAGGCCGATAAGAATTCTGATACACAACAACAAGGGTGCAACGAGAAGTGGCAGTTTTACTTTATCAACTCCCAAATTAACAAGAGGAATTCCCGATAATTATTGATAATCTACACTATCTTTGTCAGTCTTGATTCTTAAAAGGTACATTTATAGATCGCTTGCATTACAGAGGCTTCTTGTGCGTCATAATCAAATGTACATTGGGGGTGGAAGTTGTAAGGTTAAGTCGGATATTGCAAAGAATATAACCAGCAAGTACATAACATTTATTAATAGCATATCCAAAGGAATAACTCGTTATTCTTGGAAATTAAACTTAGTACTTGTAATGAACTATGCTAATTTTAAAATACCCCAGGAAAATGAGAACAGACTTGAAAATGACGACACCATAATTCTGTAATATGTATGTGCAAAATTATTTAGTATACCCTGTGCAATTTCGAAAAGAGACGTTCTGCGGTGGAGAGTGAGAAATTATCCGTATTACATCCGCATTGCGGGGATTTTGACTTGTGACGTAGATTTTTGGAACTGGCGTGCCGGGGTGTCTACAATATTGGAGGTTGCCACGTAGCACACATGCCTTTTAGATACCAAGCTGTGACCCCAATTTATCACGCAACATTACCGCCCGACCGTTTTACTGCTTTTAACGTAACATTCTCGAACATCTACCCAAAATTTACTGTGAATAGAACCTAATTTTTTTCCACTACGTTTCCGATGTTTCCCCAGTCATTTTTAGCAACCGGTGCGGATGGTTTGTTTTGAAAAATGCCTACAATATTTATACATCCAGGTATTTCCAAGATAGAAAAGCTCGACACTGAAATTTGTCGTATACAATAAATTTCTAGGTTTGTAAAACTAATTGTTTACAAAGCACTGTTTTCAATCGTTACTATTAATTTAAACAAATAGCAGAGGACGAAACGAAGAGACGAATTTTATTGATTCCTTCGCAGGTTTCCTGAAGACCGGTTCGAAGGGGAATACACATGGGAATTACGGGCTGATGGATTTGGTGGCAGGATTAACCTGGCTGCGAGAGAACGTAGGTGCCTTCGGTGGAAACCCTGACCAACTGGCACTCCTGGGTCATGGAACTGGTGCGGCACTAGCGAATTTTTTAGCCGTCTCCCAGCTGGGGAAAGGTAAGTCTCGCTCGAATTCTAGCATATCTTTAAAACCCTCGAGTATCCTCAACCTTCAACTAAAATGCTCCATTAAAATCATTTAACACCAAGCATTTACCACCCTCATTTTCCCCATAAACATACACTCATCTTAGCGCACTCTTTAGAAACAAGGAGAGCTCATTCTCGAGGGTGGAATTCCCCGCGCGTAGACTAGCATTCATAAACTAGAGATTTACTTAGCCGAAGTAAGTAAAGCTTTCCCCACATTCCCATAAGGATTACACGTGCCGTGTCGTTCGCCGAGAATTACGAACAAAACTTTTCCTCCCGCAAATACGAGAGTGGGAACTAGCTGTGAGAGATATTTAGAATTTCTCGGTGGAATTAGAGAGTGGAGGTGAGTGCGGGAGGATGTAGGGGAGGATGCTCGATGCAGGTCGAAAGAGAGAAAAAAGAGAGGCAGTGGTTAGGTGGGTGTAGGTAGATGAGATGTAGATATTCGCTGGTAGGGACGATAGTGTCATCACGATCGTGTCAGCGGACGCGTTGTCGAGGGATAGAAGAGTCTGCTGGAGGCTGCTGGAGGCCTTAACAAGCTTCCTCGAGTGTAGCGCCGCGGAGTGCAGATCCGGGCTGGAGAGCGTTCCGCCTCCAGCTAGAGAGGACCAGGAGAAAGAGGGCCGACTCGGATGGGATGGACAGGAAAGAGTCGGAGAGACGCTTCGTGCCGCCTTTCTAGACTGCACCTTCATTCCACTAACGAACCTGGCCCCCAACGTTGTCCTTAATGCCTCTGCACAATGCATATCAACCCTTTGCCCCTCGAAAAAGCCTCCTCGGCAGAGCAGCCCCTCGCCACTCGCCGGCATAGCATAAGTGCCGCCTGTCTTCTCCGCAAGGACTCTTCCCTTCGCCCTCACCCGTCTTGTTTTTCCTTTATCCATCGTCTTCCGCCTTATCCGAATTCTGCTCAGCAGTTTTTCTTCCCACTCTCGTAAACCTTCCTTTTGTCTCTCTCCAGGTTTATTCCAGAGATAACTATTTGCGTTTTTGGTTCCTAAATATGTTCTCTCAGATTCTTTTCTTTGGATTGTTTATGTCTAGTTTTAATGATAGGATGATATATCGATCTTTAATTAATGTTGATTGATGACTTTCTAAATTCTTGTATAAATGGTATTTAAATAGTAAATTATATTATTAAGTATTCGAGAATAAAGTTAGCTTGTACGATTCGACACTGGCTGGAAACAAAAGCGCAAATGGTCGAAATGTATGTGTTTTCCATTGTGTTCCGATGTTGTATATATATTGGACGAATTGGGAATGGAGAATAGTAAGCAAGAGGTGATTTGAATATGACGCAGAGTTGGTGAAGAGGGTCATTCTCCTCGGCGGTTCGGCTCTTTCGCCCTGGGCGATTCAACGTGACCCCTTGTTGGTGAAGCGTCGGGTGGCCGAACAAGCAGGATGTTCCGGTGACTTCGAGAACGACGATATCGCACCATGCCTTCGCACGCAGAGTCTGGAAAAGCTTCTCGCTGTCCAACTGGAACCGCCTAGATTCACCTCTGGCTTCGCTCCTTTCGTCGACGACACTTATCTGCCGATGCCCAGTAATCAGGTACCAATCATACAACTTCACCCGACTGCTCTAATTCAATTCCCTATCACAAATTTTGAACTCGATCAATTCTACTCTAAATCGTGACAGAACAATACAATATTTTCTAATATTTAATGACACTTTTGCAAGTATAAAAATTAATTCGTAAAGAAATTAAAATAACCTTCGAATAGGAACTTAAAAAATGAAGATATAAGATATAATAATGGATTTACGAGGAGTAGATTATTTGGTAGAATAAAGGGCGAGTAAGTGAAGAGGGGGTGGTATTCACAATGATTTGGAGGAAAGCCATAGTGAAGCGCGTGGCATTGGATGGCTCTACCGACTCCGTTCGGCTTTACTCCGACGCGATGTGTTGGCTTTGCGCAAGAGTGGACTGTGTGACGGGTAAACGATGAGTCCGCTAATTGAATCGACAAGCAACTGGCAGATGACGTGACTCGAGAAGCGTGATGCACGAAACCAATGTTAACCGGAGCCCCCGTCGGCAAGCATATTGTTTACCGAGCGCGCGTCCACCCAGGCCACATTTTACCCGGCGATTCTCGTTTTCGCCCGGTAAACTGAACGGCGACTGCTAATTAACGGGACCATTAAGTGCCCGTTACATTTACTGCTGCCGACTAGAAATTCTCTGCAAAATCCTCGCCGCAATATCCCCGCGCTGCCCGCACCAACGGTATCATCGTTAAATTGCGATCGCTCGAGTGTTACACTCTGTTATACTGTTATCAGATTGCCAGTCTACGAAATACACTTCACGGGAACTATGTGTTTAATTAAAATCGTCTTTAGTGATTAATATCGTGATTAGAAATCAATTTTATGATAGAGAATGATCACCATTCTGCATAAACATATTTTCGTCTGTAAATATAATTTCCTACGAGTTCATCTATATTAATATTTCTTCTTTTAATTAGAAACCATTCATGTGGAAACCTGATACTTTCCTGTTATTCTCAAGAGGAAGAAGAACAATGGATTTCTATAGAAAAGTGCTCGGTTCCTAAATGAATGCTTTCTCAATAAAAAAAAAAAGAAGAAGTAGAAACATAAATATAGAGAGACATTTGTTAGATTCCAGCGAGTCGCGTTAATGAGCAGTGACCGAAACCCGATGATTTATTGGCTTGCAGAACTTCCAGCCAACGGCAGCTTCCTCGGGACTGATGCCTCTTGTGCCCGGACCAGGCGCTGAATTTGCGAACTTCGGCAATCGAGAGTTGCTACTTGGCTTAACGTCCGAGGAAGCCTGGGTGAATCTGACTGACGACGATTTGCAAGTGAGTAATCAATAGAAATGAACTCTTCCTTCAAAGTTAGTATCAAGTACACGGGCGCGCGCGCGCGCGCATGCTTCGAAAAATCTGTGAGTATGTCCCGCAATTAAAAGTTGACGTACCTTAACGAGGTGGTAAATAAGACTTCCAATAACTCCTGCCAACTGATGTACAAATAAATCCCACCCTGTTTGAGTTTATTCCTCACTGGCGAAAGATAAATTAAATAGCTACCGCGCAGTGGTTACCATGAAGCACCGACAGAATGGTAAACCACCCTTAATATTTTAAGATAGGTTTCAATTTAATTACCTCTCGCGTTCGATTCGAGGCTTCGCGCGCTTCACTGTAATACAACGGGTCGTAATAAATATCTATCAGGCGAAAGCGTTAGTATGTGATTGCGAAGCTAAGCCTGCATTTAGTGAATTATCGTGGAATGCAATTATCTGCCGAGATTCGGGCTTATATGTATTCGAAAGCATGAGTGGCGAGAATTGGCATCGTCGATAATGGAATCCACTGTGAAATTCAGTAATTGAATAACGCGTTAGTAGAATCCTGACGATGAGGAATCCACCTCGAAATTTCGGTGATTTTAACAACGAAAGTAAAACAGTCGAAGTGAAATGCATTCCTTGTGAACTAATATTTTCTCGTCAGAAAATCGATCCGAATCGCTCTTGTTTTTGTTTGAGCAGCGTTTCCGACAAGATCGCAAAATTGTACGGCTGTATTTTGTTTTCGGACAGCGGTGGCCTGTCATCGTTTAATCCGCGTCAGCAATTACCAATGAAAGTCCTATCAATCAGCCGCGAAGTGTGATTAAATCGCATTCAACCGGCTCTTTGGTGATTCCACTTAAAAGCGCACTAAACCTGTCGAAATTCGAGCGGCCGATTTTTCCACGCAAGCCTCTAACGGATTTAAATGAAACGCTAGCCATAAAATTGCTTGAAACAATTTTTATTCCGGCGAAACGCCGAGTGAATGGATGAATCTCGGTGGACGAAGGGTTCCTGTGGAGCACTGGCAGAGATAGCTAACTTCAAGTTGATAAATGACTCTCCGGATTCTCGTTCATATTTGTCAACCTAGGAGAAATCTTTGAAACATCTGTTTTTCAACATAATCCTGTCAACATTCTACAAATCCTACTTATTTCGTATTCCTTAGGTTTGAATACCGGAATCATTTCTGTTGAGTTTACATTAGTATTAACGTATTCGATGATTTGCATCATTGGATATGCATTAGTGATTCCCATCGGCAATGAGATGCTCCTGATGGTTACGTTGGACGGGCACCTTGCGGACCGTGTTTCCGCATCTCCTTCGCCATTTCATAATGCTTCCTGATTAGCTGTCTATCCAGGGATGCTGGGATGCTTCTCCATCTCTCTCTCTCGTGATTTATTCATTATCCGGAACAGCGGCGTGGTTTCCAGCGCGAGGCTGCATTATTGCGATTAACAACGGCAATCGGAGTGTTTGGCCTGCCTGTATGCCAAATCGGCCAGTCCGATTTGCCGGTAGCGCGAACAATTTCAATTTCCTCCAGTGAATGCCCACGTAAACCATCGTAATGTCGTCGGACGAGAACGCGTTAAAGTCAAATAATTGCGAATCCTCACTGGAATTCGTAATTAAGCACACGCTTAGATTCAATACTAAAAGTAGACACGATCGGTATGCATCCATTTGCAATAAGCAGGTTTAAAGGAGATGTTTTTGTTTAGAAAAGAAATACTTCTATCTGATCAATTCTAACAAGTAATATGTAGTAGAAAATATTAGACGAAGAGATATTCTATAAAATGAAATATAAAAGTGAAAATTATATGATAATTTTAAACATAGAAGATGTTGCCAGAAAATATCACGGATAATATGAGAAAATATAAATGTTTAGCAAGGACATTGGTATAAGAGAAAAAGGAATTTTCGTGGATTTTCTCGTGTCACCGTAGGATCGATAATGCGGATGCATGCCTTAATGGTGAAAGCTTCATACAGCTCGGTGCGATATTAGGTCAATACACAGTTGAATAGCTCCGGGATCAATGTGTGGAAGAGGCTTTGCATCGAAACGAATTCAAAAGCCTAACATTTGGAGAGGGAGAGCGGTGCTCTCCTCGTTCCGCAAAAATTGCACCGAATTCGAAGGGCGTGCGACATGTAGAGCGTGAAAGCCGCCATTAATCCGAATATTACGAGAGATCCACTTACACTAATTAAAGAGAATTTCGGCAGCGTGGATACCTGTTATTAATTATAGAGTAATTGCCGTTTGGCCGATTGCATTTGCCACTGATTATCCGTTCGGCCACAAATCCAATTATACCTGTCGTCCCCTTTCGCGGTGATAGAATGTTAGTAATTTCTCGTTTTCACGCGGTTTCATCTTTGCACTCTGCGAGAATGTACTGTTGTATTATACCTTTTACAAGGCAAACAAGTCCTTCCTGGGCAAATGAACACATGCTTTCAAAAGTATTTAACATGCTCGAGAAAATACTGTAGCAATTAAAGGGATGCTTCCGCCACTTTTACTTCCCATTAAATCTCTTTGGACCATTCTCTCTGTACATTTATAATGTTTTATCATTCTCAGCACTCATGAATGCTCGGTTTATACTTTTACCATCAGTACTTTACTACAAAGAGGAAACGATTTCAAGAAATAACATTATAAAAACCTTCACTACATTATTTAATTCACAGTTCATCTTCGATGTTACAACAACCAATTCTACATAAACTATCTACAATATTAATAAAACCCCGTAAACCAATTATACAATACTACTCCCAAGATATTTAGAATTAGGAGTGAATCGAGGGTGGACTAAGTGCGGGTAAATGTCGGAAAGGAGTCTGGGTAGAGTGATTAAGCGTCAGGGGTTATTAACATGAGGGGGTGGCGGCGTTGGCCGCGGGGATGATTGCTTGCAGAACGGGTTGAACGAGACGCGGAGGGATCGGATTCTGCGAACGTACGTGAGGAACACGTACCGCTACCACCTGCACGAGATCTACTCGACCCTCCGTAACGAGTACACCGATTGGGAGAGGGGCGAGCAAAGTCCGCTCGTCATTTGCGAGGGTTTGCTGTCGCTGCTCGGAGACGGCCAAGTCGCGGCACCCCTTCTGCGACTGGCTCTACTTCACTCGGCATCCGACGGCCGCGGCTACTTCTTGCACTTTCAACCTGGCGATCGACCGAGCCAGAGAGGCGAGGAGTTGCCCTACCTTCTGGGTGTACCTCTTCTTCGCGGAGAAGTCACGTCTGCCCCCTCGAATGCCTTCGCCTCCTCCGCCGCACCCTCGACCATCTCCGCTTCCGCCTCCGGCACCACCTTCGCCTTCGCCTTCGCAGCCGCAGCCTCCGCCCACGCAGCCGCCGGCAATTACACTTTGGCCGATGAGAACCTATCCAAACTCCTCGTTCACTACTTGGCCAACTTCGTCAGGCGCGGGTGAGTTTCCATTTCGCTCCAATTTGTCTCTGGCCTTTTACTCTGCCGCTATCGGTTCCTCTCTCATTCTCTTTGTCTCCTTTCTCTCTCTCTCTCTCTCTCGTTCATGCTAGCTCGTACTCGTGTCACTGTGTTTCTATTGCTGTCTGCCTTTCCAGAGTATTCTGTCCTCGATTGTCAGCCAATTTCAGATGCAAGGCCATCGAGATATATGAACTCTCGAAGAGATATGTGTTGTATGCTCGTATTTAATAATTTGTTGTTTTTGAATTTAGACGTTTTTTCCCTCGTTCTGGATTAATGAGTTTATTTGCAGATGTATGCGAGGTATTGGTCGGATATAAGAGTTCAGAATTTGCATTGTTATATTGTTTTCAGGATTATTTTAAAATTGCATTGAAACGAGGCCATAGTTGAAGGATGAATGAAGTGCAGTTATTGGCTGGATTTTCCAAGTTGTTCGAGAAAAACAGAGAAGTTGTTTAGTTGAGGAATAATTCGGCTGATGTAGCATTATAGAATCCTCTGTTTATGCACTTCCTTTGCTTTTTGTTATCAATGCGCTCATTGCGTGATTGCATGCCACTGGGTATTCGGAGTAAACAGCGCAGTAGTATTTCTCCCTGACTTTCTGACTCCGGCAAACTTTCCCCTCTAAATTAATCGAACTTTACATTTTCTCTCTTGAAAATTGGACTTCTTTGTTCCCGCTCGTTATGGCTACTGATTTCATTTATTAATTGGTTCCGAGCATTCCTTCGGAGTTTGTTAGCCAAGTTCGCTGACGTGCTTTCCGATTTTGCTGGCGGCACTGCAGTCAGTGCGGCATTTACATTTTAAGAGCTTGCGCTACTAATATCGCACCCTCGCACTACCGGTCGAGCCGAATTTCCCTGAAATTTCAATCGCCAACGGGTAATTCGCCCAGCATTTTCACTAAAATTACCCACTCTGAATCAAGTCTGCCCTGAATTCCTGATCGACAGTCAAAAATGCGTCAAAGCCACTACGTACTTTCCCCAGGAATTCTTCCAATTTTTCTATTGAATTACTAAATTTTCAAATAACTATACTATTGAAAAATACCCAGGTCAACTTTACGCAAATTTCCATTTTCACAGAGAAATTAAGAGTCCAAAGGATTATTATACTTGCTTTACATTTTAGAACAGCCTATATTTTAAATTCCAGCTTCGATGCAACGAGCACCGTAGCAGAACGGTTGAAAAAGTAGAAACACACGATGTGCTCGGAGTGGCAACAGTTCCTACATATTCAGAGTTCTCGGGGAAAGTCTCTTTTTGAGCAAATTATTGTTTTCGCTCGGTACAACGGCCAATTACCCAGCAAAGTTGGCCGCACAGGGGAACTTCGTGAGAGAAAGAGAGACACAGAGAGCGAGAGCGAAAGAGAGAGAGAGAGAGAGAGAGAGAGAGACTCGAGGACCCAGTGAAAGCTCGGCAAACGAGGGCGTGTCTGTGGTTGATCAAAGGAACGCCCGTTGCACCGGCTCGTCCCCGAGAACTCTCGTGGATTCGATGTCTTAATTAACACCACCTCATTTCACTCTTCCCCGGTGAAACTCTATCAAGTCCGCACGCGCTTTACTCCTTAAGTTTCAACTTGTTTTCCGAAGCCCCTGATAATTTTAGTACTTGCCTTTCGAAACTTCCGACAAAGTCGACCCTCCATCTTGCTCTTTTTCCAATTCTAATAGTCCTCCCTTCAAAACTTTAATATTACTGTTAGCTCCAGTATTAAGTTCTACGTCGATCGATCAATCATTCATTGTATTCGTTTGTCGGTGTATATAATAGATCGAGAAGTTCTTGTATATTCCGGTACACTGATTTCAAGATATCTTAGATTTATTCTTGGTGGATATACAGTCTTCACGATAAATTAAAGTTCTTCATCAGAGTTCCTCGAGCTACGCTAGTTCGATTTAATTCCTGTGAGGCATCCAGAGTAGCATGCCGGTATTTCCCCCCCTTTCTCTAAACTCAATCTACGTAATAAATCTCTCGGGCAGACTGTGGAAAGGGGCCGCCGATGTAAATAAGGGATCAACGCGAGTGTGTAAGTTCGAATCAACGGTGCAACACAATTACGTTTATATTTACCAGAAGCCGTTGGCACATTGTTTCGAAGAGTCGCCGTCTCGATTTCGGAATGCAATTTTCCCGGGAGTTCCTCGATCTTGTTTGCTGGATGGTAGTTTAGGTGGATCTTTGATCGTCTGTGCTTGAAACGAGGGTATAAATTTCTCGGAAGCTCTCTCGAATGAGACTAGCACGTAGATCTCGACGCGAGAAGAATTCACAGGGACAATCAAGGATTCTTTTCTTTTAAACAGTATAAATCTTATTTTGTGTATACTGATGTAAGAAACTAAAGTATAACAATATTAATATTCTATAGACATATATGATATACGCGGAGATACATATTAACATACTTATAAGTTAACAAGTTTGATGATCTAATAATTTCGGTAAAATCTAGTAGAGTGGATTTAAGTTGTTTGAGTTTGTGAATTAGGGATGAACGAATTAAGGGTTTGTCGGTGATTTGGTGGGTGTGCATTGTTGGTGTTGGTGTTCCAGGGACCCGAACGCGAGCCCATTGACATCGGGGGTAGAGGGCCTGCCGAGCAGTCCTCCGTTTTGGGATCAATACGACTCGATAAATCAGCTGTACCTGGAGGCCGGTCGTAGTACGGAGATGCGGTCGCATTATCGGGGCCACAAGATGTCCCTCTGGCTGAATCTGCTGCCCCAGCTACATCGACCCGGTTACGAGATCAGCATGCGTCACCATCACTTGGCGGAGAGCCCGAGCCTCTACGAAGGCGCTGTACGCCCGCAAACGATGGCTCTACCGCTTCCAGCACCACCATTGCCCATGCCCGCACCCACCGAACCCTCTTCCGTCTCGGTTGCCGTCTCCAATGTATTGCCGAGTACAGAATGCACGCCGAACGCCACCGTCGCAACTACCCTCGCTACCACACCGAGGAATATCCCGCATCCCAATCTTGGTACCAGTCCGAATAATCTCTTGCGCAAGTTAGCCACTAGTCATTATCAGAGCTACACGACTGCCTTGACTGTGACAATAGCGGTCGGGGTCTTCCTCTTGCTGCTCAACATCCTCATCTTCGCGGGTATCTACCATCAGAGAGACCGTGGCACTGCCGGAGGCGTAGGACTCTCTTCGGCCTTCGGCGACAAGAAGAAGGAAGAGTTGTTGGAAGCCGGTTGTTCCGGCATCGAACCAACCTCCGGCAAACAAAGACTTTCTTCTCTCAATTTGATGGACTCGCCACCCTCGAGTCCACCCGCTCACAAGGCAAAGCTCGTCCAAGAACTGGAACTTCAACTCCAGGAGTTCCAATGTTCACCGCCCCCCGGAGGCGGCAAGAGGATACTCGAGCCGCCACTCTACACCAGGAGTCCCTGCCTCCAAAGGACCCGCACTCCGTCACCCTGTGTCGATGCCACCACTGCCAGAATGGACGATGATTTGCCTCCCATTGACAGCGACGACGATCACGAGGACGATGACCTCCCGGAACCACCGCCGCCGCCCAAAGTGCCAGCGCCCAATCTCGCACTCTCCTGCCCAGGCATCCTCCGGCAACCAGGCACTCCCGGAAGTGCCAAGAAACGTGTTCAAATACAGGAGATCTCCGTCTGATCGTCTTCCTCTCATTCCTCTTATTTTCCTTCCTGAGAATCCCGCTGTTTTCTTTGGAATCAGCCAATGGGGATGATTCTCATGTTCCCAGTATTCTTCGGCCCAATGATCAATCCCTCACTTTGTTCGCTTCAATGCGATGATATGCGTTTCTCGTACTGTTGAAGTACAAGTGTGGAATTTGACGTATTTATATGGATGTGCTCGGTGACCGAAGCATCCGGACGATAAAGGTGCCACTTGCCGTAAGGACGACTTCGAGTATGTACACACACTTAGAATTGTTCCGCCTCTATCCAGCGAGCCCGAGCACTTCGTAGCAAGCTCTCGCTCCGGGTATTGTATATCATATATGTAACCGAGAAATTGCTCCATGGATTTGAAAGTTGTCGACCCTTTTGCGGTGGATAGTGTACAGGCCTACGGTTATTATTCGTTATGTGAGAGCGGCCGGTGTTATCATAGGGAATCTTTGTACTCGAGGAGGCTCAGATTAAATCGCGTTATTTATAAAGGTTCACACGCTCCGCCTTGCTGCGACCAATGTCGCTCTGGAATTTATGGTTTCTTAGAATCATTCAGACACCTGGGCGCAGTCTGGATTTACTTCGATTAGAAGGAGTGAAATCTTTATTTTATATAAATCTTAGTTTCTATTCATACGAATTTCTTGGATTCACGCAAAGTATGATTGATTTAAACATTGAAATTGAATTATTTTGAGTTTTATAATAGATCAAATATACTCGACATAGTAGAACTCGTTGAGAACTTTTCGAGCATTAAAATCGCACTTGAAATCGTATTGCGCTATGAAAAATGTCCAAGCACTTATCTCGAGCAGTACTTTCCTATAAAGGTGGTGAAGCCCGACTGCGCCCGCGCTGAAAGACGCAGCATCGGTAGCGGAAGTTTGTATACTATTAGTCCGAGAGGGAGGAATCGTAGTTCGACTGATAAAAGGAGATTGGGTGAAGCGAGCAGCGAAGGTGTGCGCTGTTCGACAACCAAAAAAAGATGAAGTAAATGAGAGACGACGCCAAGGACGAGCAGCCGCACATTCTCGACAGCACAAATCGATGGCCTTAAGAAAGAGAAAGAGAGAGAGAGAGAAAGAAGAGAGAAGAAGCCGATACGCGAGTGGTGCGAGCCGCTCAGAAATCAGAGAGGAGAGCGCCACTCACCAAGCACGATAATATCCAAGAGCGGATTGTGTGCCGGCGAGTCGTTCAATCCGTCGGCTAGAAGTTCGAGGTAGTAGCGCGCGGGAATCGCTAAAGGAAAGTTTCCCAAGGCACTCGGTCATTCGGTCTACGCGCTACTGGATCGATCGATCGACCGATCGATCGATCCTCGTTATCGTTGCATCAATCGAGCCATCGCAAATGCCGGAGCTCGTGTTCAATTCCCGAGCAAGCCGAGTGCTTCCGATTGTTTACTGCGGTTAACGTTACATCCTCCGGAGCAGCTCGGACCGACGCCGAGCGACGCTCCTGGAAATGGAAATGGAACAGGCGGCTGTCGGAGCGCGCGCGCTCATCCATTCATTCATTTTCGACTATAGACACACAGACTCACGCACACATACACAGGCACATAAATTCATACACGGAAATCCATACAATTTGGAAGGATGAATCCTTATTGGAAGGGCGTCGTACACACAGACAAACACATACACATACATAATAGACTGGCGTACGTCCGGTGCGAGCTCGATCGTGTGCGCTGCGTATCTTATTCCTTAGCTAGAGACTGTTTCGCGCGACGCCCAGCGTCGCGAAACGAGGGGATTGATCTAATCTCAGGAAAGCCAGGAGACGCAAACACAGGTGCGCACGCACGCGTGGACGTGCGGCTCGATCCGTTTTGGGCTTCCTCTGTATTCGGATTTGCCAGAGCACTAAGTGGAATTATTCGAGGAATTGGACGCTCGGACCTCGATTCTAGAATTTCGTAGGGGAGAAAGCGAGATTGCCGGATGACTGAGAGAGATGGATACCGCGTGTCTGATAGAAGAAAGAAAGTGTGAGTGAGTGGGAGCGAATGTATGAGTGGTTGTTTGTGCGAGAGACAGAGAAAGGAGGAACGGAAACTGAGGTAAAGAGTATTGCGCGCAAAGGAGCGAGTGGCTGTTGAAATTGGGGCCACGCGAGAGGAAACCCGGCGAGATTGCCCGCTTGCCAACTCGTCTCTCTCAATGTCCGTGCGAGCGAACTTCCACAAAGAACGAGATGGAGCCTGCCAGCTAATCATTTCGTGAGTCCTCCAAGTTCTCGTCAGCGTGAACGTGTCTATCTCTAGCATTAATGTGTGTCTGCGACGACCAGCGTCTGACAAAATGCTCTAATGGAAAGGAGTGAAATACTACTCACTCGATTTAGGACTTGAAATCAAGTCACTTAACCCTTTGACTGCCGCGCACCGTGTAGGTTAGATATCACTTTCACGAAAAGTGTTTGAATCATAGCTTCATTCACGAATAAATGTGATTCTGTTCGATAAGACATTTGTAATGAATATAATACCGAATTTCAATCAAGTTCAAATGATTCGTGAATGTATTATTTGATGCTCTCGTAAGCCTATAAGTGCTGACAGTAGTCAGAGGGTTAAAACTGCAATTAACTCGACTGACCGAAGGTTTATATGTCGCGAGGTTCGAGTGAGAGTAACGAAGAAGAGTGAATGCCAAGAGAGAACCCGTGCGAGGGGCCAGCTCTAATTAACTCAACTATTAGTTTAGCCTAGTCTCGAAGGCGGACGTTAATCGAAGTGTGCGTGACCACGAAGAGGATCCACGGCTGACCGTAATGGGAGAAAAAGGGAGTCAGCCGAGGGGAAAAGAGTTTGGTACACACACACACATACATGCATGCCAGACAGGTAGGAAGAGAGAAGAGAGCGCCTTGCAAAGTACTGGCGCGCGCGCAAAACGTGCCCGGGTTGACCTCGACGGACTGGAAATCCTCTCTTTTTCTCGAAAGTGAGAGAAAAAGAGAGACGGAGAGTGGAAATTCGAGAGCCCAGCGAGCTACACTATTTCTTTCGTTTGCTTTTGCAACTCTCGCCAACCGGCAAAGGGGCTTTCCGTCGCGCGACAGCATTTCCGATGTTCGAGCGTCGTCGAGGTAATTGTGTTTTGTGATCGAGAAGCTCGAGAGCGCCATTTAGATGTACTAAAGTGAAACACAGAATGCATCGCCCAATACGTACGGGAAATACGAAGCGTACACACTTTACACGCATAACACAGACACACACCCACCTACACATCTATCAATGTTTCGAATGTTGGGATTTGTTTAAATAAACACTTAAAACATTTAAAGCGAGAAGGACGCTTTCCTATTTTTGTAACCTTTAATCCCTGGGAATTCATGTATTGTTTTTAGTCGAACCTATGACGAATTCGGTTTTATATTATATTTCCATTTTATCGGGCTACATATTATATATATATATATATATATATATATATGTATGTATGCTCCTGATCGATAGGATGTTATTTCATTTCTATTGCATGGCTCTCTGCAACGAAACCAGTGTCTCATAATATCATCGCTAGAGGTTTCCTACTTTCATTAAACGAAATCAATTTCATTTCTTCACCTGTCTATAATAAATAGTTATCTATAATTTGTGATGTACTACTAGTCGAGCAGCATTTATCATGATAAATATTTCTCTTTTTACAAAACATAGGTTCTCTTCTACCAGCATACAAAGATAGTCAAGACAATTCATATGCTGTTCTTTTACAAGAAGTCCTTTTTTATTAGCTAAGTTATATTTACGAGCCAGGAACAGAGTGTTTTTCCAAGAAGTCGAGAATAGCAGCACGTTTCCGCGCCACCCGTTATTGCAAGCAGAGAAGCACGTGAAACAGATATATCAGAGGGAATACGTGTAGACCATCAGGTTCGCATACGAAAACAGGGAAGAGCTTGTATTACTCTATGATTGATACGCGGCTAGTTCTTTCGAAGCATTTGCGAGTGCAAGCGCGACACGCTCAATATGTCTGAGCAGCTACGTAGAAGCCACTTGAAAACGATCAGAAGTGACGGCGGCATAGTCATTAAAACGTGAGTTCGTGATGCACCGTTCCTTGAGAAATATTGCTGCCTGTCACCCAATAGAAAATTGCCCAGCCACTCAGCATTACGACGATACAAATCCTCTCGTAAGAGAGCATCAGAAGCGGAAGAAGGTGAGCGGATGTACACAGGAATAATTTCTCAAAGTTTTTTCTTCACTGTCACAAGCTAAACCCACATTTGTGATATTCTCATCATAAATTATGAATTATGTTGAGATCTTTATTCGTACACACTGAGAATATCATAATCGAAATATAAATGTAATAGATACAATAGATACAGATTCAAATTTAAAATCGAACCCTATCAAAATGAAGGAAATAAACTTAAAAAATCCTCTTTTTCGCAAGTGGAATTTACTGGCATGGCAACAGAAAGTGACAGACTGGCGTGTCTGGTCTTACAGGTGAGCGTCATCGTCAAGGCATGTATTGACGTATGCTTCGTGGTCGTCTTCGCTGGTGGTGGCCGAAGCTCGAGCTTTAATAGGGTGCTTCCCAAGCTCTTAAGAGCCAGCGCAATGAGATCTGCCGCGGGCTTGGCGTATAATTAGTCGTGGTATAGAGCAGGTGGCATAGAGCAGGTGGCATAGACCGAGTGTACCCCCGGCACTCCCCAACTAAACTGCGCTTGGAAGTCCACTCACTTACGAACATGTAAATGAACTTCCGCTCCGTGCTCCTGACCACCAATTCGTATTAGTCAAAACTTCGCGCCACTATTTCCCCCAGAGAGCCCGCAAGCCCACCTTCTATGGCAATGCATGTGCCAGTCTGCTTGGCTTTTATTCTCGTTAGTCGAATCAAGACTCGCTTTAATATATCTACGTAGTTCAGAAGCATTATCTTTCACTTGGTACTTCGTTTTGTAATTGTGATAATGTTTTTGATATTGGAAATTGTTAGGTGGCAGAATTGTAGAAGTATCTTGTTTTTGAATTATTATTCGGAGTGTAAACTTTGAAGTTGTAGTTATTGAAATTATTAATGATGATTTAAAAATGAGAGGAAATATCTGTCTTAGTCAGATTTTCCTATAGTTTCATCCTGGATGTAATTGTTATCGTGATCATTTTTCATCAATCGCAAGATATGTTTCGTACCAGTAGAACTTCGAGTCAGGATTTTAGTGGAGTCGTTGGAAAGTTGAGTCGGGCGACAAGTTATTTGCCCCGCTTGGCTTCGAAGTCGATTCAGGCGGACGCATGAATCCGAAGTTTCTTCGGGTGGAAATTTCGATTTGCCGTAACGTCGCGGTATCAGCATTTTTTGAGCGGGCAAGTGGCCGCGCCATGGGAATCGAGCTACTTCGGGCCAGCGAGATTTTAGCTGAGATTTCCTTTATTGCCCGATTAAAGAAGTAAGCGGTGATTGGACGATATTGAAGCACCAAGCTCGCCCGAGGTTGTTTCCGCCGTCGTGTAAAATTGCCACGCTAGTAACACATAACGCACTTTGACAAAACGAGTGTCAAGATTAACCCTTCGACCCGAACTTTATGGATGATGACACGAAACTTCGTAGGCATTTTCATGAAGTATGAGTGGAGTACACGAGCCAAGGGATTGCAAGGCTAACTGCAGGTGATACGAATCAGGACAGCATGTTTTCCCTGACCACTTTTGTTCCACGCGTTATCTCAACCATAACAGAGTGATGTTCGAAGGGCGTTTACGAGGAACGTACTGACTGCGTAGCGATAACGCTTGATCCCCTGTTGACCGGATGCACCACTTTTATGATCGTATAAAAAGCATTCTTCCGACTAAAATCTCACATGCACCACAGGACTTTAATATTCACAGAAGTAGATCTCACATAACTTTCATTACGATTTAATATTTTTCTCTCTATTTTATAATGTAATATTAAACCTAAGGTTTAACCCTAATCTTAAAGATTTAAATGACGCAAACGATTCTGCAATTTAATTATCCTACTATTAAGAACTCGTATATAAAAATATATCGCTACTAATTTCGAGCCAGTAGAATATTAATTTCGATTACCATGTAATTCAAATTAATCCAACGGACTCCTAAGTAATTCCTAAGTGTGTACGATGTCAGACAGTATGTAGACGGATTAATTAAAGGTGCGATCGGGAGGAGAGAACGATGCCAGTTAATCGAGCGGTAGCCATAAAATGTTAAGTGTGCGATGCTAAGAGATCGCCCCGCTTAATGGGAGAATTTCATAATCGAGCCGTAACACAGCTCATTTCTATATCGGCGCTCAGCCTGTTCGCCCTTAATGGTATTGTGAGAAGGTGTCGGCTTAATGGCCGATTTATATATAAAGCAGTTTATAGCGGAGCGCGAACGTGTCAGGCATTGCTCGCTCGAGGGCTTCGCTAGTTCGGCTAAATATTTCCTTGAAAGTGGACCCTTCGCCCTTTATGAACTGTACGCCTGCTGCGCAACTCTACAATGCTCCACTACCGTCCGTCCTTTGGTTTACGAGCGATAAAAAGGCATTTTTTTGCACAAAGTTTTTTATAGTTTGTGTGTATTGGCGAAAGTGTTAAAGCATCGTTCGATGGCTTTTCTATTTACGATTTCGAATTAACTCGATGACGTGATTCGAGTTCATGAACTGATTTTGGAAAAGCGTAGTCATTCAGGTTTTAATCATTTTTTAGTTGGTCTAATTTGTTTGAATTCTTTGTAATTTGATTGTATTGCGACGAGCAGAAAAGCAAATGAATTTTCTGGCTAATTACAAAATCCTGTTCAATTATCAATTACACAGATGCGAACAACGCTGTTGTACTACACTATTGTCTAATCATTCTAAAACTTCAGTGCACCAAGCTACCAGTGGATTTGTCGGTCGACCCAAGTACTGCAGCGGAGAGTTTCAGTCCAGTTTAATTTGTAAACTGCGGCTAACGATTGGTCGATTTTGCCATTACGAGGAATTATGCTGGCAGCGCTGATTGTAGAAACCCACCATTAACAGTGCATTTGGGGTATAATTAGGCAATACGTATACATTGGCTGAGGTAGTTGCGCATTAGGCCAGACATTAGTCCCTGTACTCTGTGGACTGACATATTCTAGAGCCGTTTATTGCTCGAAAATCTCTCCCTTCATTTTGCCAACACTCTCCATCCTCGGAACAAAGCCTCTCGCCTATCATTTGGCTCTTTCGGTTCGTCGAAATTTAATGCAGAACGCTAATTTCACGCTGCATGATTTTACCTCTAACAAGTATTATAACATTGCACTTTTAGAGCGCCTGTACAGGCGGTAACAGTCTACAGTGGATTTATGTATAGCACCGGCACTCCCGTATATAATGAGAAAATACATCAAAATGAAAGCCGACATGAGATGACAACAATATTGCCTGTCTACACTATTTGAGGATTAATTAAAGGGGTTAATTAAATCCTGTAATTAGGTGAGTTCGGGCAAGCCTCGGGGGTGATGCGTATTCAGTGCACAACAGCGGAGTGTCGAAGTGTTGAAATCAATTATAGAGGCGAGCGAGGTGGTCCTAATCAGCTAAGCGCTGCATTAATTCACGTATCAAGCGATTAACGGATGTAAGTCATAGTTGGCGACAGGCACAAGTTTCCCATGCAAGCTGAGCTACAAGCGGCAGCCTGTGATGTTCATATAATAGCTTCGACCGCAAAGGCTCCGTACTTGGCAGCGATACTCTCCCGAACACTATTGAACTTTCCCTTCGACATAATTGCACGGAACTTATGCTCGAAAGTGAGTTGCCACTGCTTTGCCTTAATTACGTTGGAGCGCCGCTTCGCCAGGCCCGTTAATGCTTATATTATTATCAGTGTGCCGCTACTGACTTCGCTAAGTTCGTAACATTTTAAGCGTGGAATATTCGCCCTCTCGGCGAGGCGTCAAAGCTCGCTTAGCTGACGAATCTTCATGGGAGCGCATT